>JAVXUP010000472.1:0-455165 GCA_033070095.1 Escallonia herrerae | reverse complement strand
TGAGCAGGTGATGAAACGCCCTACTCCTATCGAAAAGCTGGTATCCATACCACTGAAGGACGGAGACGATGAACGTCTATTGCGAATAGGATCTACCTTGGAACCCACCATCCGGATCAGCTGGTCACTTTTCTTCGCTCTAATGCAAACATCTTCGCGTGGAGTGCAGCAGATATGCCAGGAATTGATCCCTCTGTGATCACTCATCGTCTCTCGGTCGATCCTAAGCACAAACCAGTTAGGCAGAAGAAGTGCCATTTTGCCCCGAAAAGGCAGGCCATAATCAAACAAGAAGTAGACAAGCTCCTGATGGCCGATTTCATCACAGAAATTGATTATCCAGAATGTATAGCCAATGTGGTCATGGTACCCAAGGCAGGCACTGGCAAATGGCGCATCTACATCGATTACACGGACTTAAACAAGGCATGTCCAAAAGATAGCTATCCTTTACCACGTATCGATACTTTAATTGATGCCACCTCTGGACATGAACTCTTCAGTTTCATGGATGCCTTCTCTGGGTACAACCAGATCCGGATGCAGGACGACGACATGGCAAAAACAGCCTTTATCACGAATCAAGGCCTCTTTTGCTACAAGGTCATGCCATTTGGATTGAAGAACGCTGGAGCTACTTACCAGCGATTAGTTGACAAAGTCTTCAAGCCCTTGGTGGGCAAAAATATGAAAATTTACGTGGACGACATGCTCGTCAAAATCTTGCGAGCAATAGATCATATCTCAGATTTGGAAGAATGCTTCGCATGCGCCTCAACCCGGCAAAGTGTGCTTTTGGGGTATCCTCTGGAAAATTCCTGGGCTTCATGGTTTCTCACAGGGGTATAGAAGCTAATCCAGAAAAAATCAAAGCTATTCGAGATATGATTGCACCCCGAAAAGTAAGGGAAATTCAAGTATTAACGGGTCATATCGCCGCCCTAAACGGTTTCCTTTCCAGATCGGCTGAACGGTGCCTCCCAATCTTTAATGCCATCAAAAACATCAAAAATTTTGAATGGACAACTGAGTGCCAAGCATCCTTTGAGGCATTGAAGGAATATTTGGCATCCCCACCGCTCCTCTCCAAACCATTTGCAGGAGAAATGCTCTTCCTTTATCTAGCAGTAATCGATTTTGCCGTCAATGCAGTGCTCGTCCGAGAATGAGATAGTAAGCAATTCCCCATCTATTATGTGAGCAAAGTACTTCAAGGAGCCGAATTGCGCTATCCCACTACAGAAAAGCTAGCTTTTGCCCTTCTCATAGCCGCGAGGAAGCTCCGTCCGTACTTTCAGTCACATACAATAACGGTGCTCACAGACAAACCGCTCAAACGGATATTACACAAGCCTGACTTGTTGGGGGGTCTGGTTCCGTGGTCAGTTGAATTAGGAGAGTTCGAACATACAATACAAGCCTCGTCCTTCTATTAAAGGTCAAGCATTAGCTGATTTTACTGTCGAATGTACTCTTCCAATTGATGAAGTCAAATCGCATGTTGCCCAACCGGAAGTGTTTGCATGGATACTTTATGTCGATGGTTCATCAAATACTATGGGCAGTGGAGCAGGTTTTATCCTCAAAGGACCGGATGGACTCATTGTTGAATATGCCCTCCGTTTTAATTTTCAGGCAACAAACAACGAAGCCGAATATGAGGCTTTGATAGCGGGGATGCATCTAGCTCATGCCATGAGAGCACAGACACTCAGTGCTTATAGCAACTCTCAGCTTGTGGTGAAACAACTGTCAGGCGAATATGAAGCCCGCGACCCAACAATGGCTGGTTATCTTCGTAAAGCAAGGGAGCTTGCCACATCCTTTACACAGTTCTGCATTACTCAAATCAGCCGGGTAGACAATGTATCAGCTGATGCACTCTCTCGTTTAGCTTCACTTGACCCGTCAGGTTTCGGTCGCACAGTCCATTTGGAGCTACTGCATGAACCGAGTATCATTGAGCATGAAACTTTGCCAATTGCGCAGGAATCATCTTGGATTGATCCAATTAAAGATTACCTTCAGAATGGTACCCTGCCTATTGACCCAAAGGAATCCAGAAGCATCATTTCGCGCTCAGCTCGCTATGCGGTAGTTGAAAGTGTACTCTACAAGCGATCGTTCACTCTCCCTTATCTTCGGTGCCTCACCCTAACGGAGACAGATTACGCTCTTCGTGAAGTCCACGAAGGCATTTGTGGCCAGCACCTAGGAGGACGAGCCTTGGCTCACAAAGTTCTTCGGTAAGGGTATTACTGGTCGACCATGCAACATGATGCCTTGGAATATACAAAGAAATATGATGCATGTCAACATTTTGCCTTTATTCTAAAACAAGCGCCCAATCCTTTAACCATGATGAGAAGTCCAATACCCTTCGCAATGTGGGGTATGGACATATTAGGCCCTTTTCCCCTGGCCTTCGCCCAACATAAATTTGTAATTGTTGCAATTGATTACTTTACCAAATGGGTTGAAGTTGAGGCATTGGCTACAATCATGAAAAAGAAGTGTGAGGATTTCTTTTGGCGCGCAGTTATCTGTCGTTTTGGCATCCCCTGTGTGCTCATCACTGATAATGGGAAACAATTCGATAATACAACATTTTGCGCATTTTGTGCTAATTTATCTATCGAACATCGTTTCACCTCAGTGGCACATCCGCAAACGAACGGACAAACAAATGTTACCAACCGTACTCTCCTACAAGGACTGAAGAAAAAACTTGATGGAGCAAAAGGGTTGTGGGTGGAGGAGCTGCCTAAAATTCTTTGGGCATACCATACAACGACACGCACGGCCACATGTGAAACTCCATTTAGCTTGGCATTTGGAACAGAGGCTATCATTCTTCTCGAAATAGGTTTGCCATTGGCTCGGCTCGTAACATACAATCCTGACACCAATGATGCTGGCCTCCGAGGAAACTTAGACCTCCTTGATGAAACGCGAGATCAAGTCGCCATGCGCCTTGCTGCCTACCAGCATAGAGTGGCTAAGTTCTTTGATAAACGAGTCCGATCCCGCTCTTTTCGTATCGGTGACCTAGTTTTACGTCGAATGGACGTTTCCATCCCACGGGATGCCATTGGAAAGCTCTCACCAAATTGGGAAGGTCCGTACAGTGTGATTAAATTGGGGGGCCCAGGGTCCTATCAATTGGAAACTTTGGATGGCAAGGCAATTCCCCGAACGTGGAATGCCAGGATTTTGCGACAATATTACTCATGAACAAGACCAAAGTTGGGGGCCACCTGCATCCCTGCACCTACTCCTACATTTTTGCATCTTGTTCATGACTGTTCAAAATAAGTTTATGTTCTTCGGCCTATGCCCAATTTCCTTTTTAATCGCCTCAATTGTATTAATCTTAATTTTAGTCGGCTCATTACAGACTAGAATTTTAAATGCAATTGATATGAAATGAAATTCTCGCAAAAGGAGGCCTTAATTCCATTAACATAATGTTTACATAGAATTCTCTAGTCTTAAGGTTTGTTACAAAGTAAGATCCTACTCAGCAGCTTCGTGTGATGCATCCATCTCAGTATCTCGAGGTAGTCCAACTTCTATTTCCATGTGTTGAGGAACCGTCACCACTGCTGAGGCAGCGCCAGACATCCCAAGACTTCGACTAGTGGAAGAAGTAGGGTTTGCTGTAGCCTGGGAGATCACGGGAGCTTCGGCCTCCTCTCTCTGATTGCTCTCATCAGCAGCAACTTCACGAGCGTATTTATGCTCATAAATACTCAGATCCATATCATAATAGTCTTTCAAGATGTCCTTCTTGCAAGTATTATAACCATACACCAAGGCTCTCTTGGAATCATGCAGACGCTGGTCAGTATAAACCTTAGACCTCTTGAAACTCTGAATGGCATTTAGACCAATTTTGGTCTTTTCAGCCTCGAGTCGTTCAACACGTGCCGGGATAGAAGCTTCAGAAAATTTCACCTTTTGCAAAGCTCTAGTCAAATCTTCCACTTTCTTCTCTGCTTCTTGACGAAAGTTGTTTTCCACTTGAACAAGCTTCCTCTCTTCATCCAATACCTTTTCAGCAGCAATCAATTTCTCCGCCCCAATCTGAACTTGAGCTAGTGCCTGCAGAAAAGAGAGATAAAAAAAAAGAGAAAAGAGAAAAAAGAAAGTGTTCGGCAGAATTTTACCTGTGAGGTCAGTTGAACCATCCCATTAGCTGTGTGGCTAATTTCATAACCAGAAAGCGTAACTCGATCCATGGGAATAATCCCCTTGCTTGACCATTCCTAAAGCCGTGCGAGGACTCTTAAAGACAGACTCCTCGATCGACAAATTCCAGTCAGGTCTATGGGGAGTATCAGACCTAGCAGAAGATGAGGTACCAGCCCTGAGAGGCACTCTCTCTTCCTTTTAGATTGATCATTCCCCTTGTCTTTACTCGTCAGCCCAAGAACAATCTCGTCAGTCATTGGCTTCTTTGGTTGAGGTTCCGCTGTCAAAACATCAAAATCCAAGTCCTGAATTCCTTCGTCCACACCATGAACATATGCTAATTTGTCTGGAATTATCTCTCCTAACACCCCTTGGGTATTAAAAAGAGGAGAGTCCACACGGCTACCACCAGCGCTTCCATGAGTACCTTTTGAAGACATGGTTTCTGCAAAAGATAAATGATGAGATCATGACAAACTATGGCAAATTAAGACACTCATGCATAAGTACATTACCAGGATCGTTCTCGCCCTCCTCTTCTTCATTCGAATCCTCCTCGAGTGAAAAGATGATTCCACACTCACGAAGCTGATCGTTACTTAAAGGGTACTTTGACTCTAAGGGTTCAGCCGCTTTGAGCTTCTCAATATGGTCTAGGTAAGTTTCATTCAGATTCTTCTCTTTCAACATATTACACGTCCTAGTATCACATTCTGGATGCCATATATTATTGACAGCTCCTCTTTGAGACTTTGGAAGTTTCACGAATAAAAATCTCTCTTTCCAGTTGTGATTAGACGATGGAGGATGAGGAAACAAGTTGGCATTAGCCTTTGAGCACCGAGTTAAAAAATACCATCCAACTTGTCTGGTAATGGTGCAAATAGTAAAAAACCACCTGAACACCCTCAATCTAGGTTGCAGGCCAAGCCTATGACACTGGTATATAAAGAAAGATATAAAGCGCCAGGCATGAGGGGAAAGTTGGCCGGGCACCAAACTATATGCATTCAACACCCTGATAAAAAAGGGATGTATTGGCACCCTAAACCCATTAACAAATGTATCGTAGTAAACTCCTATCTCATTTAAGGTAGTCATATTTGCCACTTCGCCGTCACCAGGCAACCTCAGTTTTACACTTGATGGAATTTCATATTTGTCCCTCAGTATTTTGAGGTCATAACTACTCAACCTGCTCCTTAATGTATGAGCGTCAAAAGGCTTAGGACTCTGAGCCTTGCTAGCGAGTATTTCTTTAGCAGGAAGTCCCCTTGGCTCCTGATAAGGAATTAAAGGAACACCTACTTCTAGGAACAAAGGATTGAAAGTAGGTTCAACCCTAACAGATGTGGCACCTCTACTTAGTTCAGAAACATGTTCATCTTCTTGTCTAGACATGTTTTCTGGATCTACAACAAGGAATTCAAAAGAAAATAAAATAAGGCTTACTTGAAAGAAAGAGAAGACCTTCAAACACAAGAACTCAGAAATTTCCTCCGGATAATTCTCGAAACCACCCGCTTCTTCTCACTGAGTGAAGTGAAGTGAAAAGTGAAAAGTGAAAAGTGAAAGTGAAAGTGAAAGGATCCCTTTATTATATAGAGATTTCCCCTGGATAGATGGCTGAGATCCCAAGGTAAAAGGATAGACACGTGGCGTCCATCGGTTAATTAGTAAAAGGTTAGTTTTACTTTTATACCCTTCGAAATTAACCATGCCTCTACTCGTCTGGCCGAGTAGACGAGCTACCTAACAAGGCTCACGCCTGTGCTCGTCTGGCCGAGTAGACGAGCTACATAACAAGGCTCAAGCCTCTGCTCGTCTGGCCGAGTAGACGAGCTGCCTTCATGCCTAAGCCTCTGCTCGTCTGGCCGAGTAGACGAGCTGCCTTCATGCCTTGGCTCTCTACTTGTCTGGCCGAGTAGAGGAGCTACCTTCGCCTTGGCCTTGGCTCTCTACTCCTCTGGCCGAGTAGAGGAGCTGCCTTCATGCCTTGGCTCTCAACTCGTCTGGCCGAGTAGACGAACTGCTCTGAATGCCAAAGCTCTCTACTCGTCTGGCCGAGTAGACGAGCTACCTTCATGCCTTGGCTCTCTACTCGTCTGGCCGAGTAGAGGAACTGCTCTGAAGGACCAAGCTTTCTACTCGTATGGCCGAGTAGACGAGCTGCCTTCATGCCTTGGCTCTCTACTCGTCTGGCCGAGTAGACAAGTTGCTTCATGCCTTGGCTCTCTACTCGTCTGGCCGAGTAGAAGAGCTGCGTTCATGCCTTGGCTCTCTACTCGTCTGGTCGAGTATAGGAACTGCTCTGAAGGACCAAGCTCTCTACTCGTCTGGCCGAGTAGACGAGCTGCCTTCATGCCTTGGCTCTCTACTTGTCTGGCCGAGTAGACGAGCTGCTCAGAAGGACCAAGTTCTCTACTTGTTTGGCCGAATAAACGAGCTACTTCGATGCTAAAATCCCACACTTACTCACGAGTATAGGATTGGGGGACAAATGATATGGGAAAAATACCATCGCATAAGAGAAGACACGTGTCTTCATCCTAGAAGAACAAAAATGTTCTCTAGAGTCAAGAGAACATTTTTTATTCCATTATTTCTGGTAACTCCCTACTAAATGGTACTAAACTACCTATTAAGTAGTTTATTACTCTACTCATCAGAGTAACCCCTCATCAAGAGAAAATAATGAACGTATTAAAGGAAGTACTATATAAAGAGAAAAGGAGATATGGACAAAAGTAAGAGAGAACCATTAAGAAATTAGATACTGACTTTGATACGGATTTTGGTGATTTAAACCTCGAAGTGTTTCTCTGACGGCGGAAGAAGCTTCCTGCGAGTCAACTGGCGGTGGTTGATTGTGTTGTGCGAGGTCTATTGACAAGGAAGTTGGGGGGCGGGTGCCGGATTTTTTCTGGTGGAGTGACTTTGGTGGGCGAATTGGAATGGAGGTGTTTGGAGAGAAGTTGAGGGGGGCGACCAATGGAAGTCTGCGGGTAGAGGGAACCCTATTTATATCTGTTATTGCGGGTAGGCGGGTGGTTGTTGGAGTACTCGAACTGGAGTTTGGGTGGTCTGGTATGGTAGCGGGTGGGCGTCTGGTTGTTGAGGTGGGGCCTTGTATGGTGGTTTTTAGCAGGTGGGCTCACTACTGGCAGATGATGGTTGTTAAGGTGGCAGTGGTGATGCAGAGAGGAGAGAACGCGAGTGCAGAGGTGCACATAACAAGGGGGCATTTGCGTCCTTTACTTGGTCAATTGACCAATCTATTTGTCAAAGTTTAACAATTCTCCTTGCTTTATAAGTACTTTACCTTGTCTATTTTTTTTTTAAGTTGTATGAATGATCTCCAACTAAACAGGGCACACAAATCTCTGTCTCTGCTGTACAGTAAGGAGAACGGCGGGAGGAGCAGAAGAAGCGTTAAAACTGAAACACACTCATGAAGACAATTCCGGCTACCATGGTTGAAAGACTGCCCTTCTTGAACCCTTTCTTACACTCTTCCCGAGGTGCTCTATGCGTTTGTGTGTGTGTTGTTTTGTTTCTGAACATATTTTTTTGTTTTAATAGCATCTATCACTTCAGTCTTGATGCGTATGTGCACGTCTGGCTGTGTGTATTTCAGTTGTGCCCAGGTTGGGACATGTCAAATGCTCTCATCAGGGTTTTAGAGGTGGGTTTGGGAAGAAGATGGCCTGGAACTTAGAGAAATGCTACCCTAAGTTGGAATTCGGGTCGGCGCTTGTCAGACCTGCAACCGAGGAGTATGCCCGTGAGGCGATTGATGTTCTCAAATCCGGAAAGGTCTTAGCAGTGCCCACTGATACGCTCTACGGTTTCACTTGTGATGCTTGGTATGCAATTCCCTACCCTTTTCTTCTTTGATAATCATCTTTATTAGTGAATGTGTATGTTGTGTCTGTGTGTATTTAGGTGCATTAATTTTCATGTTTATTGTATTTGTCATGTAGTCAAGCTAACAGATAGTGGGTACAAGATGATTTTCTTGTGTTTTGAGGCTTTGGTATCAGCTGAATAAGAAATTCAGTGTTGTAACTATGACTCTGTACAATCGATTCTTTAGTAAAAATACTGGGCATATGATTAATGGAGAGCATTTATTTCCTCTAATGTAAGTCGGCAAAACTACTTGTAGTGATTGTGCCCTGTTGAGGCATGTAGGTGCTGATTCAATGATTTTTCTTGTCTAAAGAGAGCAGAACTAAGTATCTCACGACAGACAATCAGCCATTAAGCAGCCTCGTCATTTTACTAAAATACTGCATCGAGAGAGGGACTTTTATTAATCCACCAACCACTTAAATGTTTTCAAGGCCTTACTAAGAAGACTGGTAACAGACTATGTCTAGACAATGGCATAGCAGACGGTAAAGAGACAGATCAAACGCCTTGATGGGACAAAGGGTATGCAATGTCTTACGCTCCTAGCTGCCTGCGCGAAAGAAATTACCTTCAGTAGGTAGGGGTTTAAAGGGTTAAAGCAACCTGTGGCAAGTATTTATATTATCGTACCACACTCAATGTACTATTTGACTTCATTTACGTCATTTAAACAAAATATAGGCATTCCTATGTACTTAGCATCAATAGCCTTTTGAACTTGGCTATCTTTGGGGAGAAAAGTATAATTAATGATACGATGACTTTTCCCTAGAACTGTGATGAACAATGACATGGCTTTACTACTTTCTGTTATTGTTGTATGGTAGTGGACTGGAAATGGCATGCTAACAAATACTGAGAAGAACTTGATTGCTAGAAGCTTAACAAGGAATGACTTGGGGTAAGCAAGAGGGACGGATTCTATTTCATATAGCTTAAGCCAAGTAGTTGGGTTGATCATTTGTCTAGTGGTGAATGGCTTGAAGGGTTAGGAAGAGATGTTTTTTAAGTTACAAATAAGAAAAAAATGGACAGTCTCACCAGGAAAGTGCATGCTTGGCCGTGTAATCTTAATCAAGTTCCTTGTGACTTAAAGTGTATCTTCAGTAGCATTTCATACAATGACCGTTAGGTTTAATAAACTTGTCAACAATGCTGAATGCTAATTTCCGTATCTTGTAGATCTCCTAATTTTGTCACTGATACATTCATTTTATCTGAAGTACAATAATTTATTACAATATGTCATTTAACGAAGATACCCAAAATTCTGAAGACGGTATGCATTACATGATTGATGTGAAGACACTTTAGCGGCTCTTTTGAAAACCTAAGAAGCAGATTAGGTGAGAACAAGTTTGACCACCTTGTTGGCTTGTATATGGTAAAGGATCATTCTAGATTGACTAAGTTTGTATAGAATTTACGAATTCATTTAATTTTACTGATTTCAAACTGCCATTAAAGTACTGCTGTTTACAAGGTACTAAATCTGTGAGAAGCTGTATGATGATAACGGATGAAAATAGATGACGTGAGTACTCATTGCTCTTAACTGTCTGGAAATGATGGAATTCAGAGTGGACGACAAGGTATTGCCTGCAACAGAAGAGATACAAAGTTCTCCCTCAACAATGCAGGCTAAAGATTCCTAATGACAAGTTTTTGCATATTGGATAAAAATTCGACTTCTTTTTATTTATACCAAAGTAGATACTTCTTGCGTTCTTGAAAAATCTCTGCATTACTTGGTTTTCTTTTTCTTAGCTCAAGCTTGATTTCTGCCAGACCTTGAAACTCATGATTATATTCATGTGGTGGCTAATTGCAGCTCTATCGAAGCAGTTCGTCGCATATATGAGATCAAAGGGCGCGAACATACGCGTCCTCTTGCAATTTGCGTTGGGGATGTATGGGACATAGATCGCTTTGCTGTGACAAACCATTTGCCGCTTGGCTTGCTTGCTAGTCTCCTCCCAGGACCTGTAACTGTGGTGCTGAAGCGAGGTTTGTTACTGATAGCTTTGTAGTTCCTTTAAGGACAGCCAAAAGAGGAATAATGCCCTGTGCTTGAGAAACTAAGTACCTGTCAAAATGTTCAATCGTGATAAGATAAATTTAGCGTTTTGGCTAGTATCTTATTATCTCCACTATGTTTGAACGGGTAACTGTGGTAGTAATTGTAACAGAAGACGTTAGTAACAGAAAATAAAGGCATTATACATCTTCCCGACAGTGCTCGTGAAAATTTCGACAATATTATTGACAGACAGTCTATTGAATTCTCCAACTGAGAGCTACTGTGGTGTTGCTTCTTGAATCTTTAGTGATCTCATAGCAGATTCTTCTTATATGCAGGAGACTCGAGTATACTGGAGAAATCGCTAAACCCTGGATTAGATAGCATAGGAGTTCGAGTGCCTGACTGTAACTTTATAAGGGTCATTGCCCGTGGATCTGGAAGTGCACTGGCACTGACAAGTGCAAACCTCAGTGGGAAGTCAAGTAGTGTAGACATCAAAGATTTTAAGAACCTCTGGGAACATTGTGCATACGTATATGATGGAGGTGTACTTCCGTTGGGGCGTGCTGGATCAACAATTGTCGACCTTACTAATATAGGAAAGTACAAGATTTTAAGACCTGGGAGGTAAGCATCCTATACATATGTTTCCGTGTTTGTGTGAGTAAGATATTTCATACCAAGTTGGAAGAATTTTGTAATAGTTTGAGTAAAGCGCTTTCTCATTGCAGCCGAATGAATTAATATGACTGATCAAAAGTAAGAAATATATACAAGATGTATTTTGATCAGTGTAGATAGAATTTTGAGCTTTATTTATGCATAAGATTGGGTGCGATGCGAAGCATATAATAAAGCCCTCACTAAAAATTCTTAAGCTTTATTTATGCATAAGATTGGGTGCGAATGTGACCCTATCTACATGTGTCTAATCGACGTTAGCTGGTGCTTCTTCTCCTCCTGTATGCAGGGGAGTGGCTATATTGTCCTCATGGGGGAATTGACCCCCTTATGTTTTGCTAAAAGAAATACACTTATACTACTAGAAACCATTATTTTATGAGAAAACATGATTATCTCTGTTATGATAACCCCCTTAATCTTATGCCCTTACGAGTTGGTCAAAGAACTTTTGCGCCTAGTTTTGGCGTAGCAGGAACTAAAATGGCAAGGGTAAAATATATCAATGACCTTGTCGACACTGATATCACCGGTTAAGAATAAGTTTACTTCTTCCTTGCATTTTGTTCCTAATCTTTAGCGCGCTTTGTTAGTTAACTTTATTACTGAATAAAATATGGGTTTTGCCTAGACCTACATTAGGTATATCTGTATTTATTGTAAAAAAGAAATTGATTACTCTATTGCAAGTGTATATTGTCTGGCAGTGTATAAATAAGAGAAGACATATGCTATGCTTTGGGAAACCATTTTGTTAGGACATGAAAGTCCAGTTGAAAATAGTTTTGCCCCCATTATGGCAAAATCCTGGTCTTATTCCTGCCTGGTTGGCTCTTTCTTGATTAAACTGAGATGTTAGTCTTCTTCAATATGGTCTTCTGTTTTCTAAGTGATAAGTATTGCTTCATGAGATTGCTTCTATCTGTTTCTTTTGTTGTTCTTTGGTTGCAAATCTATTCTTTTTGTTGTAACTTGTTATTACACATTTACGTGCTAGAAGAAAAGCTTATCTTGATGCAATGTCTGTTAGGATGTCGGTAACACTTTTGATATGCTTTTTGTCAGTGCCAAAGAAGAGACGGTCAAAATATTAGAGAGATACCCTCTATCAGAAGATGGAACTGCTGCTTAACAAGGGCTCCAACTTAATTTGCAACTTGCACCTTCATAATGCTACTGACTTTACACACAGAAAGGAACAGACGTTTCTAGAATCAGCCTGTGTAGAAATGAGCGACTCGGCTCAAAGCACAAAGGGCATTGTCACTGTTGAGATTATCACAAGTTACTTGATTAGTTAAAGCTGCAGTGCCGTGATTATTTGTACATGATTTTCCATATGAGATGGTTGGAAATCTATGGATATGTCAATATCCAAGTAAGGTTGATAGCAGTCCATGTTGTTCTACATTTTCTGAAATGTACCAAGATTGCTTATCTTAGGCTGTGTGTGTGTGGAAACAATGCATTTATTTTGGATGCACTTGTTTTCGGGGTCATTGCATATTACACCCTCAGTCTTGCCCGCATTCTCTCTGAGCTGCCGACCACTCCAGTCTTTGCTACTATGACTCCTTTCGGTCTTTATAAAGATTCTCTGTAAATCAAGAAAATTGGTTACTAAAAGTATAATTCGATGCCTGGGTGGTCACCGTGTAGTTGTACAAATGTACAATGACACGATTTACATTTGTGCATCTTTTGCGAAGTTTTTTTCTTGATGACATCTTGTCAAATTTGTATTAAAATCATAAGAAGTTGAAAAGAAAACGCTAGGAGTAAAATAATTGTGGGCTACACAACCCAAACCAAAAATCATTCATGCGTGTCTAATATGACAGCTACAAAAAAAAAATCAATTTTTTTCCCAACAATTAGTTACTCATTTTGGGAATATTGGGAATTGAAAACGTTAATTCCTTGAACCCAAAAAAATAGGAGGAAAGAAAGAGAAAAAAAGAAAGAGCCAAAGTGTAATTTGCCAGTAGAAGACCGAGAGCTTGGTTAAATGGCCATCTCCATATTCAGTGGCGGAGGCAGTAGGGGTCACAAGGGAGCACAGGAGCGGAGCACATGCGCTCCTGCTGTCCTCCAAAACTGAATCTGACATGTAAGTATCTAGCACTCAGGGACGAATGTGCCCTTTGAAGATGTGACTTCTGCAAACTAGGTAGACTAGTTTCATAGTAACTAGGGCGATGAGTTTTTGCATGCCGATGCATTGGCCTAATATATGTTGCACATGATTTTTTTTTTTTAAGGTCAATGCCTTCTCGTGACAGAGACTCTCCTATCGTTTTTCGATTGCGTTACATTTGATGGGAAAACCTTTTTAAAAAAGTGGGATTTATCTAGCTTAATGTCTTTAGCCCGATAGGGATAGGTAGGAAGCTTCATTGGTTTAGATTGGGGTGTTCACTTGAATCAAAGTCATGAACTCATGCCATGCTCATATGAGCATCTATCCATATCGTTCACTCCTCGTTTCACCTGCTATATTTCAAACATTTTTCATTCTGACACTGTCATTTTCCTATTGAGGTCCAGTTCAGGTTCAAAAAACTTGCATTTTTGGGCTTAATTACTGGAATAAATGTGTACTGAATATCAAAGTTCTTCTCCATTTAGTTGGAATAAAAATCCGCTACTACTGTGAAGTTGATGACAGGAGTTCACTGACTTGATCCGTCTCTATTAGTTCCAGATGTTTGTCCCTCTTTTCAAGCTAATAAATGCACTGTGATGCCTTTTTGTTTGTTTTTATCGATCAAAGCAAAAGAATTTGACGTGCCAGATGAACTCAAGAACAAATAAGCTGCTTGACAAAACTTCTATCGTGGAGAGAGTTGGGATGAAAGAGGTTGGTTTGTTGTGGAATTCGTTTAATGTCACGCGTTTCAATCGTTCAAATTCATAAGACATAATAATATACTTGAATTGTTATTGTTGACTATTTGAGTTTTTACACATTTTTTTTGTAATATTTGTTTTATTATGTGTTAAAAAAAAATCTCAAAGAGAGGCTTCGAACCTCACCAGCAACAAAAGAGCCGAATGTTTTGGGCCGACTATATATATAAGCCATCTAAAAAAGTAGGGTTCTGCCTTTCTTTTCTCACCTGCTCAACTCGACAGACACCTGCTCTGACTCCACTGCCTCCATCTCCCATTCTCTATCACCGCCAACCACCTTCATCTCCTTTCTCCGGCGGAGCTACAACCGCAAAGGTATGGTTCCTCTTTTCGCCTACCTTAATTTCAGTCGATTAATGTAGGAAGAAACTCATTAACTTTTACTAAATGTGTAAAACAAACCCTGTACTGCTCTTGCAGTTAATTTGTTGTTGAATCATATTTAATTATTCGGTACCCACCTCAAAGAATTTCTCTGGCTCCCTGCCGTCCATATTGAAAACTCGCCTCTGCTACTAACCTGAAGAAAGCGCAAGCGAAAAGTAAGGAAGAAAAGAGCAACAAGAGTCAAGAGTAATCGAAAGTAAGGAATGAAGATAGAAGAAGTTCAATCAACCACCAAGAAGCAGAGAATCGCTACCCATACCCACATCAAAGGACTTGGCCTGGAGGTACTTTAGAACCTCTGTGTTCATCAGCTATATGCCCTTAAAATACTCTCTCTTCGTTTTCTTGGTTCTGGGTCGATTTTTTGCTCGGTTTACTGATATGGGTTTAGGGTTTCTAAGTCTTTTTTTGGCCCATAATTCTAAGCTGGCATTGCCATCTCTGGGTTTTAGGGTTTAGGGTTTTAAGTTTTTGAAACCCTTTTGTCACGACCAACTACTAAAGGTATGGGTTCGCATTACCTAAATATGGCTTTGCTGGGCGTTCACCATTACTGTAACTAAAAAATTGTGAAAGACTGTTTTGCCAGACTTTTTGCAATTTCTTAGGGCAGATGTAGTAAATGTAAAGCAGTAAAGGTAGACTTAACTGGTTGTCTTTGCCCTGGCTACTCGCACATTGATGGTTATCTGATCTATAATTCTATTTTAAGTTCAATTGAAGTTGTGAATGTACTAAAATCTATCCAAGGATTTTCCAAAAAGTCAAGGGAGGGAATCTAATCAAAATGGAGGGAGTAACTAGCATTAGTGTATGTTTATATGAACATGCATTGATTTATGTTTGTTTGCCGTTGTGTTAAAGTTTTATGGGGTTTCTGATACTGACTGGATTCTAGGCCAATGGAAAAGCACTACCTTTGGCAGCTGGCTTTGTGGGTCAGGCTGCAGCTAGAGAAGCCGGAGGCCTTATAGTAGACATGATCCGCCAAAAGAAGATGGCTGGACGCGCCCTTCTGCTTGCCGGACCGCCTGGCACTGGGAAGACGGCCCTCGCACTTGGTATTTGCCAGGAGCTTGGCAGCAAGGTTATTCATACATCTCTTTGCACCTCTACTCTTGTTTCTGGTTATGTCGTATCCTTTTTGCTATATTCAGATGTTCCCTGATTTGGATATGGCCTTATTGTTTGATTACTAAGTTGTTTTTTAAAAATTTATTGAAGTGTACGTTATTCAGTTTTTACCTCATAATTTGTAGGTCCCATTCTGTCCAATGGTTGGATCAGAAGTATACTCATCAGAAGTGAAGAAAACCGAGGTCTTAATGGAACATTTTCGACGCGCTATTGGTTTACGTATCAAGGAAAATAAGGAGGTTTATGAAGGAGAGGCAAGTTACACTTTATCAAAGATTTTATTTAAGTTTTTTGTAAAAGAAATGCATGGAGCCCTTAATTAGCAGCTTGGCGAGGCACTCAAAGGAGAGGCATATTAGTCTTGTAGTATTTTTCATCCCAGTTTTTGATATGTTAAGAAGCTGTTCTTGTTTAGGTGACGGAACTTTCCCCAGAGGAGACGGAGAGCGTGACAGGTGGATATGGTAAAAGCATTAGCCATGTAATAATTGGGTTAAAAACTGTGAAAGGAACCAAGCAACTGAAGCTGGACCCAACTATATATGATGCCTTAATTAAGGAAAAGGTGAGATCCTTAGTATGTTATTCTGCACACAGAGACAGTATCTGGATCTTTTTCTTCACCCAAGTTTTGATTTTTTATTATTTTGATTTTATTTTATTTTAAACCAAATAAAATGTTCTGTTCTGATCTCTTTTGGATTTTTTGATGCTGTAGACTACACATAAATCAATGGATTTGGCCATTTCTTAGCATCTCATAATATTGTTGACACAACTGCAGGTAGCTGTTGGTGATGTTATATATATTGAAGCAAATAGTGGTGCAGTGAAAAGGGTAGGTAGGAGTGATGCATTTGCTACAGAATTTGATCTAGAGGCAGAAGAGTATGTTCCGCTTCCTAAAGGAGAGGTTCACAAGAAGAAGGAAATCGTCCAGGTTTGTTCTAGTGAGCTTTGCAATCTTCATGTATAATATATGTGATTCCACCAAAAATACTCAGTATTTCGAACTGAGCATCAACGGTATGGTAGTCGTGATTCCTTTGGAGTAGTATTTACCTGATTTCTCGCTTTGCTTTATCGTCTATATTTGAAGTTTGCACTGCATCCCAGATTTAACATGGTTTCAAGCTGCATGTGCAAATTATAAAATTCTGAAAGCTTTAGCTAACGGGGTATGTTGATTATAAACAAATCCACCATGAGAGGTTGCAGCTGCAGTACATAGTTCTCTGGGCTGTAGCTTCACCAATTAGATTTGCTTGGATTCTTTTGCTTTTCAAGTAGATCAAAATTCAATTGCACCAAGCAATTTGCGTAGTGCGCTTTTTGGTGTCGAGGTTTTTCATGGTTTGTGTCTGATACTTGTCATAAGGGGCATAGTGCAAAATTGTGCATGTAGGCATTTTATTCCGTCCTCCTGAAAAATATCTTGAAATACCTGGCGGATTGACCTTCTACTTGGTGTTGCCTAAAGGTAGAAGGCCGGGTACATAGAGATGTGGGTAGAGGAAGCCTAATGCATATATACCCGATTAAGTACGGATGATATAGGCATCAAATTTATTCTAATAGTGACCTTTCATTTTTATTGTGAGCTCGTTTCGTGTTTCTTGCATTTTTTGGATTCCTTTATTTTTCTGTGTTTATAATGCTCTTGTTATCTCCTTATCAGGATGTTACACTACATGATCTGGACGCTGCAAATGCACGACCTCAAGGTGGACAAGATATATTATCCCTTATGGGTCAGATGATGAAGCCCAGGAAAACAGAAATTACTGACAAGTTACGACAGGAAATAAATAAGGTAGTAATCAATAGATATGGGAGATATAGCTTGTTATTATTTGCTCTGGGCAAGTTTAGGTTCTTCAGGTGGTCAATGTTGAGAAAGTTATGCAATTCTTCTGCTGATCTTGTATTAGGATCTTTATTTACACTTCTGTTATCTACGTGTGTGTATCTGCATGTATCTATCCATGTCCACTCACGTACATGCATGCACGTGCGTAGTGCTAAAATGTAGGGTTTGCAAGTGTACTTCAACTTACTAGGTTTAATCACAGGTTGTTAACCGTTATATCGATGAAGGTGTCGCCGAGCTTGTCCCTGGAGTCTTATTTATTGATGAGGTTCTTCTTTTCAAACATTTTGTCCCTTTTTTATTAGGTTGGTTTTATGTTCAGTGATTTACGTAACAGCTTATGCAGGTTCATATGCTGGATATGGAGTGCTTTTCATACTTGAATCGTGCTTTAGAGAGCTCACTTTCTCCAATTGTAATCTTTGCCACTAACAGAGGAATATGTAATGTAAGGTATGCAGCTCAATTGTGCCAGCTAAAAGCTTGAGGAGAGACCATGTTCTAACTAACGTGTAGAGAATTTATTTTACACAACGAAATTAAATTAATCTTTTTTGGACAACTTTTTGGAATAGGTCATGACTTTATTGGTTTCTTTGGGAGGCCCTGAAACGGGGGTAAACATGGAAATGCATGAGCAAAAAGTGCTACGCTACTCAAAGTCAATTTATATCATATAAAAAGTGTATCTCTTCCTAAATGAAAAAGTGTAATATGCAGTTTGTTTAAAAATGTGGGCATGCTACTTTTGGGTAAAGCTCTATCTTGTTTGATGCATGCAGTCATATAGGCAGTTACTATTGGAGCCACAAAGAAGTGCTACCATTTACCCGTTTAGATGCTATTACGATCTTACATTGTCTCACTAGACAGAGAAGGGCACGAGCTTAGTTTGAGGTGCTTTTCAGTTTAAATACTTTTTTACCACTGACGCTGTCACACTGGAAGTTCAAACAAAATCTTGTGAATATTTGAAGGTATTGAAATGCACCAGGAAAAGCGGGTGAAACCCATGTACACGAAAAGTATACCAGCTCAAAGCCCTATACAACACTCAAAGCTATCCAAAATCTCTAGATAGGCTTCACTGTAGCCATTCACGGCTTTCTCTAACAAAAGGCTACGCCTTGAACTTAGCTAAGGGTGACTTCCCTCTATCTAAAGCTTACTTGTTCCCCACTCCATCTCCAAAAACACCAAAAACAAGCAAGGAGGAATCAAATCCCACAGCTTCCCTTTTGCCTCTGCTGCTCATAAAAAGACCAGCATCTCATTTCCCAGTATACTTCCAGCAAATTGAATATCATATCCCACACGTCTCTCGCAAATGGACAGTGCAAAAGAATATGACCCACTGATTCTCCATCTTCTTTGCTAATGAAAGACCAACTAAAAGAGACCTTACCCCTTTTCTTAGAAGATCACTAGGTAAGATAACATTTCTGCCTCCCATGAAAAGAAACAGCCTCTTAAAGGGGGCCAAATACCTCCATACCACCCACTAAGGGAAAGAGTTGTCTGTGCCATGAAACATCTGAGAGCAATATTTGACTGAGAACCTGCCATTAGCAGCTCCTTTCCACATCTTCATTTGATCCACGCCTTGGCTAAGGCCAAAGAATAAAGCACCTCAAAAAAATGAGGCCTTGTCCAATTCCCAATTGTGGACATTTCTTCTAAAACTCAAAGTAATGGTAAACTTTGATTTTCATCCTTTGTGTCTGGATCCAATTTTCAAAAGGTCCTTAAGGTAGCACTTGTTGTGCATCTGGTACCTGTTTGGTTCGCGAGTAATGCCATTCTGAGAAAGGAGATGATGTCAGCCACTGATATCTTTGTTTCAAGACAGACCATAAGGGACTGGAAAAGTCTTGCTAAGCTTTTCCTCGCACCAAATATCTAGCCAGAATCCTAAGAGAACACCATTACCAACTACAGAATAGATCTTATTCAGAACATTGCAAATCTTTATCCTAAAGCTTGAGCCATTGGACCTCTTAATCGACTTTGAAAACCAGCAATTGACATTCCGCTTAATCTATTTACATGAAAACCTTCTTACTACCACAAAAGGTGTTCAGTTCAATCACGTTTCTGGTACATAATGGCGTATGTGCCATCTAACGTGCTCAAAACGTGCTCAAAATGTAAGGTGTTCAGTTCAATCCCTAGTTTAGATGTATGGTATACAAAAAAGTCACCATTCGGAGTCAAACTTCAAATTGAAACCTTTAGTAAAGCATTAGAAGGATGGAGTTTCTGATATTCCAAGAGGAGTCCGCTTGTGAGTGTAGTGTCGTGTTATTTTTTCTTTCTTTTCCTTTTCTTTGTTGGATAAAGAGGGGGGGGGGGGGGGGGGGATGGGGGAGAGTAGGGGCTGGGGTTTGTCCAGTAATAGTCTTGCATAGTTGCACCTTTCTCACACCGAGTTACAGTCCTTAATTTTAGTTACCATACTTTCCAATACCATTTTTTTATCAGAACCATTACTAGCTAAAATTACTACTTTTTTCTACCAAGTTCAACAGTTCGCCAGCTACATGATTACGGGTTCAAATTCTACAGATATGGTAACTGTTGTCTGTTGTTGCTTGAAAGTGCAGTAGATAACTTAGGTCATCATCCTGCTTATGCACAGATGGATCGGCTAGTGATGGACCTTAATTCTTGACATATTTTACATGATGTTGTGCTCAAGCTTGAAATGTATAGATGGAGTAAGGAGTTAGTTATTTATCTTCAACACATGGCCCCAATGTCTTCCCATCCAAATACAAACAAGAAAGGAATAAGTTCTGCAATTAAGCCCTTTTTGGTATTGTCATGCTTCAGAGCCTCAACGTTGTGACTTGTTTCACATGTAATAAATTGTTAGTCTAAGCTGTATTGGAAGCAGGACCTCTTAGTATGTTGGGTTTGCAGGTTAAAGAATCGGATTTTGCTTCCATCTTTTCAGATGTGTCTTTGAAACCTAAATCTGGGTATGTTTACTGGTGTTGCCTTGATGTCTGACATGAATGTGTTGCCATGCAGAGGAACTGATATGACTAGTCCTCATGGTATTCCAGTTGACTTGTTAGACAGACTGGTGATTATTCGGACAGAAACTTACGGTCCGGCGGAGATGATTCAGGTTCCTACTCGATTTTGTTTCTATGTGTTAAGAAGATTTTTAATGGTACTTGGGCCTGTAGTAATTGTTTTCCTTGATGCTTGGCCAGATTTTAGCTATTCGTGCACAGGTGGAGGAGCTGCTTATAGATGAAGAAAGTTTGGCTTTCCTTGGAGAGCTTGGGCAAGAAGCATCTTTAAGGTTTTCTTGACTTTTTTGGTTTGTCGTGGATAGCGTTTACCTCCCTTCATACCTTGAATACTTGATCCAATTTCTTACTGTTCCGTCAGGCATGCAGTTCAGCTGTTATCACCTGCCAGTGTTGTGGCAAAGATGAATGGCAGGGACAGTATTTGCAAGGTACTTAAGCATCCATCTAATTCCACGCTTGGAAATGGCTTATATGAGCGTGTGTATCTATAATCAAGTTTTGTCCTGCATGTTTATATATTTTTTGCTCTTTTTGCACCTTAACAGGCGGATCTTGAGGAAGTGAATTCTCTTTACATCGATGCGAAGTCTTCGGCAAGACTTCTTCAGCAACAGCAGGACAGATATATCTCATGATGAATACCGGTTGTTTATCCTCCCAATGTGTGCTTATCTTTTAAAACAGGGTTAATATGTTGGTTGTTAACTGCTGAGAGAATTCTTTTGAAAATGCAATTAAAAGTGAATCCAGAACGGGTACTCCGTGTAGTTTAGGGATATTATACTCAGCTGAGCTGTAGTTCAATTTTTACCAGGCTAGATTCATTTTCTTGTCATTGGCTTCTTTCGTCGTGTTGTTTGGTGTTTGAATTCCCTCATTCATGAACACGCAAATTGCTTTCATAATCATTTCATATAGAACTGCAGAGCCAGCGCTGATGCATTTGACCCTCTGTTACGGTCATTAAGCGAAGGAGTTCCGCCTTAAGCGAAGTTTGTGCTTGTTTCAGAGGCTGGTTGAAACCCATTCGGCAGCCCTCTTGAACATCAAAAGCAGACTTTGGCCTCGTTTGACAGTTTTTTTTATTCAGTCTTGTAAACTGGAAAAATAAAACGCTTTTGGTAACGAGCTTTTTTTTTTCCTTCAGTTTAAGAAACAAGTTTTTATACCAAGACTGTTTTTGAAAACTCTAAAAATGAGTTTCGGTTTTCAGTTTTTGATTTTTCTTTTTTGAAACCACCACTGCCCTCGCCATCTCGGGACGCAGCTGTTGTTGGCAACCATTGTCGGCGGCCGGCCACCATCACCGTCACGCCCCATCACTGTCACCGCAAACCACCACTAAAGAAAAAAATTTAAAATCAAAGCTGAGTAATAAAAAAAAAACTTTAAAATAAGAACTGAGTTATCAAATACTCACTTGTTTTTGTAAAAAAATAATAATAAATTGGTTTTGATTTTTTTTTTTTAAACTGAAAGTGTTGTCAACAGAGCCTTAATTTTGAAACACTAAATGAAATTGATTGCACGTGAATATTTCCTTTTTGATAACCGCACGTGAATATTGATACGTTGTGATGAGAATTGAGTATTCGACTCCGTCGTATGTATCGTGACTTTTGACTATGTGTATTCTGTCTGGGTGCGTTTGATAACGCAATTAAGTACTTAAAATTTAAATTTTCAATAATTTCCAGTTAAGTGCGTTTGATAACGTTAAACCTTGTATCACTTAAAAAATTATTTTATCAAAAAAGAGATTAAAATTTTAAGTTATGGTGGACTTACTTAATGCTGATTACTTAATTGTAAGTGAGATGGTTAAAGGTTGTTTAACATATTTTTACATAAGAAAATAATTATTATCACGATGTTATCTCAATTAATTTGTTGGCAACACCGCCACTACTACAATATAACCACAATCACAATCATTATTTTCTTTTGTTACTAGCACCACAATTATCACAGCCTAGCCGCCACCAACTCTACAACAAGGACAACGCCGCCTCCACCATACCGTCATTATTGTCATCACTTTCATTTTCGTCAAAATTATTTAAAGATCCACCATACTGTAACCACTGCTGTGAGTCCATCGCTATCGTCAAAATTACTAACGCCGCGTCTTCACAAACCATTACCGCCACCGTTAACACCTTTTCGTCACCGCCGTCGCCACCACCTTCACTATTACTCCATCGTCACTGTCACCACCACCACCAACACGATTTTAGTCTCCCAAAAAAAGTTATATAAAGTACATAAACAAATGTATAATATTGGTTCATTGGACTTATTTGTAAATAAACAATCTTCAAACATCTGCTTTTGGCTTACCAAATAAGTTAAACTTATTTTTCAGTAAGATTACAGTTTTTCAGTTTTTCGAATCCAGCGCTTAATTTTTTCGACACTTAAAATTTCAGTTCTCGCTTATTGCATGCGAACCAAGATCTAACGCACCATACTCATTGAGAGTGATAATCTAGAGTTCATGTGCAGCATCAGTATTATATTGTGATGATTTCCTTTCCTGGTGAAATGGAGCAGTAGTGCGAATGCTTGGTAGGAAACTGTTATAGCATCGTTGCATCGTATCGCTCAACAAGCGCGAGCGAGATCATTCCTTCATCTGTTTTTTGGTACGTGTCTCTGTGGAGTAAACTGAGAGATATGCCACCGCATTAATCTGCAGGATGCAGAGGAGCAGACACAACTGTTGGATGCTTTGAGCCAAGTCAGCTGTATATAAACCATGTGGGAGTGTGCTCCACGAGGAGGGCACATGTTCCTCGAGGAAAATAAACATAAGGCAGACTTTCTTGTTTTCGTCTCTTTTTTTGTTTTGACTTTCTTGTCAAGTTATCCATCTTGTTGTCAAGTGTATTAATTTGATATTATCTTTTACAAACATTAAAGTTATAATATTTTCTATAATAACAATGATTTGACATTAAGTTGCCATATTGGTTAGTCATATGATTTCCAACTATAATATAATAGAAGCAGATTCAGCGTAATTATCAAAAAAAATCAAACTTAATCTCGTCCCAGTACATGTGTAAGGATTGTTTCTTCCTCTCCTTTTTTTTGGGCAATGGTTAAGAGCCTTACCAGAGAGAACATGACTTTTGGTGTAACATCTTTTTTTTATGTTATATAAATACTTACCTACGAGTTAGACACTTGGCATATTATGAAAATCCTGAAAAGTGACATGACGTAAAATGTAAATTGAAAATAACTACTCAAAAAGACATGTTTGGTTTTCACAATATAATTTTCATTTCATTGCATTAGTCGATAAAACTTATTCCTTTGCTCAATTATTTTTAAGAAAATTCATATTACTAACTTTATTTTTACACGCATTGCATGTGTCAGGGTAACTAACAGATATGTATAATTTTTTTTTAAAAAAATGTGACACAAAACAAAAGTCTAGATTGTAACTAACTACTTATAAATGACATTCCAATAATTCAAATTTTATTTTATCGAATATGATAATAAACACTTATACATGATGATACTTCATTTTTTCAATAAAATTCATATCATTAATTTTATTTTTTACACGCATTATATGTGGCATGATGACTCGTATATATAATAACAACAGTAAAGCAGAAAACAACATCATCAACACGTGCAACGTTGGGTAATAATTTTTTCTTCAAGAGTTTACAACGTTGTATTTTGCTGAGATAATATACAGTTGTACCTCGCGTGCGGCACGAGTTTGTTTGCACAGCGGGCGGGAGTTAAAGCCGCGCGTGGACCACGACTTTCCGTAGAGCAGCCTATCCCGACCGGAATCTGGTAAAACGGTCACCAAGATTCCCAAATTATTTTTGCACTTCAGCCCATGGACTTTGGATAACTTCTATTCTTCCCTTCACTTCCTGCTTAATTGGCTTTTGGTACTCCTAATTGATATCTTTTTATCTTTTTGAACCATTGACGCCCCTAATGGTAGAGATAAGATCTTAAGTGAAGCAAATCTATATCTATATCTATATTATATATAAAATTATGAATCTTTAAAAATTATTTTTTAGACCACAATACCCTTGTTACATTTAAAAATCACTTTTTTACCATTCAAACATAATTAACATACTTTGAATCTAAATTTTTCTAACAAATCTATTTATTTCACTACTAATAAATACTACAATTAATGCATATACATGTCTCTCTCATTTTTTTTTATACAATTTAACAATAATAAAAAGTATATATGTTCATTGTCATTCACAACTTGATGTTTTATATAGATTAGGACATGCAATACCTTGATGATAACATCTTATTACATAAGTAGAATAATTAAGTTTTCTTAAAAATCTTCTCTAAAGATAGATGAATTTTACTCTTATGTCGTCTTACGGATAATTGGTTCAACTTTTAAATCAGGCAATAAAATTTGATAATATGGTTCAACAAACCAAAAAGATTAAAACTAGACATGATTTATCTTTTCTTTCAGCTTTTCTATTTTTTGGCTTTAAGATTGGATATTATATTTGTGTCCAATTATATATGTGTGTCTCTATGGTTTATTTGTATAGGTTTGCTATGTAAATGTTAGTTATTTTCCAATACAAACTTCAAAACATTGATCAACTTAACTTACCAGCTATACATGAATGTGGTCTACATTTACGAGATCATTTACGGGTCTTGGTCAATTGGCAACATTTATGGGATCATTCTAATGCAGTAGGTTAATTTGCTCTTACGCATTGCTTCTTAACTCACTCTATGTCCAACCCCCCCCCCCCCCCCCAACCCAATTTTTAGGTCTAGCATTAGTTTGGACTGTAGAGACCATCTCATTGTGCATATGGCACATGTTCCACGAGGCAGATAAACAAAAGGATGCAACTGCGGTATTACAACGAATGTTGCCAAAGTATAAGGACTAAATGATAAATACTCACCTCTGTGGATATCGTATGGTCAGTGATAGAGCAAAACAAGAGATGCTCCAGAAACGTTGTTTGTCCGGTTTGAAATGGTTGTTACTTTCACTGATTTCTGCTACTAATATTTGGCTTTATATATATATTTCAATCTTCCCATTTTTTTTCCTTGAAAGCCCATTTCAAGACACTACCCTCTCAAACTCCACCCACCACAATTTCTCCCTTTCCAGATCCTTCTTAGCCCTGCTGAACGGATCATTTGATCCACCTTACGTACAAGCTCCTTCTTTCTTGAATTTAAGGTATGTTTTTAATTATTGGAAGTATAATTTCATCTGGGTTTCAAGTGTTATCACACCATGCAAGATGATTAATAGTAAAGGTTGCAATTTGGTTTCGAGTTGAACTTTTTGTTTAATCAGATTCTTTGATCAGTAATGGTATTCATGCTTGTATGATTGTGGGTTATACACTGTTTGGTAGTTGAAGCTTGCAAGATTCCATAGTCTCAGAGTCTAGACATTGATTAGTTGCTTTAGCTCAAAAGTTGACTTGGTTAACTTGGTAAGGTAATTAGTGCTTTGACTTCTTGAAAGCATCAATATGTGTTTTGGGGTTATTCTATGTTGCTGGACCAAATTGGAAGAAAAACTATGCTTTTACGAGTAACCCACAATCCTGCAATCGTGAAAGAAAAGGGAAGTTGTCTCAGTTTGGTGCTTTTTGACATTACCTGAGCCCAAGTATTGTCTGACTTAAGCTGAATCAAGTTGGAAGGAAAATTATAGGTTATGAATTCATATTCTGGTCCCAGATTAAATAGAGAGAAGAGCAGCAAATGAAGCAAGCATGCACATCGAAATAGTCATAGATATGTAGATCACCAAGCACAATAGTTTCCTTGCATCTAATGACCAAATAGATTGGTACTGCATCGGAAACTTTTTTATACTTGATACTGAATAATTTTGCTTAATACTGGTTAAATTCCCCTTTTTGTGTTTCAGGAGTTTAAAGTTTGAGACTTTGTGTTGGTCGAAATGGCGACTGGAGCTGCCCCAGCTTCATTTACGGGTCTCAAAAGCAAGGATAATGGTCTAGGTTTCTCAAAGAGTATGGAATTTGTCAGAGTTTGTAACTTGCAGAGGGTCAAGTTTCATAGAACCAAGGTATCCGTGATCAGAAATTCTAACCCCGGCTCGGATATTGCCGAACTCAGGCCTGCATCGGAAGGGAGCCTTCTATTAGGTATTTTCTTCACCAAACTTTGCTAGATGCAGACTTCTGAAAGTTCAATTTTCAAGATAAAAATTTTCAGCTAATTAACTTGTGTCAGTTACCTTGAGTTTCTAATCAATCAAGGGGAATATCAAGGTGAATAACCTGTACTGATATACGCTAATTAGTTGTTGTCTAAATGTAGTTCCCCGGCAAAAATATTGTGAATCGACGCACAAAACTGTCAGGAGGAAAACTCGGACAGTTATGGTTGGTAATGTGGCTATTGGTAGTGAGCATCCTATAAGGATTCAAACGATGACCACAACAGACACCAAGGATATCGCAGGAACAGTGGAGCAGGTTCTTTTATTCTCCTTGTTCTTCTATTCCAGCATCTAGCTTTTGATGACTGTATCTATACCTCCACTCATATAAGCTAGTCACAAGAAACTAGATGTTAACATGTTAGCATCTAGCTTAATTTTTTAATGATTTGTACCCGTCTTGTGGGTATCTGTTTATATGTTTTGACTTACGAGTTGATAGCTGATCCCATCCCTTAGCATGCTTGGATTCTAATGATAAGGAAAATTTCCATGATAAACTTTGCTGTAAACTTGTAGATCTTTATAGCCTTTTAGGAAGCATCAAATAGCACTGAAAATCTGGATACATATGATATAAGGATGGATATGATAGTGGACAGGTGATGTTTGATAACATGGGCATGTCCGAAACTATGTTTTTTCTGCAACTTAATGATCCCTGAGTTTAATTATCATGCTTGTAGGTAATGAAGATAGCTGACACAGGAGCAGATATTGTTCGAATAACTGTGCAAGGAAAAAAAGAAGCAGATGCATGTTTTGAAATAAAAAACACCCTCGTTCAAAAGAAGTAGGCCTTATTCTTTCATCACTGCCACTGATAAGAATGTGAATATCTATCGCGTATTAGCATGTTTAATCTCATGCATGCTCCATATATTTGCACCATATATTTGCAGTTATAACATACCTCTGGTGGCAGACATTCATTTTGCTCCTCCTGTTGCAATGAGAGTTGCTGAATGCTTTGACAAAATTCGTGTCAATCCAGGAAACTTTGGTATCATGTTTACTCTCATCGCTTGTCTTTGTATATTATTTCTAACAATTATTCTAGATCTAACTCAGTGATTCGTTACAGCTGATAGACGGGCACAGTTTGAGCAGCTCGAGTACACAGAAGATGACTATCAAAAAGAACTTGAGCACATTGAACAGGTCAGACCATCAACAACTGCTCTTATAGTGACACTTGCAAGCTTTGTTCTCATCACTATTCAGTTCTTATTTGCTTCTTATCACCATGCAATACTGGAATAAGAATAAAGCAAAAAGAATAAATGACTTAGGTGAAGCAGAGAGAGTTATAAAGAGATGGACAGCAACAATGGTTGGGAACAAATGAGATCGTTAGTAACGTCTCAGCAATGCAAGTGTCTAGTTGTCTCATATACATTTTTTGTAGTGCACCCCAGGTCTTCATTCCGTTGGTTGAGAAATGTAAGAAATATGGACGGGCAATGCGCATTGGAACAAACCATGGGAGCCTTTCAGATCGTATAATGAGTTACTATGGCGATTCTCCTAGGGGAATGGTGAGCAGCTCTCTTTCATCTATTACATGCTTCTGTGCTTGTGTTGACTGACTTGTGACTTGAATGGTGTCATACTCGTCTTGATTTTAAAACAGGTTGAATCTGCATTTGAGTTTGCAAGAATTTGTCGGAAATTAGACTTCCATAATTTTGTGTTCTCAATGAAAGCAAGCAACCCAGTTATCATGGTCCAAGCATATCGTCTGCTTGTAGCTGAAATGTATGTTCAAGGATGGGATTATCCATTACACTTGGGAGTTACTGAAGCTGGTGAGGGTGAGGATGGACGGATGAAATCTGCAATTGGCATCGGAACACTTCTTCAGGTGCCTTCCTTTATTCCTTTCTTCTTTTGGTGCATCGCGGGCCACTTGAGCCTGGGCAATAATGGGTGACCCTCGCCTCCCCGCCCTCCCCTAAGCCCTCCCAAAATCCCTGGTTTAGGTGGGAATCGCTCCCAGGTCTCTTTTTACAGTGCCAAGTGACTTTCCCAGCTGAACTAGCCGACACCTATATGACTTTATCGGTTCCTCTGTGTGCATTGACTGAAATGGAAGGCCATTAAGAAGTCATAGGTTATATTTCACGGGGTTCTATTAATCACACATCCACTTGGTTGGAATTTCTATGTAATGGTTTCGCGTCACGTTCGTCTTTTCATACTCATTGCGTTCAGGAAAAAGCCACATCCGTGTCACATAGTGACAACACTTACTACTTTCACCTCCTATCTAGCAGATTCCTAAGCTAGTTCATGTAAACTCGCTCATCTGCCCCATGGTTCTGCCATATTACTGCAACCATGAGAGGAATTATCATCAGATAGAACCAACTTTGAAGATGCTTTAACTTAAGCACATTGTTCTTTATACAGGATGGACTGGGTGACACAATCAGGGTGTCCCTTACAGAACCTCCAGAAGAGGAAATAGACCCTTGTAGAAAGCTGGCTAACCTTGGTATGAGAGCAGCCAATCTTCAGCAAGGAGTGGTAGGGCTTTTATCATATCTTGGATACATTTTTATGCTAAGTAAGCTTTTGACTTTGTCATCACGTTTTTAAGCTACTGCTCGTGTCTTTTGGAATCAGTCACCATTTGAAGAAAAACACAGACGTTATTTTGATTTCCAACGCAGAACTGGTCAATTGCCAGTGCAAAAGGAGGTCAGGCTTAAGTTTTGAGGAACTTTGCGCTGTGCCTTCTCATTGCTCCATGTAGCTTTTAGTACTGATAACTTCTACTCTATCTAACAACAGGGTGAAGAGGTGGATTATAGAGGAGTGCTCCACCGTGATGGCTCTGTTCTCATGTCAGTTTCAGTAGATCAATTGAAGGTCATAGCTAGAACTCGAGTTGCCTTATTCGATATTCTTGTGTTTTAATAAATGCTGTGACACGATTTTCTTCCCTGTGCTTTGCTTATCTTTTATGGGTTTGCTCTCTTGATTCCAATCTTGATATTATCCTCTTTCTTTGACCAGACACCTGAACTGCTCTACAGATCACTGGCAGCAAAACTTGCCGTTGGCATGCCGTTTAAGGTTTATTTCTACTTGTTTTATTGTGTATAATTATAAGAATCATTTAATCGTATGTAGAATATTCATCAGATTTTGATAGCAGTTTCGTCTTGATTTAGGATCTGGCCACCGTAGACTCAATCTTATTGAGAGAGCTTCCACCAGTGGATGATAAAGATTCTGTAAGGATTCCCACCTCTTTAGTGCTCCTCTAGTTTAATCAAGGATTGCAAATATTCCTGATATAGTTTCTTTGATCGTGTTCTACCTCTTAAACTCTGCCTTCTGGCAGTTCATGCCCTTCTAATTTTGTGTGGAGTCAATAGAAGTGTGAAATGAACTGACTTTCTTCCTTCTGCCATGATCAGCGACTAGCTCTCAAAAGGCTGATAGATATAAGTATGGGAGTTATAACTCCTTTATCAGAACAGTTGACAAGGCCACTGCCCAATGCTGTGGTCCTGTTAACGCTCAAAGAATTATCAACTGGTGCTCACAAGCTTTTACCTGAAGGTGTGGTTTTTGTTACACTTCTTTGTGAACTATATATTAGTCATCTGTCATTTCCATGGTTAAATGTATTGCTCATACTGTGTTAATGCTGTTCATTCAGGCACACGCTTGGCCGTTTCAGCACGTGGTGATGAACCCTATGAAGAGCTGGAAATCCTAAAGAACATCGATGCTACAATGGTTCTTCATGAGCTACCATACACCGAGGATAAAATTGGGAGAGTTCAGGCAGCAAGAAGGTACGAATCTGACCAACCTAAGAAAAATGCTTTAAGCAGTAGGGCAATTAGTTACCCCCCCCCCCCCCCTTGAGGCTGCATGCATTTCTTGATATGCATATACATACCCAGATGATTCATCCACTTGTCTGCATGTGTCTGCACACCTAATGTAGAAAGAACGTTACAAGATCAGTTCACACCATGTAAGAGTTGCTTCTTCTTCACCTCTCTGAAGTAGAGCTCGTGTTGGATTAGGATGAAGAATGAGTTTATATACTATGCACATTATGCATGCCATATTGCAGTTTAATTTTACTATGCTGCCTGATCCACAAGCTCACGTTTCCAACCAATGAATAATCTGATTTAGAGTCTGAATTAGATATGGAATGGCGTAGACTTGACAAAATATGCCTACGTGAAAACTTAATCTGAGGTGTGCAAGAGGTCTAATGATACATTGATCTAGTGCAGGCAACTGGGAGTATAAAATGGTGACTTATTTCGTTTGCAGCAGTTTGACTGCACTAAGATCTGTTAATAGGAAGTAGTGATTGCTAATTTTCTTCTGCTGTTTTTGTATATTACTGTCCGATAAAATTCACCTTCCACTCTTTTACAGCAATTAACGTCCTGAGGTGCATTTACACCGGTCCTGATAGTTTTGATGTCTTGATTGCTGCAGGCTGTTTGACTATCTTTCGGAAAATGATCTAAACTTTCCTGTAATTCACCACATACAATATCCGAAAGGAATTCACAGGTATGCACAAACAAGAAAACCAATAAGGATGTGAGCAAGAGAGCTTTTTGGTTTTAACGTTCTTATTATTGCAGGGACGATCTAGTCATTGCTGCCGGTGCCAATGCTGGTGCCCTTTTAGTAGATGGATTTGGTGATGGGATCTTGTTAGAAGCCCCAGACCAGGACTTTGATTTCCTTAGAAATACTTCCTTCAATTTGCTACAGGGTTGCAGAATGCGTAATACAAAGACGGTATATGGGGTTTATAGTTTGGAGTAAGAGTAGTTTGGCTTAACTTCAAAAGGACTCTTGAGTTATATTAGTGTGTGAATAACTTTTATTGTCAGGAATACGTTTCGTGTCCATCTTGCGGCAGGACTTTGTTTGATCTTCAAGAGATAAGTGCAGAAATAAGAGAGAAGACATCACACTTGCCTGGAGTTTCAGTAATTACCAAATCCTCTTGCCCTTGGTGGTTAGATAACATCGAATAGCACACCCTTCTAATATGGTATCATTAATTTTTCTTTTTCCCGTAACAGATTGCAATCATGGGCTGCATTGTAAATGGACCAGGGGAGATGGCTGATGCAGATTTCGGGTATGTTGGCGGTGCACCAGGAAAGATCGACCTTTACGTTGGGAAGGTACCAATGTTTCCCTTTCTTTGACATGATATGAGTTTTGAGTGTAATAGCCAAATTCCCTGCCTATTTAAGAGTTGTAATGAGGTAGATGTTGTTTCAAAAATGGGCTAGGTTGGAGGGGATTCTGGGGTTTGTGTGGGAAAATTGAGAAGGAAGAAAGATGAGTGAATACAACAAAAGGGGAACTAGACATAGACAGAGAGACAGAAGGGGGTGTAGTGGTGAGTAAAAACTGGTTTTTCTGTTCTAATTTCCCAGCCAACTACACAGGAGTTTGGGGTTGACGGCAGTGTGAATTTCAAGTTGCAGGCATATGCACCCCATTGTTTCCAGCATTCAGTGGCTACTAGGACTAGAGCTTACGGACGCAACTTACCTCCTTTCCTTTTGTAAAGCATCAGGAAAGTCTAACCAGAACATTGAAATTATGTGTCACTTCGGACTATTAGTCCATGAGAGACATGAAAACGACAGAAGCACCATTAATCATTGGCCTGTGAGAGTTCTTCTATGGTGGGGATATTTCAGTAATTGAATCTTAGTTATATGTATTTCTAACTCTTCGGATCACCCAGGTTGTAGTTACGTTTAGTCTTATGGTTAAGTGAGCTGTGCCGAGTTTGTTCTAGATCTGACCAATCTTTCAAAGCCTTAAATTTCTTTTCATCTCTAAAAAGCCTATGGTGCATTGAACTCTTTCTCAGCCAAAATATGTGGCTCATTTGCGTATAAACTTCTCTTCTAGTAATGCTACAATATGGCTTCACAAGTTGTAATATTTTGTTAACCTCTGGTGGCTGGATTGCATTTCAGACGGTGGTAAAGCGAGCGATTGCAATGGAGCAGGCAACTGATGCCCTAATCCAGCTAATAAAAGATCATGGCCGCTGGGTAGACCCTCCTGCAGAAGAGTAGGATCATGTTGACTATGGGTTTGCAAACGGGAATAAGGAAAGCTAGCAGTCAAAATGGATATCCTTCTACTGTCATTTGTATATGGGGTTGCTCCATAATTCAGATTAAAGCACAGGAACAAGAAGAACAGTTTGGGAAGTTTATTTTCCATAGAGTTGTTACACATTGTAAGCCTCGAGCACGCGCGCACTGTTGTTCTAGTAGTATACATGTGACATTGTAACTTTATCAATGAGAAAGAAAGTAGTTTTCCTGTGTAAATGCAGTGGAATTGGCTATAAAGTTTGGTTGCATAAATACAGTAATAATGTATCTTTACCGAGAGAGAGCCTTAAGAATCGCTTCCTTTGGTTAAACAGTATTATTTATTTACTGAGGAAAGCTCCACCAGAACTTTATGTAGGTTTCAGGTTAATGAAGGTTTGATATTCATTAAAAGCAAGAGGTCAACAACAATATGAACCTTAACCTTTTAAGTAGCAAGAAGCCAGAATGATTGGCTTCTGCGAAAGTGCCAAGTTTAACTAATTGCTTTTGCATTGAAAACTAACAAGTTGGCATGTAACTTGACCACCACCTAAACCAAATTGTTTGGGGGTGGCGACCCTGATTAGCAGAAGAGACTGCAAGATACAAGATTTAAGTCTCTTACATGTCATCGCCTGGCAAAAATTTCACTGACCTACCTTACTATAGTAGGACTAGAATCTTTTGCCGTAGAGACAAAAGATTGTTACTACGAAATTTTAACAACGAAAAAATATTTTTAGTGACAATCTTTTATTACTAAGCTATTAAAACTAAAGATCCTTATCCCTTTGGGGATACAACGGGAACGTTCTTGTTGACTGTTTTGACCAATCAAATGACTATTTTGGGTCTTAAACTACGTAAGAACTACCTACTTCACCATCCAATCTATTCAGAGCGTGTTTGTATGAAAGAATTTAAAATACTATGGAGTATAAGGTATGAAATTCCTTCATATTAAGATCCTTGAAATTTTGAAATTTCAGAATTTGCAGTTGCCGAAACATCTTTGAGAGAGAGAGAGAGAGAGAGAGAGAGAGAGTTGAACCGTTAGAAAAGCACGAAGAAAAGTGGTAGCAAGAAAAAGTTTAAATTGTAGAAGATAGTTCTCTTGTGAATTTGAAAAAAACTAATATAAGATGGTTATTTCAACGTAGAATTTTGTCCCCCAAAATCAAACCCTTTGTAGAATTTTACAAGTTATATTTTGTAGCTACCAATTATGAAATTATTTTTGAGTCCTCGGCCGAATTTAAGATTCTAAGTTAAAATATATATCATCCAAACATACAAATAATAAACTAACAAATGGCAAATGCTAATCGAAGGGCAGAGAGAGAGAGAGAGAGAGAGAGAGCACCACACAAGAGCCGGACAAAGAAAGAAACAAAAGAAATAGGAACAGTATCGGCAATGCCAATGAACATAGCTAGCTAGTAGCATAGCATGCATCTTCTTACGAGCCGTTCACGAACGGCTCGTGATTCGTTCTTTATAAAAATCGTTCATGTTCGTTCATCTAATAAACGAACAGAACATGAACAAGTTTTTAGAGCTCGTTTAATAAACGAGCCGAACATGAACAATCCAAAATGTTCACAAACTTGTTCGCAAACAGCTTGTGTAAATAATAAATTAACTATAATTTCTTCAAATAATTAGTACTTATATAAACTATATGTTAAGATTTTAATCTAGAGGCCAGCCCCTAAAGTTAGTTAGCCCGAAACCCCAAGCCCACTTATAAACATATAGCCCAATCCCTTAAAAGCCCAAAATATAAAATCCAACATCATAGAAACCTAACTATATAAACAAAAAAGCAAACCTAAATCTCACAATCTCGTCTTCTCTCTCTCAGAGGCAGCCTCCCTTTGGTCTGCCGTCTTCTCTCTCTCAATCTCGTCTTCTCTCTCTCTCAATCTCACACACACAAACACGCCTGATAGTTTGCACAGATCCCGTCTCTCTCACTCTCTCCCTCCTTCTTCACACACGGACATCCTGTCGTAGCCGCCATCGCCTGTCTTCGAAGCCGTCATCTCTCCATTGCCAGATTTTGATTCAACAGGACGGGGAAGAAAGCAGTCAATAGTTATTGAGGGCTTGGTAACGACTGGATCAAAGCTGCAAATGCGAAGGCTCACCTCGAATACTTGGAGATGGAGCTGATTCACAAGAAGCATGCCTCGTCCGTTGTAGATGGAGCTGATTGAGGGCTTGGAGATGGAGATGGAGATTTCTTTTTTCAGTATTTTTTATTTTAAATTCCTCTTTGTATCTTTTATAGTTGATTCATTGTAGTTGATTTTTGATTCATTGTAGTTGATTGCTTGAAGGATTTGAGGTTTTTGAGCCAATTTAGGGATTTGGTCAGAAGTTAATCACGAGCTCGAGCCGAGTTTCGGAACTCGAGTTCGGCTCGTATCGTTAAACGAGCTGAACGAGTCGAGCCCGAGTTTCAGAGTCACGAACTCGAGCCGAGTTCGAGCACTGGTATTTTGGGCCTTGACGAACACGAGCCGAGCTCGAACACGCTAGAATTTAAACGAACCGAGTTCGAACACACTCATGTTCGGCTCGAACTCGGTTCGTATACAGCCCTACATCTTCTGCAGAGATGACAAGAATGAATGTTGGTGAGGTGTTACTCTTTTATCGTTAGAGGTTGCGTTAATGCTGTTGCTCCCATCATCGTCTCACATTATCCGCTGCCTTCACGTCGTAGCATTCCAAACCCGCCACCGAACAGTGCCACCCACTACCATCGCAACCTAGATCTACAACTCACATTTCTCAAGTGCAAATAAGGGAGCATGTACTCTTCGATGGAGAGAGGAACAGATTGCAACAAAAGATAATGTTGAAATAAGTGGCGTCAGGCTAGTGGCAAAGTTGATAATTGAGGGATGCAGCCACAAAATTTTAAAAAGTGATTGTCTCATTACAAAAGAAATAATGTACACTTTTTCAGGCCATTTTGCTGCATTGAAGTGGTTTGTTGCCAAGTTTTTTTCCTCCTTCCTTTTTATTTGGTTCAACAAAGGTCCTCGTGTGGTTTGGGGGGGGGGGGGGGGGGGGGGGGGGGTTAGCCTTTTCCATCATCATGAGATTTCAACCTACGACCTCACAGAAGAGGAACATCTTGATCTCCCTACTTTGAGGTTGTTTACCCTCTCCACGATTTCATTCATTTTGCCAATCACAAACAACCAAATGTGTGCTGAAATGTCACAAATCAACCAACTCACCATGGACCACAGAAGTCGCACCACTATCACTTCCACTGCGGTAGTGACACCACCACCATCACAACCCCATATTGAACTCACAACTTTAGAACTTGCATTCAACTAATGCTCCCGTTGAAGTAATAAAAGTGCCTACGTCTGAGCATGGTGTAATTCTTATATTAATGATAGGGTTACTAACCTTTTTAGAAAAAAAAAAGTGCGGGCGTAATGAAACCAAATCAACATTTTTTAGCAGCAAAGATATTGGTTTCGCTGCACCCGTGCCAAAGAAATTTGAGAAGTTTTTAGGTTCTCTCCTGTTTAGACCAGGATTTCATCATTTCAAAACAAGTTAAAACTGACAAAAGAAAATTAAATTAGAGAAACGTTACCCAGCACCGTCATAGCAACCAAAGCCAAAATTATGAACTTGTTATGGCAAATGCTTACTAATTGATTACCCTTAGTAAGGAGACTTTGTTACCCTCTTTTTACCCCATGAAAATAAGTAAGGAATTTAGTCAGGCATGGAATCAGATCAGTGCTAAAAAAAACTAAGACTAAACATTAGAAAGTTGATAGTATTATATACTTGGGAGAATGAACATAATAAATTTACCATGAAAAGGGTGTTGGAAAATAGCAAAAGACCATTCTTATTTTACTCAGATTCATGACCAAGTGTATAAATAGATGAGCCATGATCATAATGACTCATTTAGCTTTAACTAAGCACTTATTGATGAGGCAAATTCCAAGAGAACAATGAATTAATACTAGTAACTCCCAAGAATATCAAACAGGGCCGTATCCTGAAAACTGATCGAAATTATTATCAGAGAGAATACTAAAGAATGAAACAAATCAAATCAACACATGCCTCCCCCAAAGTCATTACGAGACTCCTATATTACCGTAATATACCACTAGCTTACGTATTGCGGCTAAATGCAGACCGTATCTAGAGAATCTCTCTCCTGGCGGCGTACCCGAACTGAGACCGCCGTATGTTCTGCTGCCGCTTCTTGTAGAGCACGCCTACAAGCCCCACCACGCACGCGGCGATCAGCACCCCGAGCGCGATCCCGGCCTTCTGCCCGCCCTTCAGCCCGCCGGAGGATCCCTTGGCCGAATCGTCGAGATCGGGATTCACATTGTGGTTGATGTCACTAGCGACCACCGGAGCCGGGGTGGGGGATTGGCCCGGCGACGTAGCCGGAGAGGGAGCGGGAGACAGATCTGAGGGCGGAGGGGCGGGTGGAGAATGGTGGAGCGGAGTGGCGGGGGAGGGGGAGTCCGTGGGGAGTGGCGGAGGCGAGGGCGAGTCGGCAGCGGCGGGTTGGGGGGAGGGACCCGGTGGCGGCGACTCGGGGGGGACGGCGGAGAGGGTACATTGTGGGAGGAGGAGGAGGGAGAGGAGAGGGAGGAGGGAGAGGGTGTGGAGTTTGGCCATTGGGGTGTGTAAGAGGGAGTTGGGGGACGATCTTTAGGGTTTATTAAGGGAGAAGAGAGATCTAACCCGGTGGGGGGGGGGACCGTAGAGAGAGAGAGAGCAGGAGGGGGGGGGGAAAGGAGAAGAGAGAACGTGCCGATATTTAAGGAAGGGAGGGAGGGGGGTGGCGTGAGAGAGATGGAAACGGAGCCGGCCGATTTCATCAGCATTTTAGCATTATAATAATAATAATAATAATAAGGAAGGGAAGGGAAGACAGAACAGAGAGATAGCTTGAGAGAGAAGGTAAAGAGTAAAAGTGTAATAGATTTTGAATTTGAATTCTCAAGTTAACTTCGGTGGGTGGGTGGGTGGGGGTCAACTCTAGATGTGTATCTTTTACTCCTTAGAAGCAGCAGGCTTCTCTTCTGTACTGTGCAGTAGAAAGCGTGATTTACTCAGGTTTAACACACATTCCATTACTGATTCTTCGCTATTCACATTTCATATAACTTATTTCATTAGAACCAATTTACTATTCACATTTAAAAAAAAACTCATTTCATTTCATCACTTTTATTATTACCACTACTTATCATCGAAGCCCACCACAGTTTTGGTCCGCCGTCACCACCCTACCGTTGTCACACCAACATATCCCTTATATTGTCGCCACATTCCCGTCGTTGTCACCGGCAGATCTGCCTCACCGCCACCACTCCACCGCCATTGCCACCGCAAGAATCTGCTCTACCTTTGCGTCGCATCAACCAAGCGAACGACACTGCAACCACCATCTTAACCATCAAGCACCACTATTAACATCTTAACCATCAAGCACATTGCCTTAACTATCGACGATCGATCAACGTCGGCAACATCACAATCGGACAACGCCGCAATCGTACAACATCACAACCACCATCGATCAACGTCGACACCGTTGATTTCACCAATTCCAACCACCCGTCGCCGATCTCTCCACTATCATTAATGTTGTCTCTCCACGGCAGTCGATCTCATCAGATCTGGTTTTTGGGTAGCAGTAACTCTATCGTGGTTTTGGCTGTTGGTCGTGATGGGTCGTGGTTACTGCCAATGGGCAGCGATGATACTGTGGCCTGATAATATTGGTTGGTGGTAATGAAAACTGGTATTTTGGGGAAGAAAAAATGAAGGAAAATAAGTCCTCTTAAAAGGAATAGAAATGGGGAAAAATAAATACGTAAAATATCCCTCTTACGTAAAAATGTGTGTGTGCGCGCTTGCGAATTATATTGAAGTAAGAAAATAAATATTAAGTTCCTCTCAACCTCAGCTTTAATATCTATACTAATTAGATTAGATACGTAAACTCAGTTGGTCCTTTGCCACAAATATTAAAGTCTAAGCATTAAAAGTTCTCTTCAATTTACTTGGGATTCTTTTACAGATCTTACTTTTATATAATTGGTAAGGGTAAATTAATTACGCTAAAACACAGATCTTTGACTTTAGAATAGAAAACCAATACAAAATTAACTGTTATTGTCAAACACTAGCTCACCAATTTTTGAAATCTAAAAGCACTGATAAAACTCTTAAAGGCTTTGTCAAATTAGGCCTTAGTGCTTAAAGAAAAAATCACTGTTGCAAAGTCTCGTGCACTGCCAATGTCAAACGCATATATAATACAAAGAGAGTGTTGACGGGAACCAGTAAAACATTTGGGTTAGATCAGCAGTGTATTTTGGCTAGATAACTCGAAAGCAATGTCTAGGCTGTTGTGAAAATTTTGAATCAAAGAAATAATTAAAAGGAGATCGACATGTAAACCACAACGTCGACATGTTTTCAATGGTATATACCAACAAATTATAACCCATATCTTTCATATACTCAAAAATACAGAAAATTGTACCCAAACCAGGCAGCGTTAACCAAATGCCAGTAACAGTGACCAGTTCACGGTGCGAGTGCAAGAAACATCAAATTGAAAGAAATCACAATTGTTTGAGCGCCGTTTTCATTTCAAACCTGGTGCCTTGGTTAAAGCTCACCAGAACACCTTTGGCAAGAACCCTAAGACGTGGTGATGTAACAAAGGACCTTGAGAATTGACGTCAAGATCCTAAGTTCGAATCTTCATACCAACAGGTCATAAGAATTGCAGTTTCGACTATTCTAAAGAAAAAAAACACAAAAGCCTTTGGCGAGGACTATTTCGCCTAGATAGCATCACAGGCATAGAGACGGTTCGACACACGCTAAATCTAAAAGCTCTCCCCAGAGCTGACAGTGAAGGGGGGAAACATCTTTGTTAAATTCTTTTTGCACAATTTAGATATAGTTTAAGTTACAAAACTTGAAGGTCGGTAAACCTATAAATACATGATAACATATTTTTCTCGCTCATACACTAAATTCATGTACCTATGCCTGTTTTAACCGACTCAATCGACCTATTACTGGTACAGTTTCATAATTCGTCCTTCACATCACCACTTTTACTGCCTTCTTTGGCATCGGAGCCCTCGGATGATGGAGATATACCTGGTTTCTGGAGCTTGAAAGGGATGGATGCATGTTTCTTCAGGAATTTGTAAAATGCCACCACTGTCCGATCTGCGTCTACAATAATCTGCGATAATGCAGTGCACGCTACTAAATCTATTCTACTTTGCAAAAGCAAGGAATTTGCAGATAAGAGAGAGAGAGAGACACCAAACTGGATTATTTCAAGTACGACTTACTGGATCTAAGCTTTTATTGCCTGCTGGGAAGAAGACTAGTGTAGGGAACCCATCAGCCTGCAAAAACCACAAGACAGCTTGCTGTTTAAATGACTTTCTGTTCAACTTTCCCACCAAGTACAAGAATGGAAAGGCCGGTTATTAACTAATTCTTGCTAGGGCAATCAGAGAAATCAAAAAAAGATTTGGACCTAAGTTTGTGGGACATTAGACAACTTAATCCACAGACGATTATACCATAACAAACCCCATGGAGTTGGCACGTCCAAGATAACGAATCCAAGCAGAGATCAAGATATTTAGAAACACCAGCCAGTAGATGAACTTACCTTTGCCCTGGGGTGTTCATTTGTGGTTCCGTCCATTTTGGCTATAACAAGCGACTCAATGCCACGTAAATGTTTGGCAAGCTTGTTGAATGTTGGTTCCAGAGCTTGACAGTGTCCACACCATGGCGCATAGATCTGTAGTTATATAGAGAATGAGCCTCACTGAACTAGAAACCCTAGGGGAAACAAAATATCAGTGGTTCAATCGGCACCTCAAGAAGAACATCTTTTGATTCATCCAAAACAATTTCATCAAAATTGTTTCCAACAACTATCTTCACGTCCCCATCATTCTGTGTCAATTGATGTATGGAAGTTTCATTAGCAGAGTACAGCAACAGATCAAATAGCTTAAGAAAAATGTCAATAACTCACGGTCTCGGGAAGTGGATCTGACTTATAGAAAGGTTTAAGCTTGTCTTCGATAAAATCTTCACCGAAAGCCTGATGTATAAACACAACATAACCACGTAGAATCAGCAACAATTACGCCTTTCGGAAAGCATATGAAGAGAAAATCACGGGAGACAAGTTAAGCAGGAACACGACCTTTATCTTATCAAGTGTCACTTCATCATTAAGTGTGTACTTTTTACCATCATCAGTCCCTGTGTATCCAATAACCTGCACAGATGTATACTACTGAAAATTTGATCTACCCCAAATGTCGTAATTAGGATTAGCTACCTTTCAAACATTGGCTTTTCCATATATTTCAATTACCAATGGACGGACTTTATGAGTCATAAGGTAGTGGGCATTTTTTGATAAAACTCGAAAAGCTTTTACATCCTGAATTATCAAAAAGGGCCCATTCCTTGAGTTTTGTAACGTCCATCCAAGATAAGGGCCAAAGGGTCTGTAAACAATATACAAGATGCAACTAGTCACTAAACAAACCCTAAGGCTTAAATTGCATTTGATCCTGAAACAGTTGGAAAAATACTGAACTGGTTTTTGATTCCAACCGGGAGAAAAAGGTGACTACAAGTCCTACCTGTGGAGCACTTCCGGTGATAGCAAAATAATCTGCCACCGGCCGGCCAAATTCTTCATTGTCCATTTCCACGTATACAAAAATAAGCTGCAATTAGTCAGAAACACCACTATATTAGAAAGCAACTTAACTAGTAGTTTTCTAGAAGTTAGGAATTAGCTGGCATATGCCAACAGCAGACAAGATATGAGCTTTAGTATCCTATATGTTTCAACAACAACAAAGGCCCACAAATACAAGCTATAACAGTTCTTATACAAGCATCTAAGAGAAGCTATATTTTTCCATGCAATATAGCGAGGCCATACAATCAACAACACCAAAGGCAAGCGAAAAAGTAGTTCTATTTTTCATAATTTGCATACACTCAGGGATGGTTTACTCAACTTCTGTCTCTCTCTTGGTTACTCTTCTTTTCTATTTCTCTATGTTTTTTTCCCTCTTGGTTTCTTCTTCCTCAGTTCCTTGACCATCACATATCAACAGCCACTCTCCCTTTTGCAAGTGGCATCGCCAACAGTACCACCACACTGCTACTAATTCATCTCCATATCAAAAATTAATTGCTGTAATCCTTTATGATGTTATTGATTTGTACAAATGAAGCTTGTGTACAGTAAATCGACAAAATTTAAGCCTACGCCAATCATCACCACACTAGCAGCTAGATATCGAGGCACGTCTTGAAGTAAATAAAAAGTCTGGCTAATATTTAGTTTTACTTGTAAACTTTTTAGAGCTTTCACTCGTGTTCCCCGTCTGCGTCTTACGTGCTAAACATTGTCCATGTAGGCAAGGGACTGTAGTTTTGTAACTGTGGCCTGTATTATATCAATCCTTCATAGCATAAGACTCACTCACATACTTCTAAGACACCACTTCACCTAAGAATGTAGAAAAGCCAACCTGGATGATACACATTCCAAATGATAAGCGGACACATTCAAATGAGATAAGATACATCACAATTTGAGATTCGCCCTGAAGCATGAATTCAGTGCCAAACCTCTTTACTGAAGGTTCACTAAATATTTTTAAAATACTTACTAAGCTAATTAATAGGACTGAAGTTAGCCAAAAGTTGATGTTCTAAGGACTTCCTTCTTAATTTTGAAGGTGCAATTATCTCAGGCATTGTACACCTGAAAATTTAGAAATTTTCAACTTACTTTCGAAAAAAAAGAAGAAAAAGGGAAGATATCATGAAGGAACTAGAAAAGGAATCAGATGCATATATGCATCTTTGATACTGCCAGGGCACAGGGGGGGACGGATGCACGAGGCTACAGGATTAGGTGTCCTGGGAAGGTTCCGAGCACGAAGCCTTACTTATACATACGTCAGGTATACAAGTAAAAGAAAAAAATGAAGAGTAATTCTCAAAGCTTTTGACATAGCTAAACTGACTTACCTTCCCCTTAAAAAGTTTTGCAGCTTCTTGGAATATTGGGACAACCTTCTCAGAGTCATTCGACAAGGCGAAGAGTAAAAGCTAGAATAAAAAATACGGAATATGTCAAAACCACAATCAAAAGATCATCCACTCCATAGCAAGATATATTAGTAACAATTTAACAATACATTGAATTTAAACAATTTAAAGTATTACCTGTTTCTTAATTGGGCTTTCGAAAATCATAGGAGCACTTTCTCTGGTAAAAGTTGTGACCAGAGGAAGTTTGTTAGATAACACAAACTCAGCTATTGCAGACTTGACGAATTGACCATCTGAAGAAACAAAAATCAGGTATTGTCATGGTAATACTGCTTCTAGACAAACACATATTTATCAGCAGTGCTAGCTGATGAAACTAACCATAATGGCTCACTTTCTCTGCCTCGTTCTTTAGCAAGGCCAATGCAGGACGTTTAACATTAGGTTCAACATGGAAGAGCTTAGCCACATTAGGATTCACAGTTTGGTAGAAGTTAATGTCATCTTCAAGTTTTGATGCCGCAGCAAGCTCCTCACTCTCAGGACCCTGTTTGTTTCGTTTACCAAAACCGATACCAATTTGGAAAGAATCAGTTATTCTTCTAGGGAAACACCTAGCTTGATTGGTAGCATTAGAAGTGACAAGGATTTGAAGAAATACTACTGAAAACAACAACTTCTCCAGCTCTGTATGGGCACAATCTTTCACCAAAATGGAAGTTATAATATCTCAAATGTTTTGAACTAGGAAAATGCTGCCAATTTCTATATCAAACATGTAAGACCAAGTATCTAGGAGTCTGCAAAGGAAATAAGCGCGGGCGCGCACACAGGGAGCTGATAAAATTCCACGGACCAGCAACTTAGCTTAAGTTACTAGCGCTATATTCCATGGACTCTTCAAAATGCCCAAAGTATCTGTGTAGGACCGTCGACACTTGAACTTGGGTATGGGCTATGTATCCGACACTTCCCTTAGAATATTTCACTAAGAACAATATCTTATAGTGTTTCTTTTAGTTTATTATTGCTATGAGACGATCTCAGTTTAAATTAAAACGATGTGTGTAACTTAAGACACCATGTAGACTAAGGAATAAATAAAATACAAGAACAGATAGGAATATTTTGTCGTGTCCACGTGTCTTGGGATTTGAGATATAGACGAACAGACAATTGGACCCCTATCGACTCGGGCACTCGTATCGAGTCCATGTAACAAGCGCCATCCACATTGTCAACATGGACAGGCCAGAATACAATTCTTTTTAGCAAAAAAACAACATTAAGCTTACCAATTTGCCCCCACTCTAGAATGTAAACTACCCTCCCCCCTATTTCTCCGTGCTTCCCTCCGGCTTTATTGCATTATGTTGGTTCATCAGTCACCGTCGGGATAGAGAGAAGGAAGCACTGCGTCGAGGGGCAATTTGATCAAAAGTACCATCTACTAGAGCCTACTACATTATGTAGTGGACGACGGGACACTTTAAATGAACGTCCAATCTAGCCCGTCCATTCGCCATAGATGGACACCACATCGTGCTGACAACTTAAGCTAAGTAGCCAGCTCTGATCAGACCATTCATTCACAATTTGTACACGGTCCAGATCATGTTTTCATCATTTTTTAGGCCCGTACGCCCTATAATAGGGTGGACGAGACTTTTGATGAAATTGGCCTTTTATTTACTGCGAAATAAAAAGAGAATATCAATGTCCACCCTATAATGGAACCAAAGGCTATGGATGTGTATTCTGTGTTATGTGTTTTTCTCAGTTCAATTCATTTTCAGTTATCAGTTCATGGACTAAGGAAAGCAATAAAAATTCAAATGTGTGTTCAAACCCAGCATCATGGACGGAATAATCTGGAAAATCATGAAGAACTCAAATTAAGCCCAAGCCACCAACCCTTCCGCTACTGCAGCCTCTGTCGACCACCACCATAAAACCCACTTTGAATTGGAGGAAACCTAATGCCTTCAACTTAATCCAACCCCAATGGACATTCTGACCACCAATAATGGAAATTCCGGCCACTTATGGCCAATTTTGACAACGGCAACAGGCATTATTGCCAGCAGATTTTCATCACAAACCGCCACCACCGCCATCACAAAGCAACCACCCCAGTCATAATGATCAGACTACCCACCCTTTGCACCGTCACCATCAGACACCACTCTCGACCGCCACTACCACCTTAATCATTGCCGCACATTCCCAATTCACCTACCTGAAACATGCACCACCACTACTCCCACCACTACCGCCATCACACCCCCATCCCTGCCTATCTCACCATTCGTCAAATTTGACTGCCGATTGATGCTCGCCGCCTATGCGACCACGGCACGTCACCGTATCACCCACTTCCATTGCTAAAATATAGTATCCACACTATATCCACCATCATACACCCACAAAGCCACAACTACCACCATTATATCCACTGTCGCGAAGAGCGTAGCCACCCCTCATCGTCAAAAACATCGAGCACTAGATAGCTGGCCACGGTCAAATCTATCGTCCGCCACCTAACCACGACGACGGTGGTGATTGAGGATTTCAGCAAGGCAATGGGATGGCAGGTGGCTGGTGGCAATAGGGATGAGTATCAAGGGGGAAGAGATAATAGAGAGAGAGTAAGAATGGGGCGATGGATCTGAGAGAGAGAGAGAGAGAGAGAGAGAGAGTAGCAAAGGGCAAACATGTAAAGTTGATAGTCCAGCCCATTTTGGCCGATGGTTAAAAATGCCGAAAAAAATGCGATCTTGACCGTCAACTGATCGCCAATAAAGTCCCAGTCGTGCTGGCAACTCAGTGATAAAGGAATCAGCTCCCATCACTATATGTACATACACACGTAAATATAGATCTCTTTTTGTGGACAGCAAGATCTCTTTTTTTTGCGTTTTTTTAAGTCCGTCTGTATTATAATGAGCCAGACAAGACTTTTGACAATTTTTACCCTTTCGATGTGGCAAATTAAAATAAAACCATTACCATCCGCCCCATTGTGGAACAAACGGTTGGCAGAGAAAAAAAACAGTTAATGTCTCCTCTTCTTCCTCCAAGCAAACCACCACCACCACCCCCCAAACAGTCACAGCAACGGCACACCACCACCTATGTAGCACAGGTCCGCGGCAGTGGGGGTGAAGTACCGGCACCAGGTACACGTCGGGTGCGGGTCCAATATTTATTTTTTATTTTTTTAATTTTCTAAATACCGAGTGCAGCTCAGGTGCTTATGCCATGTTTATGGGAAGAAAACATAAATTTGAAAAGAACTTTCAGGGGCTAAAACATAAAAATGAGATCTGGGGGGTCAAATTATAAATAATGAAACATATTCTTAAAAGCCCTAAATCAACAAATCGTTAAAGAGGGGAGACTGGGAGAAAGAGAATCTGAGAGAGAGAGAGAGCGGCGGCAGCAGTGGTGAAGTAGCCACCCGCGACTGACAGAATATCCAGCGACCACCCGAAGCCACCGACGACCACCGGCGAAGTATTTGAGAGAAGAGAAAAGAAGAAGCAGCAGCCACCGAACGGAGACATCGACGTCGATAGCCATCTGACTGCTCCTACCTTTTCGGGATAACCCAAAAAAAGGGAAGAAGAAGAAGAATAACTCCGGTGACGATGAAAATAGCGGCAACGACAGCTTCTCTCACTCTGTCTTCTGACTCCTCCTTTTTGACTTTCTGACTTTCTCTTCTCTTTTGGCTCAACTTTATTTTTATATAGTCTTGTGGGGCTTTGTGATTTGTGGCCTTTGGCAGTCCACATGTGCAGCTAGCTGTATATTCTGTTGGAATTTGTTCTAGTCTTCTAGATGACTAAATGATCAATAATTTCTATATATGTACCCCATCTATATATATGGTTATATTTCGAAAGCAATTATTTATAATTTAAAATTATAAAAAAATAGACGTATCCTAGCCGCACCTGTATCGTATCCGCACCAGTACACACGTGCTTCATAGACCACCACACACACTGATACACAAATACAAAGCATACAGTCACAACAACGACACACCACCACACACAAGACACACACATGAATACACAAACACAAAGCACAGTGTGTGTCCATGTCTCTGTCTGTGTGTGACTGCGTGCCGTGTTGTGGGTATTTTTTGTTTGTTGGGGGGGGGGGGGGGGGCAGCTTTGTGTGTGTGGGTGGATGGGTGACAGAGGATCGGGGTATGCCATGTGCCGTGCATGTGTGTGACTGTGTGTGTCGCATGTGCATGTGTTTTCGTAGATAGGGGTGTGTGGGAGATTGGCTGGTGGTGGTGCACAGCCGTGGCGTTGGGGTGGCAGGGGGATGGGGGAAGAAGAGAACAACAAAAGATAAAACTTGTGGGTTTATGGATTATCACAGTCCGTCCCATTATGGGGTGGACAGGGAAGTTATACTTGTTTCCCCGTTGAAACTAGAGGGGCAAAGGTATAAGTGCACGTCCAGTCCATTATAGGGCAGACAGTTTTAAAAAAACGCGATAAAGGAGATATGGATTGTCAACAAATTGCCTACGGACGCTGAGATTGCACTGGCAACTTAGCTCAAGTTGCCAACACGGGAAAGAATCATTTCCGTATTTACATACATATATGAATATTGTAAGAGTTTATACATGTATATATATGTCTATATATACATATGTATACATGTGTGTGTGTGCGCGCGCGCGCGCGTGCGTGTATCTGATATCAGGAGCCTACAAAGATAGTCTTATCATGATGTCAAGAATGAAATCCATACTCTTCCCAAGAATAAAATAACTAGTCTAAAAAAAGAGGACGTAATCACTTTGCAGGAAGCAATCATTTTGTTTGTAGTTACACCAACCCAATATTAATGATCTCACCAAAAGAGGTTTCCTCAACTTTTTAGTACGGGCCAATCATTTTAGAAGAACATTAGAAATGTATAGGATGATTTTCTTTACAGGTTCGGTTTTTCTGTTGGTTCTGGTCAGCGAGTAAATTTTGGGTAACCCGTGCAGGGAAGTTACTACCAAAGATTTTTTTGCCGAATTCTATGTCATTGCCATGGATGATGATGCAGCTGTTGCCTCTCATCCATCACAAATCATGGTGTTTCCCCTATGCCTCTCTTAAGAGGCTACCCTCAAGATTGGAAATTACTGCATGTCATTCAATTTTTTGGTCTTTTTTAAAGCTATAAGTGGATGCCCAGGATTAGCAATGGAGATTAACTTTGAATCAACATTTTGATGTCAGATCATGTTTCCTTTTCTCTCTTCTAGGGACACCTCTGCTGTTTTTCCGTGTAACACTATTTCGAAAAATAAAGCACCTAAGGTAGCTTATTCCGTATGGTGTGCTTCTTAGCAAAAATTCTCACTCTTGACAACCTGAAAAGAGGAATAGGATCATTCTTGGTGATTGTCCCAGGTGCTTGTCAGCAGGAGTCCATTGTTCATCTTTTGCTTTTATTCTCTTTCTGCTCAAAAGCTCTGCCTTTTTTGTATTCTCTATGTTTGGAACAAACTGAATGATGTCAAGATTGTCATTGGTCTCCTTCATTGCCAGCCTTGAGGATATCCGAAGTGACTATGGCGTGCCTGTTGGCAAATTGTCCCTTTATTTGTTAGGTGGTTTCCTTGTTACAAGAGTAATAAGCGCCATAATGAAGGCATGCATGTGCTGTATTTGACGGTAAGCAAGTCCATTTGGCATCTCTGTCTTCTAGGATGTCTGTCTCGGCTGGCTTTGTCCATGTTTTAGATATCAAGGGTTTCTGCTTTACATTTGTATATTCCTGTGTACTCAAGTTCACACCCTCTTGGCGGTTTTGGTTATCATAAAAAGGAGAATACCCAAAGCCCTTCTCGTTTTAAACAATACCATAGCCCCAGCAACGGAAGATTTAAATTTTCCACTTGCGACCTATGGAATCTAAGCACGTTTTATCTATAAACCACGTGACAAAAATTGTATAAACAGTAAACGTTCTGCTCGTTAAACGATACCAATATCCCATGAAGCTACTTAAGAAAAAAACTTATAAGGATGAGTAAATACCAGCAACGAGTTCAGGAAGCCCAAAACAACTTTATTCTCAGAGGTCAATACGCGCTCTGCATCCTCTGTTGTGGTTATGTTGTGTATCCCCGGTCCTGTCTTCTTCCTGATCCAAGTTACTATGGAATCCCTGCATTGCAATTAAACGACTTATGGACATTTAACAAGACCAGGAAACAGGGAAAACAAGCTATTTATTAATGCTTCTTTAAATCAAAAGACTAGTTCCCACGACTTGCAACTTTCAAGTAAAAAAACGAAACCCTTGTCCCTAAAAAAATTAAGTTGGACTATGTGACAACAAAGATATTTACAATCTTCACAATTCTACAGATCAATAGTTTTTATGTCCTTGAACTGTAAAACTGCTACCATTCAGCAATTAAACGACTTATGGACATTTAACAAGACCAGGAAACAGGGAAAACAAGCTATTTTTTAATGCTTCTTTAAATCAAAAGACTAGTTCCCACAACTTGCAACTTTCAAGTAAAAAAACGAAACCCTTGTCCCTAAAAAAGTGAAGTTGGACTATGTGACAACAAAGATATTTACAATCTTCACAATTCTACAAATCAATAGTTTTTATGTCCTTGTTTAACTTGCGGATATGGATGCAGGTATCAATATCCTTGTTAATGAACAATTCTATTTTGTGATAATTTTACACTATCTGATACATGTGTTGTTTAGAAACACACTTGTGTGTCCAAGAATTTGGTTGACCAACCCAAGGCAAGGTCATCTAACCGGCACTCTTTCATGAGTTTCCTTGGGAAGCGAATTAGCTTACTTTCAAAGCTTTATTTTTATGTAAAATCAAAACAAATCCCAACCACCTTTTCTCCATTAGTCGTTACTTCAACCATTTTTTCCTCCATGTTAGTGTTCCTTTAACCCAGGTTCCCACAGGGAGGACCCACTGAAAGAGTTTAAATAGGTAATGACGAAGTCATGGAGTCGGGAGGGGCTCTCCCACTATTTGTTTAGAAAAGAGTCCATACATGTATTATGACGGTGCGCTTAGAATGTTGAAATGAGCTAATAGCTCCAAACAGGTCCATAGTCCCTAGTATGGAATTTTCAACTGCAAGACAATTCATTAACCCTTAAGGTTCATATGAGTTGGTTGGGGTTTTTTTCTTATGGGAACAAAGCCTACAAAACCTTCCGAGCCTCTGAAGAAGAAGCCCAACTAAGTAGCTTGTATTGGAAGCTTTCTTACTCTACGCAATATAGAAAGCCAACCATCTTATATCTAACTTTTCTCTGGCCACTTATCAATTTTTCTCTAAAGGTCAAATTCCCTTTGACCACGTTTCAGCGTTGCGACCCAATGAAGTAGGTGATAACGATGTCATGGAGTTGGAAAGGGCACAGCTACAAAACGCTTCCTCCAAGACATTGAGGCCTTTAGACAAGCGCCCATCTTATGGTGTATTACAGTGCTGCTACAGTCTTTGATAGCAAGATAATACCTCCTAAATAATAGATCCACGACCCTAGTCATTGGCATGGGTTGTTCGGCAAACACGACCCCTAAGGTAGATAAAGCTGGTTGGCGTTTTTATGACGTAAGGAAACAAAGCTTAGAAAGTAAGCTACTTAGCGTACTTAGCATAAGTTACCGACAATGTAAGATGTAAGTAGCTCACATTATAAGCTTTGTCACCGCATATAATGAAAAAAAATCCCCAACCACCTTAAATCAACCTTTTCTCCAACATTCGGCCTCTAGACCATTTTCTTCTACTTATGGTTGCTTCTACATTGTTATATCGTTTAGCTCCATTGTTCCAAATCAGTAATCTGGTTCGGTCATTGCTATATTCTAGTCTTATCATTTCTACATCTATATGTGTTAGAAATTCTAATTCTACATCTATAAAAACATTAGCCATGTAAACGACTACATGCAGACATAACGAGAAAATGCAAATTCTGAGAGGAATGTAACAGTGTAAAACTAACTTGGTCCTTTGGCCAGGATAAGGCTTGTGAACGCCGTCAACAAAGAAGTACACCGTGGGAAAGCCCTGCACCTCGTACTTTTCGGCCAGCTCGCCCTCCTCCGTTGCGTCCACCTTCGCCAGCGCCACGTCCTTGTCCCCCGTCAGCTCCGTGGCCGCCGCCGCGTACTCCGGCGCCAGCGCCTTGCAGTGACCGCACCACGGTGCGTAGAACTCCACCATCACGTACTTCTTTCCCTCGATAAACTCACTGAAATTCCCCTCCTTCAAAACAACGACATCCTTCTCGTCGATCTGCAGATTCGGGTGCTCCTCTTCCTCCTCGTGATCGAATTTCTCGCCGGAGGGCGAATCGAAGTCGTCAAAGGCGCCGAAATCGTCGTCGTTTTCGTCGTCCACATCGTCGCTTTCGAAATCGAACTGGTCCGGATCGGGATGGCGGTGAGCGGGGGCGGGAACGTCGTCGTCGTCGTCGGCTTCAAGGAAGCTGAGGTCTTCGTCATCGTCGTCGTTGATGGAGCTGGATTGGGTGGTGAGGAGAGAAAAGAGGAGGAGAGATGAGAGAGAGAGGGCGATGACAAGTCGACTCGCCATTGGTGTCGCGGATCGGTACGGTGTGTTACGGTGTGAGATCCGGGTCCGTGCACTATAGGGTTTAAGGTAGAGTGGGAAAATGGAATAGCAGGTCTGAGGCTACGACGTCGTTTATGTTTCTGTAACCGCAAGGGATTGCTCAAGTGAGATTTTTTTTTCCCACTAGCAATTGTTTACGAGACCACGTAGGTACCTCACATTGTGAGCTTTACGGACAAGAATAGAGAAGTCGTGTGCTCTCTACCGTCTTCGTGAACGTCTTCCTCTTGGTGAACTGTTTACGACCATCGTTCGCCCTTACAACCGCCTTGGACGCCATGTGATATGTGACATGCGGCATCGCTCCAATGTGTCATCACACTAATGTGTTGCCGCACCTATGTGCTGTGCTCGTGAACTGCATCCCTCCTTTACGCCCATAGATGTGTCCATCTCACATCCTTACACCGCACTATTCACGATTTGTCTAGTCGTGGAACATGCTTTAACCTCTCTTTGGAAAAAGTGCGTGGCATCTAGAGAGGGGCTCTGCATGTAAAGCTCCAACACGAGGACTCTTCACTATGTGGGTGGCAAAGACAAAGGCACTAGGGAGCATAAGGGATGCATTCCCACCGGTTGTTGCTCGATTTTTCCTCCTTTTAGGTATTTTGAAACGTAGACGAAGTCCAAGTGACTGTCCACCTTCCCTGGCCATTTATCAGAAGCATTTGTCAAAATCACGTGGAAGTAAACTGCATATGTGACTATTTATCACCGGAATCTTTCACAAAGTGCGGAAGCAAATTGCATGTGAGATCTTTCTATCTCTTGTTACTCATCTCATCTCATCTCGTCTCGTCTCCCCTTTTTCCAAATAGGTTATGTTCAATCATAATCTGGGTTTGTTTCCATTGTTGATTTCATAGGTTTAATCATTGACTACCGCTATTCCAAACTTGCTTTCATCAATAACTCCAAATTTTAGTCTACTTCGTCGACTCTTGTAATTAATTTAACCCTATGAGTTCTAGTCTTGGCTTGCATCTTATTTTGATGATAACTATAAATTGATTATTTTCTAATGTATTCTTTTAGTGGATTCTTATTCGGTATATGCATATACACTCATACACATTAAAAAGTTTGGATATGAGAATTGATGTCAAAGGAGCTCAAAGGTATACTAGAGATGCTAAGAAAATTACATCAAGCTCAATATTAAAGACTAAGAAAACTGAATAGGCTAAGTTATTAATTATCAATTGTCATTGATCTTTCAATTGTGTACCGGTCCTTGTTTCATGCTTAGATTGATGCATATGGCCTAGAATGACCTTATTGGAATACTTTGTGCATTGTATATGATTTCCATAACTTTTTGAACAAGTGTTTTTCTTAATAATTGGTGAAATTAGATCTCACTCATATTTTCACAAAAATATTTTTGGAGCCAACTTTTTATGTCTTGATAAACTTTTTTATTAGCTTTCCGACACAAAAAATGAGGCCTTACTCTGATTTTTAAAGAGAAAGTTATGCCATAAATGAGGGAGGTGGTTTTCTTGAAGAAACCAATGTAGCCAACTGGATTGGCAATGCAGTCGGCTGCATTAAGACAGTGTGCCTCCAAAAGTGGAATGTACTTGGCTGCATTATATTGCAGTCAGCTATAAGCTCCGGGTTTTGAAAGCAACGGCTAATTTTGCTAAAATTCCTGTTAATCTTCTTATAATGGCTGTGTTTCAAATTCATCCAGCAGAAATGATATAAGGCTTTATCATACACCATGAAAATCATTTTCTATGCCTCCATACGTTAGAGAAACATTAAAGCTAAAGCATCACTTCAGTCTCATGATTTCATATCATTAAGACAGCATCTTCATGGGTAAACCATTATTGACAGTGAGCATTTATCAAATCATCAATTCTTTTGTCTCTCTATTGTACTAGAGTTTCATTTGTACTCATTACCTTTAAGAGCATTTTTTTATACACAATTGCTCTTTGTAAAAAAATTGTGATTAAGGCTTAGGTTTGTCAAGTCTTCTGTGAGCGTTGTGGATTCAAGGCTTGGGCTTGGATATAGAGATATCATCAAGTGATTATAAGGGTTTTAATTTTTGGCTTGGAAGAAGATTGTTACTACTGAATTCTAGTGCTCTTATAAGGGACTTTCTTGAATATGTGGATGTAGACTTGAGCATAATTCGAGCCGAACCATTTAAATGTTTGTGTCAAGCATCTCTAACTCAATGTCTTTACTTACTGCCCTACGATTCAATAAGATTGTGTAGTTCCCACTAGTTGAAATTTTCCATTACTTTTATTAAGATACATGCTTGTGTTTAGTTTAAACTTTCCATTAATTGTCAAAAACTCTATCCTCCCACCTTCACCTCTTCTCTCTAGTGTTGTTTTATTGGTTTCAAGTTGTACCAGAGCTTTGGCTCTTAATTTTTTAGTTAACACCTAGAGAGTTAAGATGGGGTTTACTAGTTTTGAGGGGAGTTCTATCACTAGACCTCCATTTTTTAAATAGATCTTTATACCGAGAGAAAAGAAGGCAGTAGTATTATAAATTAACATGAGATTTTTCTTAAATGTGTAGATTTTAAAGTATGGGTGATCATTGAAGATAGTCCTTATGTTCCCACCAGTTTGATTGGGAATAAGTTTGTGCTAAAGAAAAATTTTGAATTAATTGATCATGACAAGTTTGTGCTCTGGTTGAATGCTAGGGTAAAATATTGAACGGATTTCTCTTTAAAATGATTCGAGAATGAATTTATGTCATAAATAATATGATTATTTTGGATGTTTTATGATGAATATATTGCCAAGATCAATTCTCGTGTCGCTAACTTGTTAATACTCTGAAATAACTGAGAAATACTTCTCTAACGGTGATGTTGTGTGAAAAGTAATTAGGTCATTACCTAGAGCATGGGTTGCAAAGATCATTGCAATTCAAGAATCAAAGGATCTCAACACCTTTCCTTTGGATGAGTTGATTTGCTCCTTGATTACTCACGAGACGCAACTTGAATCATTCAAGTAAAAAGGTCCAGAGAAGAAGAAAAAGTGAATTGCTTTTAAAGCTTGGGCAATGTAGATCAATCTTCAATTGAAAAGGAGGAAGACTTGAACAATAAAGAGATGCCCATCGCCCTACCCTTCCTTGGTCTAGCAAAGTAGCTTGCTTCACTACAATAGTTCAGCTGTTATGATATATTTAAATTGAGAGTAACCTAAAGAGCAGGTCCTTCAGCCCAGCCCCCTGGATGGCTTGTTGATTCTAGGTGCTTTCTTGTCTTTGTGCATTTTGTTGTGTTTGAATTGTATTAATTTTATCCAAAATGATGATAACCTCTTGAGTTGGTTGTTGGCTTCTTACGGTATTTTCGGCTTGCCCTCTCCCTGATCAAACCTCAGGCAAGTTTTTGAGAAAATGAAACTCATATAGAAGATTCAATATCATCGGAGTCCAGGTACGATTTGATTCAGTTTATCAATCGTTCCGAGTGTGAGTTTGTCTTCTCACTCTATCGTTTGTCGAAGAAACTGAGGTTTTTTCTATGCTTCTCTTATTAATAGGTCATATATTCTTGCAAATGAGTTCGATGAGTTTCTCAAAATAAAAAAAAAAAAAAAGATGAAAACTCACACAAGAGTAAGAATGATTCAAATATGGAAAGTACCTCAAAAGGGAATAAGAAGAAAAAAGAGTAAAGAAAGAAGCACTCCATATAAACATCAACTAAAGCCAACATATGGAGCGACAATGACCTAAGTAAAGATGAAGATGGTGACTTATGATAAGAGACAATTGTATGCTTCAAGGGTCAAAAAGGATGAGGTAAATTCTTCATAGAGTGGCAGTGACAGCAATTGCTTTAATAATTATATATACCATGCTTACGCACTTTTATTTAAGGAATTCATAAAAATAGCCAAGAGAAATTATGCTTTGAAAAAACAAGTGCACGTGGTTTTAAAGGAGCTAGATGACTTTCAAAGTGAAAACCATAACTTGTGTGCCAAGAATGAATGTCTATGTAGCTATATCTACATAAAGAATGTGGATAATGATTTGATTGATTTGGTCGTGAACATTCTTAGTACGAGGGAAACCTTATATAAAATGTTGAGTTTAGAAAAACAAAATGAAGATTCTAAAGATGAGGTTTGTGATTAAACAATTGCCTTCATAGGTTTGTTAATAGCAAAAACAATTTGAATCTCATGCTTGATGTTGGACTTGATCCCTTCACTTTGCCTCCAAAAAAATTTAAACGACAAACTAGCTTGAATGTTTTGAGAAGGCAATAAAAGACCTATTGCACACTCTTTACACATTGTAGTTAGTATAATAGGAGAGAGCATACACAACTAAATTGCCCTTGTAGAGTTATTTATGTTAGAGGAATAAAGAAAATATATGTTGTTAAAGAATTCCCTAATGTTACTAGAACTAATACTCATAGACTCAAGAAAATGTAGGTACCTAAAAATTGACCTAAATTCTAATCGGAAGTTAGTAAGAAGGAAAAGGCTCCAAATAAATTCTGAAAAAGGAGGAGAAATAAGAAACAAGCTAAATTCTAAAGGCACGTAAGCATTCTAAGATTGGATGTGCTACTTCAAATCAGGAGAATCTCAAAGCTGGTAAAAGAAAGTAGACTTCAAAAATGATTTTTCGTGAGCTCAATTCCTTGATAATTCTCTAAGAAAGTAAAATTTAATACTCTATTCAATCTAATATTATGTGCCAAACTTATACATCATAAAAAATGTTTAAATGGTTATTAAAGCATGATAACACTGTTGGGCTCACTCTCTAACAGCTTAAGCTTTTAGAGCAGATAGTAACTTAACAATGGTCATATTTATTCCTCATGATATATATATATATATATATATATATATATATATATATATAACTTGCTTTTTGAGAATTCATGTGAATTATAGCCTAAATTGTCTATGTTCTTGATTATAAACTTCTACGTTATGATCTTTAGATGAAGATAGATGGTCTTCTTGTACTTATCTTACAAGCAATGATTGCTCATAGCCATTATTGGCTTTGTTGGGATTCTATGTTGAATAAGTGCTTATACCAGCTTAATGCTTGCATTGCCAATCGCACGAGCACACACGCCTGTTAGTGATGTCAAAAAAAAGGAGCGTGGCTTCACTATCAATTGGGTTGTGTTTGTTAGTTGGTACTAATTGACGGAGAGTATACTTTAACACAGTACATGCATATTGTAACTGGATAGGTAAAGCCTACGCGCTTGAATCACATCCTATCATGCTACTCCTAAAAATTAACTAAAGTACATGATATTATTGAGTTATATTGTATATCTTTCTTTGGACCATGTAAGAATTATTGATGTTGTTCATATGGTTTCATGGGTTATTTGTGTCACATGTCATTATCTTGCTTATAACTATCTTGATACACATGCATGCACTTATCTTTTCATTGGTGACAAACAGATGTAGTCTTCTTTCCATTTGTTACATATATACTTACATGTTGTTGAAAGAAAATTAGAGAGTGAACACGTCTTGTTTTAGCTAGGGAGTGCTAGCTATGAGCTTAATTGCTACATGAGATAAACTAACATATCTTGAGTTTAATAGAAATGATTGAATGCTTTAAGTGGGTTGCTGGACTTAATCTGAATAAAATTTGATACATACTATCTTATATAGAAGTTGTCTGTTATTATAAAAAAGATGGAGATTGTTAGCTTTTCAGTTGGATAACTTAGGCTTGCATCTTATTTTAATGATAACAACACATTGTTTATACTCTAATGTGTGCATTAAGTGGATTCTTTGTCTGTATACGCATGCACACTCATGAAGTAACGGCTACTTTTGCTAAAATTCATGCTAAGTTCGTATAATGACTATATCACGTATCTACCCAAGAAAACTATTTTAGGGTTTCATGGTACACCATGGAAATTATTTTCTAAGCCTCCACTTATAGAGAATGTTAAAGCTCAAGCACGAGTGGTTCTCTCTCTTTCATCTCATGATTTCATATCATCACGAGAGCATATTTGTGGGCAAACCATTGTTTTGAGTGAGCGTTTTTCATCATTTCTCTCATCTCTTTATTGTACTAGAGCTTCATTTGTACTAATTACTTTCAAGAGGGTTTCTTTATATAGAATTGATATTTATAAACGGAATACCATCAATGCTTTGTCAAGTTTTGTGTGAACTTTGTAAATATCGGATTACCATCAATGCTTTGTCAAGTTTTGTGTGAACTTTGTGAATTCGAGGCTTATGCTCGGTGTGGGGGTATTATGAAGTGTTTATAGCGCTATTGAGCTTAACTCGAAAGAAAATTGTTGTCAATGGATTCTAGTACTTTTACAAGGGACTTCATTGGAGAAGTGAATGTAAGCTTAAGGATAATTTGAGCGGAACTATTGATATCTTCTTGTCAAGTATATCTAACTCAATCTCTTTACTTATTGATCTATTAGTCTTTGAGATTATGTAGCTAGCATATTGGCTAAGATTATTCATTGGTATGATTAAGATACATACTTGTATCTAGTTTATGTTTTCCATAAATTTTTAAAACCCCCCTCTCCCAAAAAAAAAAAAAAAAAGGTTTCTTTTACTAATTTTAGACACCTTTTCTATCAACAATAATTTTGGGTTCTTGATAGTCTAATGCATCTGCAAATCGCCATGTTAATAGAATTGGGTTTAAATAGGTGTTCTCTTTCATCGGATGTGGTTGTGAGGCTAGCTTCACGGAAAAAAGAAAATATAGTATATCAATGAAGTTTGATTGCCATAGTTCAAAGCTTCCGCTCTTTAAACTTACCCAGCAACCATATATCCAACTTCAGAACAGAGATAAGGTCTAGTCTAGCACTTGTATGTGATAAATATTGTCTCTTTGCTTACTCTATCTTCATGCATGCACTTCATGCATTTGACAGAAGGTATAACATGGCTTTGGGTTTGCCTTTTTGTCCACCCTTACCATGGTAGGTTCTTTTGGCTAGATATTAAGAATCTGTATAGTCCAATTATTAATGTGCATTTAAATTAACACAAGAAACTGTGGGTTTCACAAAAAATTACCTAGATGGGTTTTGAGCAAGGTTATGAAATAGCTACCCATATAATAGTACGCATATTCAACATGCACATTTAGGTTATCTTTTACTGGGTTCAATACATTTGACGACACTTCAGGTTTAGAAAATTTATCTTTGTCTATTAGGTTGTTAGGTGCTCACGTGGTGAAAAGTTTCTAGCTCCGCTCCTGATAGTAGGCTTTTTCTGAGACAAGGCCTCTATGAGCTCCGTTCATATTGTTCCAGTACGAGGACTCTTATCCGCAGGGTAGGCTTTTCTAGGAGACACTACCTCCGTGATAGGAAACTTGCTGATATAACTCAAATATAACTTTCAATAATTGAGGAATACCCGACAATCCCAGTCAAACTGGGAGATCAATGATTATCTTATTTGGGATTATGACGTGATCATCGAGGATCCTAACGCGATCCTAACACATCTGGCGCACGGCCCAGTCCTACTAGGAGTCTTCTCCTACAGCTATATAAAGGGGTCTACCCCTCCAGGTATGGAACAATTACACAATTCATGCTTTTTCAGAGTTACTATCCTGTAGCTACGCTCTGACTTAAGCATCGGAGAGTTCTCCGCCGGGAACCCCACCCGGCGGTCACTCGTTTTCTGTCTTGCAGGTTATCGGTTCAGGCTCGGGTTCCGCAAAGTACGTGGAGAATATTTTTAGCAGCAACAGATTGGCGCCATCCGTGGGACCCGACAGCCTGGCCGTTTGACCTCAAGAAAATTCAACAATTGTATCTACACCTCCGACGGTGTCGTGTTGGAACCACCGACAGAAGCACCGTTGCCAAAGGTCTCCAAGATTGAATTGTCGTCAAAGGCAAAAAGAAAACAAAAACATTATTCAAAGAGAGTTCATGATTCCGATAGAGGTATTACAGCGAAGTGCCGCCGGTAGCCATATGGCAGAGCCACCAACGGCACGGTAGCTCCATCAAAAAGCCAAAAGAAACAGCAGTAGCAGTGCCGTGGATGCAGGGTATGCTTCCCAACCGTCACAGCCATCACCACAACCTCCACGGAGCCACAATGCTACCGGTCACGACCTAGCGCTGTCGCAAAAAGACGGGTTTTACTGCCTTTATCTCCAGCGGTGTGACCGGAACATCCCAAAAAAAAGAAGAACCATGGAAAAGCCATGCCACAGCACCGTCGCACCATGGGTCGAAACCCTACCGACGGTGTCGCGCATAATCAGGCCACCCACCACCGTGGGCCTCCCCTTCTTTAACGGCGCCACCTAGCCGCCATTCTTTGGATCAACTCCACGGCAACCTATGACAATGGCAGCACTGCCACGCATCGCCTCCAAAATCCGGTGGCAACCAGGAAGACGCCGCCACAACAGCGTCATGACAACCACTCGGTTAGCAACTGCACCCTCGCGCCCTGCTAACAGGCTGCGACCAGAAAGGGTCAGAACCCTAACAGTTGAGCACCGCCCTTTTGGTCAACATCCTTGGCTTGCAACGAACACCGACGGCAAGCCCATTGCGTCTAAACGAACCAGAGCCAATCCAAATTGATCTCTCCGCCACCGAACCTATCCTCCAAGATCTCTCCATCAGCCATCATCAGTGGTTACCAACAACCCGCGACGATCCACCAGGTAACATCGCAGGACCACCACGGCCACCATAATCGGCCGTGCAACCATCGAAAAGCTGCCGGAGCAGCATCAACAATATCCCAAGATATTAAATAAAAAAAAAGGAAGAAGAAGAAGCTGATCGCGCCGTCATCCTCCAGAGCAAGGTGCCGGCGCCGCACCAGGGCGGCTTCACCAGATGCCGCGCCATCCACGATGGTCAGTGGCAATCAACGACGGCCAACTCGCTGTCTAAAACCACGGTAGGCCCTGCGGGAAAACATCGGCGCCATCGCCACCGGCGCTGTCGTCATTTTGCTATTTCACCGCTGTCGGCTTTCAAACATACATCACCGTTGCTCACCAGATCTGCCAGATCCGCTCCACCGTGACGACAAGCAACGCGGAGCTACACACCATAGCATTGACGGCGGCAACTGAGTCAATGCCATCACCAAACCCGAGTTTCTGGCACCACACCATCGAAGACCATGACGATGCAGGGGGCATCGCGGAGCTACGTACTACCGTGGCCCCAACTTTTTAATCAGATTCCTCTTTTGGGCCTCTCGCTCACCATAACCGCGCCACCGCGGGCTGCCGTTGAGCTCCTGTTCCATGCCACCGCAGCCATAGGAAAAGTACAACCGTCGTCACCATTCAAACGGTGGGCTACCGACGCAAATTCAAAGCTCCAGCCATCGGCCCTTCCAATCGCCGTCATCGAGATGCGCACCACCGCGACGCCATCGGCCCCGTCACCACCGTGACCAGCGTAGCTCTAAGCAGCGCCATCGCCATCGTAGAGTCACCATCTCACCGTACTAGCTGCCTAATCTGCCTCATCGTCGTCCAGTGCTCACAGTGAGCCACCGCTTCTCCAAGCCGTGGCCGTTTTTCTGTCAAGGGGCTGAAACAAAAACAGAGGTCCACTCTTCCTTTTTAGAAAATTCTACTTGACCCTGTAAAATTGCATATTTATATTTTAGACCCAAAAGGTCTTATTTATTCGACTTAGGCCACACGCTCTTAAGAGTATTTAGCTTTTAACCGTGAAAAAGCCTATTTAGATTTAAAGACCCCGAAGTCTTTCTTGTTAAAAGTATGTTGCACGTTCTTTAAATGGCGCAAATTTGGTCACGTATCTGTTGCTAAAAAATTAAGCGACTACGAATTTTAGCACTAGCAAGCCTTCCGAAGGCTACTTCCAGTGCACTTCTATAGCTAGACCTATTTAATTTTTTGGTCTAGCATTATGCAATTGCGTCAGTCGGTGCAGACACATTACATGTTGGGTCTTATGAGCTGCTATAACTTTTTAAGCTCACCTGCGACACGCAGTGCAGCACATTAGTCGCTTAACCAGCAAAACCCTAATGGGGTCGTGGTGTCTGAACATCGCTATTAATTTTGTGTTGAAAACATAGTTACATTTTTATATGCTTTATTGCTTCAAAGGCTTTTTTTCAGTCACGTATTTTTATTTCTTGCAAGGTTTAAACTATGCATGCGAACATCAACGGTAACGTATAAACCACTTTATAAGCAAGGAAAAAATTCACAGCACCCTGTGACTTGAAGTCGCGTTTAGGGTTTTCTGCTACAGCATCTTGCCGACTCGGCATTTCTTATTATCTTGTGATGTTCGGTCACACAGTGACCTCGATCAGTGAATTAGAGCATATCGTCAGCCTCTGCTAATAAGCATCACTAATATGCCGGTACAACTGCAAGCTCAAGCTCATGCGGCCAGCAAACTAAATCTAGTTGCTTCTCAGTATATTGATGAACTGCGACAGCTACTCTACTGATTATCAGTGGCATCTTGCTCGGACGGACTACGCATCCTCAAGCTTTATGTGATCATCCAATCGAGCAAGCAGATTATGGTCTTCTATATTGCTCCCACGGGTCTTCTTGCGACCGGACTCTACATATGGGCTTAAAAGCAGTCTTTATATATCCACGCCTTCTCAAAGGCCGGGGGGCTTTATATTTCATGAGATCATTCTTATACAGGCTTAATGCCTTGTGTCTTATCAGACAGGGAGGTTCGCCACAGCGACCATATTATGGGCTCCATGAACCGCGCCTTCTTATTTGGCACCGTGGCAACAAGGACGAGAAACCCCTGAGGGCATAAATGACGAGAGTTCTAAGTTCCGTCAAACCCCCAAGGGAGCGTACAATGAGAAACTCTAAAGTTCCATCAAACCCCCAAAGACGTGTATAACGAGGACTCTAAAGTTCTATTAAACCCCCGAGGGCGCGTACGACAAGAACTCCAAGTTCTGTTAAACCCCCGAGGGCGTGTAAGACGAGAACTCTTAAAATTCCGTCGAACCCTCAAGGGTAATTGCATGAGCTCCGGCTCCATCCGCCCCCGAGGGCCCGTAAGACGAGAACTCCTAAGTTCTGTCAAACCCCCGAGGGTATTTGCGTGAGCTCCGCACTCCATCAGTCCCTCAAGGGACGAACACCCTGAGGGTGATAGGATAGAGCTCGAGCTCTATCCGAACGGTTTAGTTACAGTTCTAACCCGTTAAACGGCAAAGGACTATAGGACTTCATCCCCCCACCATTCTTTGTCAATTCAAAACTCAGCCAAGCGTGAGTGCGAGGCTTCTTTGCCAGCTCTTAGCTGATGATAAGAGTTCGCGACAAAGTAAAACGCAAGTATGATGTGGTCGGCTCGAGCTCAAGAACACACACTTACACGAAATGAACACCCTCCAAAAGAGAGGTGACCCCTCGAGGGGACATTCAAACACTTAGCACATGCAACACTTGCATGCACAGCTTTGTGTCCTCTCCCGAGAGAGGCTACCATGGGGCACAGCCCCTAAAGGATCTTGAGATCCCATGATTCGTCTCTCTAAAGATGATTCCGAATAGCCTACTTAGGCGACATTCTAAGACTTAGCTCTCGAGAGCTAGGGTTCTAGCGCCCTACTTGGGCAAAGTTCTAAGGCTTAAGCCCCCGCTTAGGTCAGAGCACATGGAAGAGAGAAATATTGTTACCCCTACAAAGTGGATGAGAATCACTTACAAATCTAACGCATGTCTCGAGGCACCAGGTATAAACTTCCTCAGCCAAACATTTTAGCTAAGGAAGTGAGGGGCTTATGATATAACTCAAATATAACTTCTAATAATTGGAGAATACCCAGCAATCCCAGTCAAACTGGGAGATCAATGATTATCTTATTTGGGATTGTGACGTGATCCTCGAGGATCCTAACACCATCCTAACACATCTGGCCCACAACCCAGTCCTACTAGGAGTCTTCTCCTACAGCTATATAAAGGGGTCTACCCCTCCAGGTATGGAACAACTACACAATTCATGCTTTTTCAGAGTTACTATCCTGTAGCTGCGCTCTGACTTAAGCATCGGAGAGTTCTCCGCTGGGAACCCCATCCGGTGGTCACTCATTTTCTGTCTTGCAGGTCATCGGTTCAGGCTCGGGTTCCGCAAAGTACGTGGAGCGTATTTTTAGCAGCAACACTTGCATAACACTGTAGGCATGCCAAGGCACTGATCTTTCTAACCCTTCTCACCTTGATGACCAACACCTCTAAAAACATCACCATTGGGTCACTCGATTCGGAGACGTGAACATGTCTTTTAGCGCACTGCATTTAGTTTGTCAGGAGTCGCGCGTGGGCTTCCCAGCACTGCCATGTACTATTTTCTATTGACGTCTTTGTAGGACTTAAAGAGAATAGCAGATATGTAGCAGAATTGAGGACTTACTCTAGCCACATTGGTGTTGTGTGAGTTAGACTTCTTAGGCAGACAAAGAAAAGTTGTTCAGGACTCGGCAAATGAATGAGTATGGCGTAAGATGGAACACCGTCATATGGTTCAATCTCGGTAAGGTGGCGCTCCCATGTAGCATCGTCATCTGTCACAAGAAGACAAGTTATCCGTAACTTTAGGATGATGCATGTAACCCTCATGTATTGATAAATACTATTAGTAGTGTTTGCGCTGCTCGACAAATTCACAATCGATTGATGCACCCGTGGCACAATCGACTAAAAGCGTGAGATCTTTTTTGTCCCTAGGGCCTGGAGACTTTTTGAAAGTGAGAAACTTTGACGAACAAATGAAAATTGCATAAAAAGACTACGCGCTCATAAATGACAAAGAGAACTTCGATTGATTGTGAATGCTTACACAACAATATTTTCAAGTATGGAAATTGAACTTCCTATCGATAGGCAGTCAAAGCCTCTAAACATGAAAGTAAAGAAAAAGACTTGAAAAAGTCTTGATATGTTTGGTCTATTGATTGTTCTTTGACCCACCATTTATACTAAAGGTTTTGTAGAAAATAACTACCATTACATGACAAACTACCCATTTAAAGATAAACTATTCACTTAGAAAATAATTATCCACTATTAAGTGACCAACTACACTTATCCCTTATCAATAGGGACACATTCTCAGAAAATTGATTTCTTCCACTTCTTGAATCTTCCATTATCTCTTCAGAAATAATAATTCAGAAATATATAATAATAAAGAGTAAATGTCATTGGGTGGCATTTAATCAAAGTGAAGTCATTAGTGAAAAAGATGTTTTCTGGTGCAAACAGGTAGCATTTGTTTATTGACGTTAAAAAGGTGTTGTTAAGAGTTATCGCTAAAAGTGTCAACAAGAATGTCATTTATTGTCGCTAAATTTATCCCAAAAATTTGAGACAAGATATTGTTCGGCTGGTGGTTTCACAATAAACCTTGAGTTCTAAACTTTTAGCATTGTACCTTGACATCACATACATCACATTTGGATTGCCGTCCTTGTGCTTGCTCTGTGCCTTCATCCTCATAGCACTTCTAGTCCGAAAGCGTCGCCTCGGCCTTACTCCTATTCTCGCTCTGTCGCACACAATCTTATCTAGCATGTGACTAGAACCGTAATATTTACTAGATCTATTACCAAAGAAGGCTAGACTTCTACCAATAGAATGCATTCATTGGTATATCATTCTGATGTAATTGCAGACTTGCAAAAGCAATATTTACTTTGGAATCAGAGCTTTCCATCATTTCTTCCTTTTGTTGACAAGCACCCAAAGGTGAAAAACACCACCTTCTGTCGTTGGTTATGTCATGCTGTTTTCCTTTTGGTTATCGTGGGGTTCGGGGAGTGGAGATCGGCGGAGAGATGGCGAGACTTTTGAAAGACTGACATGAAGTGAAAATATTTTCTTTTGCTGGGCACTCAGTGCGAGAAAAGTTACATTTGTGTTCCCTTTTCTTGTTTGGGAGAAAAAATAGGGGAATACATAAGAAAAATTCCCACGTCAAGAGTTGAACAGAATGATAAATAAAGGTGTTATACAACGAAAAAAGCCATTAGCTGCAGTTCTCCTATCATCAGTTTTCTCTTGGCCCAGGCATCTTCATACTTGGATCACGGTCAAAAATCATAGCAACTTCTTTTTATCTAAATTAGCAGCAGCAGACCGGTCGAGCTTCTTCAAAGTCGGCATCTTACCGGGGAATGCCCACCTCAACAACCTTTCCCACGCATAGCAACACAAGAACATGAGAAATGCCCAGAGCAGCAGCTTGTCCCTCAATGCACTTGGCATCGGAACCAACTTCAACCAGTCATTCAGGTCCCTGAACAAATCGGAGGTGATCACGGTGAAAAAACCAACGGCAGCCAAAAGGGCATACAGAAACGGTTTGTTTTCTGAGATACTCTGGTTGAAAGGATGGCCCATGTAGTTCACCGCAAATGTGGCCACCTGGATCATCATGCTCACCATGTATGATACCGTGTTTACCAGGTTTGGATGGAAATCAGAGTCCGGCTCAATACACTCATCTGGCATGTACTTACCAGCCTCTTTAACGGAAGAAATCAAGAAAAAAATGTGGAGGGCAAACTGCCCTAGGAGAGAGAGGAAGACATAGGCGCAGAAGATATTGGGATGGGGCCGTTCAGCCGAAAGGGTAGGAAGGGGCCGAGCATGTGAGATAAACAGAAAGAAGGCAGCCGTGAAAACCCCGCTGATGGTAGCCTGAACATCGCCCAATTTGACACCATCCAAGTACATAACACTCAGGACGTACGCGGTAGCAAGGCAATTAAGTCCAAGTATCTTGAACATCTGGAGTGTAGTGACTAGGGTACTACGTCCTTGTCGAATTATGTCAGTGGTAGGTGCCACTGATGCATGCTTAGCCGTGAACGGTGAAGCCATTGAGGCATCCCCAAGCTTAACGATAGGAGCTGACCGGCCATCACCATCCTCGTTCATCTCATCCATGAGCTTCTTTAGCTTCTGACGTTGCATCTCTGCTGCCGTCAGATGGCGGTTACCAGCTGTATGACTAGCAGATTCTGACTTTGCAACAGCTTTACTCTTTGAAGGGCCTTCTTCGTTAATACTAACGGTTTTGGCCGCTTCCAAAGCAGACTTCGGTTTCTTTGATTTGGCAGATTTCACGGCTTCAGCTTTAGATGATGGCTCAGATGTAGTTTTTCCATTTTGAGTTGGAGGTATCGCATTCAGTAATGCTACTCCTACATGCGCCTGAAAACAAGAGGAAATAAAAGTTAAAGAAGCGGTATCTGTGTTATGTACATGCCTGCATCAACCAGAATGAAGCATTCTAATTTCAGAAAACAAAATGCAAAATGCAACAGACAGTGATGCTTATGCCGAGTCAATCTTAGACTCGCTTAAGACAAGATGGCTTCACTCACCAGCAAAACTGCTGGCAGTTGGTGCAACCAAGGTAGCATACTGATTGCACTAAGCATCAACCAGAACGAAGCATTATAATTTCAGAAAACAAAATGCAAGAGACTGTGATGCTTATGCCAAGTAAATCTTAGACTCGCTTAAGACAAGATGGCTACACTTCACCAACAAAACTGCTGGCAGTTGGTGCAACCAAGGGTAGCATACTGATTGCCCTAAGACAGCAGTGAGAGCCAGGAAACTAAGAGAAACCTGGACAGCCTTCAAAAGTCACTAGAAGCCAGGTAATGTTGCTTTTTCTACTAACAAATTTGACACATCGTGGCCATATCTTGCATGTCAAAACTATAATTCAGTGGCAAGCTTCAGTGCACTGCAACAGACATTGTAAATTCTTTAAGATATGCTCCAATGCTTCAGTGCACTGCAATATTGAGATATACTCCAATGTTTGTCGATCTGTTACGTACTCGTATATTCAGTTAATTGACTAATCCACCGAGTTGGCATCCCCAGCTAAAGGACAGGCAGGTGGGAGAAGAAAAAGTTTTCTTACATTTAGCCATCCCAATTCCACGAGGAAGCCTTGCTTTGGGCAGCTGAAAACCTAGCGTGGAATGTATCGGCACGATCCCTACTGAGGCCTCAGAAAGAGCAGTACAAGAAATTGGGATTATGCTTTCTGGATTAACGAAGACATAAACCTACAGTTACTCTAGACTGATTTATAAAATTAACCCAGCTGATTGACGCTATGTATGACTTACAACTTCAACATTGAACTTTCTTTAGATAAATCAATTTCTGTCAGGTTTCTAAATTTGAGTAACAGCCCAAGGTTTCAACATCACTAGAGAAAGACGTATTTCGGGAAAATTACAAGCAAGAGTCAACTCCAACAAGCAGTAGTGAATCACCTGCTTCAGAGCTCCAACATCGTTCGTTCCATCACCGCACATCAACGTCAACCTTCCCACCAACTTGAAAGTGGTCATGATGAGTTCCTTTTGTTCAGGAGCTACCCTTGCGAAAACCTGATAGTTGGAATTTCTTTTTCAGATTTCAAGCCATCATCAATAGTCGGTCATAAAAATAAGAGGTGAAATACAACCTTCACGTATGGAATGACTTTAAGAACCGCATCAGTTTGCTGCAACATTTGAACACAGTCTCCTCCAACGCAGAGATCATGAGATTCGGATAAAGCCTCAACCTCCGTCTCTCTGCAATACAATTAATTAAAGCTCAAAGCAGATGAAAGAAAAAATGAAGACTAGAGGGGGTTAGCTCTATTGGCAGACGATACGTGTGAATGTACCTCGTGCATGAATTAGCTGCACAAGAGCACCATTAGCCTAAAAACTGAGTGATAGGACCACCCTTCAATAGGTTCTCATCAGTTGAAAAATAACATATATGTAAACTTCTCATGGATGACAGAAAGGAAATGTAAATTCATGGAATTCCAAGAAAAGCGGCTTTTCAGACGCAAATTACTAGAATATGTGAAACCAAGTTTGAACAAGACATGACAATCAGCAAATCAATAAAGCATGGTAAAAGTGAGGAAATGTCAACACAGTTAAGAGGTCTACACAATTGCAACCAACAAACGTTACCTGTAACTAATTTTTTCAGTCTCGTCCGGTGAAACCCACTCATATGCTTCGCTGTTCTTTGCTAGGCTTAGAATTAGTGCTGGTTTGGAAATGATATTAACTTGCGCAGCAACATGACAAGCTGTCAAAGCTTGATCACCAGTAATCATCACCTAACAAAAGAAAACCTTGTTCTCATCAAAATCATGCTAACATGTCTACACAATGAAAGAAAGCATACACCTGCACATCATTAGACTCCACCTCATGGGCAAACAGCATGAAGCACATGGCAAACATTTTGATCGATTGATTATGAATTATTTAAGAAGTTGCAAGAGATATTTCCAGAAGAAAGCCTCCAACATCAAAAGAATTGAAAAGGCAGACTCAAAATTTAGTACCTCTTTCTGAAATTGCCGAAGTCTATAAGCAAAGCAATGAAAGAGTCGTTGTCGAAAAGCTCTAGAGCAATTTCTCCACAAGGTGGTACAGACCAGAGCAAGCACCTTATTTTTAGTTTCTTTATATGCATTTCTTTAACACGAAATAAACTACTTCTACAGCTGCTGAACCCTGAACCAAATTTCTGTTATCAATAACAAATACCACAGATCCATAAACTGCAACTCACCAAGTCATGTGATGATCCTTTTAGCTCGGATAACACCTTGGCTGAATCTCCTCTTATAGGACAATTGAATACCTGAAGTTAAAATGAAGTATATCACTATGACAAAAAGCCCCTGACTTGCAAGAAACAATATACAGCTCATAATAAGGGTAAGAAATAAGAATGCACACAAAGAGAAAAGTAGCTTTTTACAGCAAAACCAGCAAAGGTAAGCCCAGTCTCCACCGTATCTCTGTCCAAGCTTCTAGCTTCACTGACCTTTGAAATTGGACAAATCAAAAGCAACAACTTAAGAGTTCATACATATATGTGTGAGGTAATTACCACATAAAAATGGTAATCCCACACTATAAATGAACTATGTACTCCAAACTAACACTATACACATGAGACAGGAACGAGTGGATTGTCCATTCTTCGAGCAGAAATATCAATTCTTACAGTAAAAAGGTGCAACATGAGTAAACCAATAGCAAAAGAACTCGTAGACAGAAACACGTGAAATGTTTGGTCTGAGAGAAAATAGATCGCAGATCAATCATTTGTACTTACAAGAGGTTCCATTCTGTTCATTACAAACCTATTCAGCTTGCAGAGTTCCCTCCCTCTTATCAAATCAAATCAAATGTTATAATAACAATCGTAGTTTTTGACGTAGGAAGATGCATCAACCTAATACTGTACACTACATGTTTAACTTTTCTGTCCATATTAGTGGATTAACTTGCCAAAATTCTTCGCAAAGGTGTGCACAGAAATTGGTGCTATCTCACATTTAAATTGGAGGGGAATAAATCAATGCACTACAAATCAAACTCAACTCAATTGGTTCAAATTGCAATCATGGAAAGCAGGATTCATGTAACTTTCTGTTTTTTGAGATGAACCAACAAGGGCAATATGGTAATTTACATAAAATCAATACAAGTCCTTGTAACTTCTTAATGTTTTACATACTTCTACTCTTTTAACTTCCTTTTCCAAAGCATAGGGAAAGGTAAGCTCTGGATACATAATTCTATGGGAGTTTCATTCTGAAATTGCACGGGAGGGCCAACTTATTAGTATCATAGGCAAAGTTTGGAAATATTCAGGACCATAGGGCCCATGGTTCCACCATGCACCCTCTAGATACAATGCTGCCCAACTAATCAGTGCAAGTAAGCTAGTGTCAACAATATACATCAGCTACACCTCTCATTGAACTCAAATATTTTAATGCAACAAATTGTCAATGGAACCTATGTCCAATATTGTAAAAAGAGCTTCTCATTGCCCCAAAAATTAATTACTTCTAAGACTAACAGAAGGGGAAAATTCATTAAGGAGCAAAATTGCCAAAGAAGTGAATCCTTACTGTCATATCTGGAAGAGCCTTGAAAGCCAGGGCCAAAACACGAGATCCTTGACGTGTATATCTCTTGTAGGTCTTAGCATATGATGATGGCACATCGACGAGTCTTTCTTGAATGGTTTCTGGTGCACCCTAAATAAAAGAGTTGTAATTGGGGGGGGGGGGGGGGGTGTTGTTACTTAAAAGATAGAGCAACGAATACCGCACTTTCAGCGATAAAAAATAGAAAGAACGACAAACACTGTTGTAAAGCGCAAAGCACGAGCCAGATGATTCATATCGGATGACTAGTAATCAGACCACTTTTAACTACAGATGCTGCCATGGGTTTGAAAATGACTCGAGCAGCAACAATAAAGATGCATACCTCAGGGTCCCATCCAATGATCCGACTACAATGTCTTCAAATTCATACACCATATGGGGCTTTAAGTGAGCCGAGCTATGAAGCACGAACACCTCATATCACCAAGGTATTGCTCGGACACTAACAGACACCCGAACCTCTCAGATACGTGTCGGGCACCTCTCTACAGTGTCCAATACTTTCTTTTAAAACTCTGTCATGTGTTGGGCACTTCAACATAAGGTGTCTGACATTTTTGAACAAGGTGTCACCCACATCACATATGAGGCAAAACCCCAATGTACTTTCTAATTTCTGTGGTCATTCTGGAAACTAGTAGTATACCGCCCTATACTTTATTCTTCTTCTTTCTAGTACCTCTTTCTATTCCTGCTTCTCGTCCTCTCTTCTTTCTGCTGCTACTTTTTTTCCTCTGCTACTTTCTTTTCATGCTGCTTCAATTTTGCTGCTTATTATCCTTTTCTAACTCAGAATTCATCAATTGCAATGTGCATGCCTTGGTCGCTAATGATTAAAATTGTGTCTTTTCAAACATTTACACTTTTAACACGGATATATAGCATAGAGTGGTCGGCCAATAAGACTCGACAACTAGGCCCCGTACGTTTAGACTTTTAGTTTTGTGTATTTGTATTGTGTTTTCGTTTTCAATATTTTTGTATCCAATCATAAATTATGGTTGTGTACTTCAATTATTTTCACCACTTTTTTTGTGTCATTGTTTTTGTATGTTTATCATTTTCATTTCCGTTTTCATTACTGTTACCCCTAATTTTTCCGGTATTACCCTCACAGGAAACAACATTCTGCCTCTCCTCCTTTTTCGGATCCAAACTTCTTTGTTCTTTGTAGGTCTTCTTTTTGCAACCTAGATCTTCCCATTTCCAATAAGATCCCATTTCCCATCTCCCCACAGCAAAAGCAGCACTGCCTTTCTTCTCGCCCTTAGCTTCTTTTTTCAATAGAATGATATCTTTAGCACTCAGTTTCCGGCATCGTCCTTTGGATGTTCCCCCTAGCAATGGAGCTGGATTAACAGGAAGAGAAGGAGATATTGAACATGAGGTTGAAAATTTGAACCACACAGCTGAAGATTACCCACAAAGGAACTCGAATTGAATTTTTGAGAAAGATGAACTGGAACAGGACCAGAAAGGTTGTTATATGAAACATTAAGTCACTAGAGTAAATGATTTGGTTCATCCCTCAAGCCTTTCTATGCAAGATTCTCACTCTACCCTGAGACACACACACACACACACACACACACACAAAAGCTCAATCTAAGGTGATAATCTTAGTACATGGCCATGAAAGAAGAAATTGACTTGTCTTATCCAATTGGGTTTGTCGATTTTCTAGCCAGGCATATCTGCTTGTCTGTCAAAGTTGCAGAAATCATCATCAATATATTCATCAATCGAAGAAGAAACCCATCTCATAACACTATAAATACACCAAATCACAGTATAAGGAAATCGACTTGGCCAGGTCCCCGAGTCTTTGCTCCTTATATTCAAGCTGCTTACACGAACACACACAAACACAAGCTGAATCTAAGCTGGTAAATTCAAAAGAACACCAATCTGCGATAACCAGAATTTATGGTATAGCACATAAAAGATGAACCGGACAAAAATGGAAAACGGAGAGTGCTAACTCACAACAAAAAGATTCTTGAATATTCCACGTAGAGGTACTTCTGTTGTAGTCTTGAATGGCCTTAATAAGCTATAAGGATCATCAGCAAAAGCCAACAAATGGGTCACAAGATTTGGTAAATCACCACGGGAGGCGGGAATTCCTCCACCGAAATTGTTATCAGCTAAAGCTTCGGCGAATTCCTCCACTGAAATTGGATGAGCCAAGTATTATGACTACGGGGAGAGAAGCAAGCTTCGGCAAAAGAGAAGGCGAACAGCTTCCGGTATAGGGGATGGGGTGAGAGGGAGTTGAAGATCCGGGTAGTGGAAGTGAAAAGTAGAGAAGAAACTGAAGAGATAGAAGACGAGCAGCTTCTGTGCCAGAGGAAAGGGTAAACAGTAGTGGGTTGGCTTTATCTGACATGAAATCATCTGTGTTGGAAAACACCATAGAGGTGTTTTCCCTTTTTTCGGCGCTATTTGGATTTTGTATCCAAAATGAATATCCAAACTGATAAAAGTACAAAAAAAAGAGCATATTTTTTGTCATCATTACAAAATTGAGCACAGAAAAATATAAACGTACGCCCCCTCAATTTTGCTCATATTTTATTTGTTTAACGAAGTCAATCGAGCTTCCAGTTCACAATCCATTGCTGAGAAAAAGAGAAGGCCTTCCTAACTAGCTCAGTTTTCTGCTGACTAGCTTATTCAACTCCCTTTTTTGCCATAATCAGTCAAGTCAAACAAGAACAAGAACTGTGACCAGTGGTGTTTGGGATTGATTTTGGAATGGTCAAACCTGATTTAATCTAAATTAAATCTAAATTCTGGGTGTGTGGCAAAACAGATTAAGAGATTTAATTTGCCTCAAAAAGCTCGAAACTGATTAAATCCATAATTCTGGAAAGTGACGATTATGAAATAATCACTTTTCTCATAATCAGGTTTGACTTTTTAATTTACCATACTATCCTCATATTTCTCACAAAAGGACATCTCATACTCTTTAACTAATTTACCGAAATTATTGTACTATAAGCACTAATTTGAGATTATGGGTGTTTTTATTTTAAAGTAAGAAATAAACAACTTTTGTAGGTAGATGAAAATAACTTTTTGACAACTTATTTGTGTAATATAGTTATTTACAAATGAAAGTTATCTTAACACCACCTTTCTAAATGAATGTAAGAAATTTATTTATTAAATGTCCTCTATGGTCATTTTTTGTCATAGTGGAACTGATTTAAGCACTTTTTATCCAAACACTTTTATAACTTTAAGCTAGTTTACAACTACTTTTGCCAAACAGTAAAGTGATTATGCTTAAAGTAGATTAAATCTAATTTTGAAAATTGATTAAGATTTAAGTAGAATTCTGCTTTTCAGAATCAATCCCAAATGGGCTCTTGGTCGATATTGGGTGAAAAGGAACTAGGTAGACTCTTATATATACTTATAGATTTAGATATGTATTTTAGCAGTGTCCTTGGGTGTCCGAAATTTTGATATCTTGGAAAGCAGTGTCTGGTGTCCCTGTTGGAGTTCATGTCGAGCACATCCAAAGTCTTCGCCACGCTCGGGCCCGGCTCATTTCAATTCCAGGCATCTTCAAACCCACCTCATGTTGGTTATGATCTAAATAATTTTGTTCTAGCACATGTTCTCAAATATTGCCGAGCATTAAAAAAAAAAAAAGATGGGCGTACCATGAGCGTCAGGAAAGAAGGCAAATAACTGGCATAATTTTTTGTATCTACTTTTCACAAGTAATGTGGCATATTCAACATGTACTATCTCGGATGTGCTGGGGTCATGATATGGTCCCATAAATGCTTCTAAATATGGCTAAAATACCTTCACAAAGGCAAAAAACTGCTCCTGAACACGAACAACAACTGCCATTCTTTTCAAATGAGAAGCAAAGTGGTGCCTCTGCACAATCTGCACAGCATTGCCCCCTCCCCTGCAATTGCAGGAAAAAGAAGAACATGACAAAATCAACCACATAAAAACCACCACAGCTAATAAGATGAGCAAAGGGCGGAAAAGGTCAAAAAGTGATTGCATCCAATTTCAAGCAATCCCATGGTCTTTCTTTACTGTCTTGTTCTGTAAAATCAAACTAATAAGAAAGGAGGAAGAAGTTTATCCCACTGGTTATTGCTCAAGCATCAGTGTAGCTGTTGAGTTCTCTCAACCTAACTTCAGTTTGGCCTTAGGAATTTTTCTAGCATGAAGAAGTTAGACTTTACATTTCACAGATCTTGGCAGCGACTTACTATCGAGAAAAACAATTTTTTTTCTGCTCGAAGTTAGACTCCATGTTTCCCAGAGCTTGTGAATAACTTTATTTTCAGGAAAAAGATGTTAGTTTGTCTTTTTCCGGCTTTATATGAGCAACACATCCAGCAACTGCTAGAGCCTTCCAATGTTAGCTTAACACGGGTTCCGTCTTGAGCATTCATTTCTATTTTCTTGTGCTTTGTGTGTTTTGGAGTTTGCAAAAGTTCTCTGCCCCACTTAAGTGCTTCAATGTAAGTACTTACTCTCAAAAATTTTGAGAAGGCATTTGGTGTGTGAGGAAGAGAAGGCATGGTTCAGAGTCTCGACATTATGGCTGAAAACTCGGCATAACGAGTCAGCCTGGGCTGCTGCCGAACAGGATCAGTGATCTGATTCCATTCTATTGCGTTTCAAAGTGAGTAGGTGTTAATGGGACCAAAACTCAGCGATACCGCCAAAAGGTTGGCAACACAGTCAAATCGCTGTGATCTCGTTTAACAGGAGAAATCGATGCTTTGGTCTTCGTCGCAAAGCTTCCACAGTAGCAGTCTCGGTCTCAACTCTCGATAGCAGTCTCGGTGTTGTAACTTCAAAGTTACAACCGTAGCTCTCTACAGAAGACAAGATGCAACTTTTGGGATTTTACTGTTGGCAAATCCTAGCCCTTTATTTGGAGTCCACTGATAATTTCTAACATGTTAACCAGATGGTGCATGAGTGGCTTTCACATGTTGCCTTACCATGTGGATGGCTCATCAGGATTCTTGTTTGGTTCAGCTCTTCTTGGATAGGGGCACAGGTAGCTTTTACCTCCCTTAGTTGTGTATCACTGCATGGCTTAGGGGAAGCCACATATATGCGAAGTTATTTCCATCCTAAGTATCCCTAGTGGTTGTGCCGTTGTGGAGGACAGCTGTTACCAGCTAAGGTGTATGTGCCCTCTTCAAAGCTATGTTACATGGACTTGGGAGTTACGAGTCGGATACATGTCCCAAGTGTCGGATTCGTCTAATTTTCAAAACCCAAGACACGGGAAAATGGCAAAATATCCTGCCTATTACCTTTTTTTTTTAATTACTCCCTAGGTAACATGGTGTTTTCTGTGAGGCACATTGTTTTCATCGAAATCTAATCTCATCTCAAAGCAATAATGAATCAAAAGAAACACTTTAAGATAGTGTCCTTGGTGGCATATCCTATGAGATGTGTCGAACACATATCTCATACCCATGTCCAAGTGTCGAGTGTCCGACATAGGTACTTCAGGCATTTTGAAGAGTCCATGTAACATAGCTTCAAAGTTACTAATAAGGAAATGCCAAAAGTTTCAAGGAGTTATTAACAAAAATATAATTTGATAGCATGCAATATAATTAGGTATTGTTCAACCGTGCAAGCATTAGTGTTATTTGTTTATTAGCGCGACTTTTTTTCAATTAGTACAAGATAAAAATACTTTTTTTATTAATACAAAGAGTAAATGAAAAGATAGTTCGCAAAACGGATATATAAAAAAAATTCATAGTTAGTCTACAGTAGATTTCTGCATTAATGCATTAAATAAACGTGTTTGCCACACTTCTACATTATCAATTAGGCAGTGCTAGGGGCACTAGATGATATTTTTCTCATTGTCTAACAGATCTATTTGTTTGAACTCTTATTTAGAAGTTTTATAGTACTTTTTAAATATTTTTCAGAGCTTCTAACTAGCTCAAAGTTGCGTATCGCCTGCAACCGAAACTCGATATGGCCGACAGCAATAACATTGCCCAACAGAAATCTCGGCCCATAACGCGTCTTTTAAAAAAATATGTATAGCTAAGCTTGAGTCTTTGTCCTAGTGTACTGTATATAGACTGAGGAATATGTATGGCCCTCTCTAAGCTTTAATATTTTATTTTTTCAATTGGTGCCTGCAGTAGAAGCTTTTGCATATTTCTTTTGTACAAGTGCTGTACTCCCATATTATTGCTTTACTGAAATAGCTGAGAAGCTTTTGAAAACAATTTACATATGAAAGAGTGGTATGCATGATCACGAGTAAAATGGTGCTTTTCTCATCCCACATTCGAGGTTTTGTCTCAAGTTTACACTTCCTCATATTTTCCATTTCTCATCCAAGATTAATAGTTCATTTAATCAACTAAAAAGAGGAATTGTAATGAAAATTTACACGACATAACACGTAACAATAATACAGTGAACTTACTTTTTAGGCATGGCCTTCTCATCGGATTTGTATGTCCAATCAATTCCCTTGATTGCAGCCTTCTCAAGAGGATCACCAACCTGCAATTAACAAAAAAAAAATTGTAAGCACGTGGCAAACACCGAACAAAAGAAATTAACACATGGCAACCAAAGAAAATGACTTGTTTTCTCATGTCACAAGTGACGAACTAGAATTAAAGAACGCTGCACTAGGACATCCAATAAATGTTTACTTTTTTTTGGTAAGCATGTGTTATAAGGTACTCGTCACATGAAGTTTAATTCTTAGCTGGCGACACAGGCTCTGGCCAAGCTGATGCTGTTTCGTATAGGCTGTCTATTACAGACGTCGCTTTGTTTTGACATAAGCCTAGGACGATGCGAGGAATTCAGCTCTTCAAGATGAACATACTCCGTATAAATGCTATGTGAACTTTGATGACTTGCAGAGAGAAAATATTATTTTCATTCTTCTGTCTGATTCCTATGAGATTTTTATGATCCAGATGTGGAACACTTCTATTCATAATTAACACTCAGGTGAGGGGTAATTTATTGCGATACGTTAAAATATGCTTCTTTAGCCTTTTAAGGCTTTGAAAAGAAATTGAGTGAGGAAGGATTCTTTACACTCGCTCCGATTGAAATATGCATTTTTAGCTTTTTGAGGCTTTGATCTCAAAAGGGACTGATTGGGGCAAACTTTTGAGTTGAGATTCTTCACCAGGTCATCTTACAGGCTCATAAAAGTGGTTCTTAAGAATCTGAATCTTCTAAATTTATTACGACTTCTTAGCCTCTAAAGGATATATCCCTGGCAATACCCACTTGTACAGGTGATATTACTAATACGATGCAATGGTTTTGCTACTATGAGAAGCATCGAAAGAGACTTCCCTTGTATACCCAAAGGAGTATTATAAAAAAGATGCCATGTTTTCTATTATAGAAAAGATGCCATGTTTTTCTGCTTCAACAGCATTTCGTACAATAAGGTGGATTTGATCGTAAAAGTGGTTTCTCATAATATCAGAAAAAGACATACCAACTTGCTGTCCACAAAGACCAAGGCATGGCAAGATGCAAGAATTTCAAGAGTGCGGGCAGGCACTTTAGTCATATCTGTTTCTAAATCCACGCTGTCCGTCAATCCGCCAACACCAGAGAACTCCTGGTATTGATAAGGCAAACAATAAAATCAAAGCCTCCAAAAAGCCAGTCAAAGAACCAGAGTTCTACTTTTCATACCATGTCATCAGATGTTAGTGTCCCGGTCTTGTCAAAACAGCATATATCAACCTGCAGATTATACATAAGTGCAAGGTAAAACGTGAGGAAATAGCTTGAGATGTCATGTATATGCACTTAATTCTGACAGGTTGGCACGTCGTGGGATCAAGTCTTCTCTCAGGTATAAAAAATTTTAGAAGGACTACAGAGAGGATTGGGATGAGAAAAACAAAATCAATTAAACTCAAGGGCAAGCATAATTAGAAGATGATAAACGAAGGCACTCCATTTGGAGGAAACCACCAAGAAAGGACATGACTGGAGCTCCAGGCAGACCATGCTAGGTCCTAAGGACATCCTCTAAGTAGGGAACTTATAAAAAGCGAAATACAGCTCATAAATAGTCCGCACTCAACCAAACAACCAAAAGCAAAGACTGTCAAAACTGCTCTACTACGAGCTCAAGGCAAACAGGAATAGCCTTGAATTATTCATTGGTGGAAGGGCCTACTGATATCAGCTTCTTATTGATACAACTCCTGATACATTATTCTGGACATTCCACAAAGAACTTTACTATTTCCTAGATAAGCCTTCTATTAACAAAAGAATTCAGGACTACCTACTAAAACACAATCGTTGAATTCAATCCTAAATAAAGAGAAGACAATCGACAGTATGAGATTTGATCTATTCTGCAGGAGAACTAGCCTAAGCAACTAAATATCAATAAGAATATTCCGCAAACTTGGACTGCTCACCTTCCCAGCAAATGGAATTCGAAAAGGTTCAGTACAGAATATCCCAAGTCGCGCCAGTGCAATCAAAGATGTATTAACAGCTATTGATAACTCCATTGGCAGCTCAGGGGGAATCACAGATGTAATAATCAATGAACAACTCAGGATAAGCTTGTATTTACTCCTCGTTGGGTCCTCAAGCCCCTGCATCAAAGCCATTGTCACTATCATAAAGGAGAGGAGGAGAAAATGCCACAACGGATGAATAACATGAATATTGAACTTCATCAGTGGCTAGAGAGGAACTCCCATACCTTTTTTAGTACATAACCAGCAGCAATGACTGCAAAGACAACTAAAAACAAAATAAAGAGCCCACTCTCCCAGCTGTTAGCAGTAACCTGCAACACGTAGATTTGATAATCATGATACAAAAAATAAAGATGCAAACGGGTAAAAGACCGACGCGAGAAACTATCAAAAGTCATGTACCCTCTCAGTAGAAAACAATATTGTCCGCATCAGTTTTCCTTGGGTTGTCTCAAACCCCGTGCGTAGAACAACAGCCAGACAGCCGCCATCAGGGGTTTTCATAAGAAATGTCTGTCTCCAGTAGAAATGAGGATATAAATGGTAGGTTTACAGCATAAAAAACACAAATGTTAGATATAATAAACAACTGCAAACAACCTTGTCTGGTGTGTGCTGCAATATCTTTGTGCCACCAAAAAGTATATGGCTTTTATGTCGTCTAGCTGACAATGTTTCCTCGGTTCCTCCACCCATGATTGAAACCTGAAAAAACAAGGCGACAATCCAGAGTTGCAATAAATAAATGTCATGAAAGCAGCTAAATGAAAACTCAAATGCAACCAGTAACTTGCTGCAATTTGATTAGTTGATGAACCACTTTCTTTCAGGTAGTTGCGCTCATTTTCCTTCATTGTTTATGCAAAGAAAACGTGGAAAAGATACTACAGAAGTTCTCCCCTTTGAGTATAAATCAAAGTTCCAGATCCTTCTCTTATAGATGTACTGGTGACTGCTGAAGTTCTTCCTGGAAAGTGTTCAATTCTGCTCCTGCTGTGTTTCTTTATAAATACTTGGCCAAGCGAGGTCCAAATAATTAACAGTTCATCAAATCAACTTTGAGTCACCTCAGCTAGAATGGTGTGCTTGGAACATCTTATGATGGGTGGTCAAATTTTCCCAAAACACACTTTCCTGCAATCCTTTTAATAGGAGAACAAAGTCCTTATTTCGCATGATCCAAAGTTTGTTTTAGAAAGATGAACGGGTATTTTATAAAGTTCATTACCAAGAGATCAACAATACTGGCAAAAAGAATTTAAGATTAGATTTATGATTGTAAACGTTTTCATCATGTTTATGATTGTTCTCGTGTTAAGATAGATCAACTTGATCACCCTCTATTCCTTGGGGATCAACCACGTTCTTAAAGTTTGCCACATTCTTTGAGTCTCTTTCAAAACTTTTATCAAGGACTTCTATTAAGGGGAAGAGGTCACTTCGTTTTTTTCCAAACATCAAATGTAGTGAAAGGAAGAAAAGGACAAGATCACTTTTCCTGTATCAATCAACACCCTTGGAACAAAGGAATCTCCTAATGCATTTTTCAATCTTCATACGTTAAAGTTTTTCTGAGATAGTAATGACACAACTAAGACCCTGAAAATACTGTCAAACCTACTAGGAGTCATACAGATATGAAGGCGAAAACTTTAGACATGGCTTTGACTGATTTGCAAAGAAAGAAATAGCAGATTGTTCGAAAGGGTTAATCTTGTTGTCATGTTTATATGCTAATTAGCCGGCATGCATAGATAATTTTGCACATTTTCTCAAATCTCGTATTCTAGCATAAAGTTTTGATACTTTATACTGCTAAAGTGACTTACTAAAAGAAAGCTGCACAGAAAATCGATGGAAACATTCAAAATCATGAATCTAAGCCTTACAAGCTCCAAATTGCTATAACACATCCTAATTCTGAGCACTTGAGTGCTTCGGTAGCGGCCAAGCATTGATTGACGAAAATATCGTACAAATTACCCCAAAAGTGCTGGCAGACCAAAAATTGAGTTGGAAAGGGAAAGGGAAACACCTTCCATTGAGGAGTGGACTCGCCTGTGAGAATTGCTTCATTTACAATAGCATTTCCAGCTAGTATAAGCATGTCTGCCGGTACAGACTTATCCTCCCCATTCTGACCAGAAGACCGTCCAATAGACACAAGATCCCCGGGCAATAGATCTGTTCCAGCAAGTTTAATCCACCTATAGTTCCCAATTTTAACATGAGCACATATAATCTGCAGACAGCTGAAACTTAAAAAGTGGGGTTGCTTTCTCATCCTTTTCTTTTGTGCGTGTGAGGGGGATGGGGGAGGGGAGGGTGATGGGGTTGTACTCATCATTGAGGTAACATACTTCCCACAACGGTACGCCATTAGAGTCTGGCTGTCCACTCGTACACGTCTAAGCTCAGATAGTGTCTTTAACCGGCTTTTAGCCATTGTTGACTCGAACATAAACAGCATAAACAGAGTAAACAGACTGTAATACCAATATTCATCTAAGCACCACAGTCCCACGCAGAATACCTACATGTATTGAGCAACATCAGGCAATGCAATGTATAGAATAAAGATTTCAACTGTCAAAATAAGGCCAAGGCTATAAAACTTCTCTTTGATGCAAAGCTTTGGATTACAACATACCTGAAATACAAAGAAGGGCTCCATGCAGTGCTCCTTCATCAACTTCTGGAATGTGGGTTGAGGATATTCAAACCTACATGCCCAGGATAATCCACATAAGGAGAAGTAAAAATTGCACGTGAAAGTTAACAAGTGTATTTATTATAAGAGAACTGTAACCATAAGCCAAACCAACCAGATAATCATTCCAAACCTCACCAAAAAGATTTATGAAAAAAATTACTTTGATGGAAGGTGATCAGAATCAACTGAGAGGAGAAGTGATGCTCAGAAATACACCAGTGGATAGAAAACATGTGCAGTATCACTCCCAATATTTTTTGCGTAGTAGAGCTGATGCTCAGAGAATATAACATCCAGTACTTGCATAAGTACATACATAAGTCAGCTTTGTGGAGGTTTCCAAATTTAACAGCACGGATCTGAAATAATGCTCTCATCGCTTCAAATAACAAGTTTATTCTTCTCTTTATCATTTTCTTCTTCCTTTTCTCCTCTCTTTGTGTGTGCAGTGCAAGAGCCATTTAGAATGGCAGAGGCTCCAATTACTATTAATGAGACATAAAAATACAGAGGTAAACGGTATGCTAACTCACACATTGCGACCCCATTTTTCAGCAGCAGCAACTATTTTAGCTTCAGTTCCATAACCTGTGCTTTTGAGATAGTAGCCAAATGTCTCCTTGGAAGGGTAAGGAAGCTTACAGAAGGATTCCTTCTCATGCGAATATATGAAGCATTGCTTTCTGAAATCAAAATATATCTCTTCCGAACCTGATGGCGACAAAGAACCTGCCAACTGCAGTAGCCAAAGAAGGAGTCAAAAGAACTGAAAGAAAAACATGCAGTAGCTTATAAATAAACCGTTTGTCAAGAGAAGAGAGCAATAGCGAGTAACTTTACGCTTTGAGGGGACTTGTGTCATTCTCGTAGCTACTAGATACATGCAATAGGTGACACCAAAGGTAAAGTCAGCACAAGGTAGTTTTTATGACAAATCTGAGAGACTCAATCAACCAAACTGAAAGCAAACACCCCCCCCCCACCCCCCAAAACAACAAACAAAACCTCTCTCTCCCTCTTTCTTGAGAAAAGCAAGATGCATCATCGTTGTCGTCATCACCATCTGCTGTTGTCCAGAAGTGCCGCCTACATGAATCTTTTTATTCCATTTTCTTCTATCTAAGCACATGTACTCTGATAAACTCATAGCAACCAAGTCTTTTTTCAGTTTATCCCTACCTTGACTTAGCCAATCAACTTGGCACAAATCACTACTTACTGGTGGATGTAAAGACCCGTGTACGATAGCAGATAACCATATCAACTGACGCTCGCTTATCTTTTCTTCAGTTGGTACTACCTCAACCTTATTCTTATTCTATCCCTCCTTGGGTGGACAGGGCACTCATCTACTGATCTACCTAAGCATCCGCATTTCTGCAACACTCAGGTTGTGAGTGATGTTTCTTAGTTGCCCAAACTTCTGAACCATAAAACACTCCCAACCTTACTGCCACCCAATAAAATTTTCCTTTCAAAGTAAGAGGAATACTGCGATCATAAAAAAGCGAGACCACACATGGAAAATCAAGATTGTCAGTAGTACAGCTTCTACCATTGAAGACGAATCCATGGGACATTGTGGTCTATTTGGTACCATTAGCGGTAAAACATGTATCCTACTTGTAACCCTTTGCAGCAGCTTACCAAGATTATGTTCTTTGTCGTACCATAATAAGATCGACATTAAATATACTAATCGTCCTTGCAATTGTTGATTTTTGAGCAACCCCGCCTCCCTGGATCTATCTCTATTCAAAGTTGTCAACGTCATTCCAAGCCAATCAGACAAGATCGAGTTTAGAGGAAAAGAAATAGATAGCAGGGTAAATTTTTAAAAGGATAGAGGATTGAAAATTACGGGGAGACGGAGGGGGCAATTTAAAACTAAGAAAAAGGCAACATAGGGCACGCAAGATCCAGCACACTACTGCAGCCCTGTTCATTTCTCTGTTTTATTTCTCCTAAAATTTTCCAAAATCTACCCCCAAGTACACTAATGCACAGATATTCTCTACGTGTAGAAGCAACAATCTCATCAAAAACACCTCAGCAATTTATACGGGAAAAAAAGGTATTGAAGTTGAAAGAGTCATACTGTATTCTCATGGCAATAACTACTACAATCCTTGCATCAGTAATTCAGTTTGACAAGAAAGTTGCTGAAGATTAACACATTCCGAATCTAAAATTAAATCTGGACTTACCTTCCGACGATGAAGTGGAACAACTTCTTTAGAACCAGAGAACTTAGTTGGGGTAATTTTGCATGCATCTGCATGGTGAATATCATTAACCTGCCAAATGAAGGGCTGAGCAGTATCAGTGTATCAGGGAGCAAAAACATTCGACAAAAGCTCTCAACAGGAATGCATCATCATGCCATCTGTAATAAAAGCATTTCTATTATTTCTCTGATAAGAAAAGTAGTACATAAAACTAGAGCCCAACTGGGGTGCAATTCATGGATACAAATGCATGATGCTCAGAGTCAACAAGCTAATTTTGTTCAGCTAGTGCTGTTATACCACAAACTACTATGTAGAGCAACCCCTAAATCCAATCTTCCAAGGCAAGATTCTTGACAAAAAAAAGAACGCAAAAGGGAAGAAAAAAAAAAAGCAAAACACACACAGTGTAACCTGAACATCAGATAATCAACTGAAAACGTAAATGGTGAGTGCAATAGTCTTTTTCTGTTCCACCTTTTATTTTGCTGGTAGAAGATGGCCATCTGTCTTATTTGTGCTATGAAAACTGCCTTCTCTTCATTCTTTATGATGACATACTCTGTTTTAGGACTACAAGAATTGAATAAGTGCCAATTTACTCCCTCAGTCCCAAAATAATCGACCACGTTTGACTTGCACAAAGTTTAAGGAATTTTGTCAATTGTCTTCTTTTTCCAGTTTTACCTTTTGCCTTTAAGATCAATTTCTGTTGTCGGTTCTCTTCATCTTCTTCTCCGGCCACACAGTACTATTCTCTTCATCTTCTTCTCAGGCCACACAGTATTATTCTCTTCATCTTCTTGTATTTTTCAATTCTTCTTTCCTATGCAAAAATGGTTTTCATTCATGAACACTGACTTCTGTTTACAGTCCTACAGTATATTAGGTTTGCAAAACCTCACAAAAAATCATCCTGGCCACCTCAAATCACCACCAAACAGCCATCGTTATTCCTCTTAAGCACTTCTAACGACTTTGATCAAACCCAAATCTACATTGTTTGTCTAGGATTAAAACTTAATTGAAAGCAAATCTGAAATTTATACACCGCCACTCTTACAATAGAATACTTTGTGGAACCAAATCCCAAATCAAATTATACATAAAGAAACGATTAATATGAAAAATAAAAACCTGAAAATCCGTCAAAAAAAGAAGACCTGAATCCTCGAATTTGCCTAGTCGCTCGCCTCAAAGCCAATCACTCGAGCAATCGCTATACAAGATATCTAGGCCAACGCCTAGTCGATTTGACTTAAAATCTAAAGCTTTCTCATTCCAGATAATACTGATGGAAGAGGCAGTGGTGGTCGACAAAGGGGCGGCACTGGTGGTTGAGGAGGATTCCGCAGTAGTGAGACAGATCAGACAAGGGGCGTGGTGATCGAACCGTGGTTGAATGGTTCGGTTTCTGCTGGTTGAACGGATCGGTTTGGATGGTTTAATCGGTTTGAGCCAAACTCAATTTTGGGCAAGTTTAGGCCCAAAAATTAGTAACTTATACATGCTAATAAGCTCTAAAAAAATTTTGAATTTTTTTATCATAATTATAACACTTAGTGAGATGTAGGCCGCGAGTGAAAATTGTGTGTTACATCAAAAGATTTAGGGTTTATCCCATTTTATATGAGTTGTTAGATAAGTAGGATTAGGTAAAAATATAGATATGTTATATTATATACGGTTGGTTCGGTTCGTGCGGTTTCAAAAAAATCCGAACCGAATGTACGGTTTGAGGGAAAAAAACAAACCGATTGATTTTTAGATTGGTTTAGAAATAGACGGATTGGTTGGTTCAGTTTTCACGGTTGGATCGGTTTCAACGGTTTAAATGCTCACCCCTATCGAATATGGGCGGCAATAATCCCGGTGGTAGTTGAAAGGAGATTATAGTGGTGGTCGAAGGGACACACAGACACAACAAAAATGAGAAAAAGGAAGGTCATGGTGGTCGATCACAGTGGCGGCTAGGAAAGAAAGAGAGAGAGGGATGAAGGAGAGAGATCAGAGGAGAAAAAAAAAGGTTTGTTTAGTGGAGAGAGGAGAGACAATAACAAGTCTGGGTAATTCGCGAGTGAGAAGGAGAATACAGAAAGTGGATAAATGGTAAAAATGAAAGAAAAAAAAACCTGCAAGATCTTTCCTAATTCAGAAAGTGAGCAATCTCTTTGGGACAGCCCAAAAAGGAAAATTGAGCAATAAAACTGGGATGGAGGGAGTATTTGACTTCCATATGGATTACGTTGGTTATGGAATGGAAGTATAAAAGAGAAAACTTTCTTATTGTATAAAAACAACCAAAAAATCTAGCAATTCAATGCAAACTTACAAAGTGTGAATCAACGAGATTAACATGATTTACCAGATGAATGTTCATGTAACGAGGGTCAGACTATTTTTTGTACCGAGTAAAAGCACACATAGCAACCTGACCACATCAACCCTAAGACCAAATTACATTTGAGAAGTACGAACGCCCACAACCATATGTATTACTCCATCTTGCTTAATATGCATTTATTTACAGACTACTGCTCTACTGAATTGTGAACTACTGTTATCAAAACCACTGGCTGATCATCTTAAAAGCTTCATCAAGATTCCTTCGGAAGGGTGTCCGGGATGGGCATTGTTGGCGGACTTGGCATCAGAATTATCCAGTCGCAGAGCCAAACATTTACTTAGGATGCCTATTTTCAATCTTTAATTGAACATGTTATTTTTGTGCTTAAATTGCAATTTAATGAGTTCAAGTTTATAGTACTTGGAGACCAAGTCAATGCCTATATGAGATGCCTTTAGTGAAAGCAATCTTAAAATTTAATAGATGACACTTGAACATTGTGCATGCGATCGCTTCCTCATTAGTCAATACTTCAACAGAAAGCTTCAATTCCCCAGATAATAAACTGGTTTCCAAATACAATATACAGTGTGGTAATCGATTTACTAATGCAGTCTCTTTATGTGTATACCTCGTGTGTAATTAGGTTTCACCTGCTTTAAAATTCCACAGTAGATTCACTTTCTAGAAGATTTGAACTGTATGTAACTGCTGTTTTTAAATGTAATGGATTGGTCGCTGATAAACTAAGACTTGTGGGATTTGAATAAGGTTCAGATTTTGGGGCTGTGTGGGATAATATTGTAGCAGTTGCAGTTGCTGTCTGACTGCATTTGGTTTTGCTTTTGATTTACTAAAAAAAAGAAGGAAACACATGTATATTGCTATTCAAGCTTTTTAGTCTGATCAAGCTTGGCTGTTCATCTCTCAGGGCATTTCTAAAACAGCCTGAACTCTGGTAAGTCTAGTCATAGAGCCGCATTCTTACTTCGTTTCTCAGACGAACCAATCTCCAAATGCACGCGAGCCAAGCTCAAGTAGCTTGGTTCACTTTAAGAATAAAAATTTAAGTCTTAGCACTAGTGCATTCTTGGGTAACTCTGTGGAAACCTTCCAAACTTGACAAACTACGGATCTTCCAATACATAGTTCAAACATCGCATCAGTGCACAAGCAATATATCGTTTTAGCGAGCAGAAGCGTAAAATGGACCTTAGCATACTGGACAAAACATCTGAAATCCACCGACCAAGCTGTGAATAGGAACACCAGGACGTGAACAGCAGCAAGGCCACCGAGCACTACAAAGGAATCACCAATGTCTAGGCTAGGGACGACCGTCACAAGCCAAACGGCATAAATAATCGTAAACGGCCACAGGTCCAACCGCCACGGCCAGTGCCGCTTCCTCAGCAAGTCAACAGTGTCCACTACTTTACCGCCAACATGGTACCTAGTCATCTCGACTTCCTACTCGACCGTCCCAAATTCAGTTCCCAAAATCTTCTGCAAACACAAATCATGTAAAAAAGGCATCACCTTTTCAATTACAATATCGACTAACTCGGAAGTTTTATCAATGTCATCACTTTTGGTAACAAAATCTACAATTTAAAGTTAAACTATTAACAAATAAATGGATACATCAATGCATTAAAGCGAACAAAAATTTAAAAAAAAAAAAACGATTATACCGATGCGTTAAACGCTTTACGACACTAAATAAGTAATAGTATGCAAATTATTGGTCATATCACTGCATTAAAGGGAACAAAGACTAAAAAAAAAACAGAGATTGCAGTGTAACGAGGAGTAAGCAATTGGAAAGCAAATTTTGAGAAATTGGAGATCAGCAGTGGAGGGGAGCTTACCGTCGTGGTTAGGGTTAGGGTTTGACGGCGTAGGTGGGGGTGTTTGATTGAGAGCTCCGACAGTAGATCGACGGGCTAAAAAGGACGATGCAAGGGCTTGTGCAACCGTCGACGGCCGCCAAGGAGCTTTTCTTAAGAATTGATTCCCAACAGGCCGTAAGGCTTTAAGCCAAGTGACTCAATTTACCTTCTTCTGTTACTAAAAAAAATTAAGATATATTGTTGCAGAACTTTTAGTGACAAAAAGGTAATTTAGCTTCACACATTATGTACTGAGATTTCACTAATTAAGTGTCACTCGGCGATGTTGGATATGGAATAGGAGTAATTTTCATACAAAATAGAGATTATTTTTCTATAATTTTAATACAAAATTGGGCATCCTTTTTTTTTTCCTATAATTTTCATGCAAAATAGAGAGTATTTTTGAAATCCTGAACATTGTTAATCAATTCAATTTGGAGGCTGAATGTAGAACCAGTAGATTGAATAAAGTAAAAAACTTGAGTTGAATGTTTAGCTTCTGCTGAAGGATAAGTTACATGGTTTAACTTATCTAAGCTTAGCGCTGTCTTCTTTGAAATTTTTCGGCCTTTTCAAGTGCATACTGTAAATTTGTTATTATGACCACTAAAATTTTGGGGCCTAGAGAATTATGGTTGACAATAACTAAAGTTGAGATGTGTTATAATCTAAATGGCTTTTAAATATTATATATATATAGATTAAGTTCGATTTATTCTAATTGGTTCGAGAAAGTTAGAAGCAAACCTTTCCAAGGATCATGTCTTTCCCAAAAAAATGAACTAATTCAACTCTTTCGTTTGATGGGTTCATGAATGGTTGGATTGAACGGTAACAGTTGTGCGTGTGACACGTCGTCTTGTAAATTGGCTCTGCTCTAAGATAAGAGAGATGAGCGTCATCCCCGAATGTGCTTCTTGCTTGGTTACCGATCATCGTTTAGGAAAATAGGGCATCTCTTACCCTTGGTTTGGCTTTTGTTGGCTTTTAAATTAGCAATCAATTTTTCATTTTCGGTAACGTGAATATGCCTACCAAGTAACATAAATATTTAATACTTCCTAACACCAAACTGATTGAACGGATTATTTTTCCTCAAATATCTAATCAAATGATTGTTTTGTTGTTTGAGTTCACACGAATGGTCGGATTAGACAACTTGGCTTCACCACTTGGATCAGTTTCAGTGGTTTGAATGTTCACTAGCTCTTATATTGTCGGGCATTTTTGAATATATAAGATACAGATCAGATATACTTGTTGGTTTTTTCCCTTTTGGCTAGTTCATCCCGTGAAAAGTTCATCAATTCGACAAAAGTTAAGCAAAAATTTATTGCTGGTTAATGAAGCCAGGATGTGGACGTAAATGTACCCATTAGGAAAAGATGGGTCGGACAAAGCTTGAAGGGGATTGTTGCATTTAACTAGAAAAGTAGCCTTCTTGGAACCTTTTTTCCCCAAACTAGCCGAGTCAAATTCGCTTGCTTCAATTCGTGGAGACATGTTATCAATTGGCAATTCGTCTATTTACAGGCACTAGATGAAAGCCCTCGCAGAATATAACGTGAAATTCTAGTATAGTTTTGTTGGACACATCGACCCGAATAAACGTCGACAAGTGTAATACTCGTAATTATCTTACTTTGGCTGAAACAATGAAATCCCCTTTGCGTTCTAGCCCATGAAATCCTTGGTTGAGATATGACTGAATGCACTTATTTTGGACAAATGTCTATCTAAGTAAGATGTAATTGAGCGTACAACTTGGTTGTAAATGAGCCTAGTGCCCATCTCGTTCTCACACAAGATATTTTATTTATATATATTTTAGTTTAAGGGTTATTTGAATGAGGACTTAGGGTATGTTTGATTTCATTGTGCCTTTTGATTTTAAGTTTTCAAAAAATAAAAATAAAATTCTTTTAGTATTATAAGTTGGTATAAAAATTAGCTAAGATTTATGAAAGACGAGCAACTGAGAAAGCATTTGCCAATGATGTTTTATTTTTTTTCATTCACTGAGAATTTTAACTTTCAAGTGTTTGACATGATTATTGAAAAAAAATAAAAGGAAAAGTTACGGCAAATTCTTAACAAGATCATTTTCACATAAAACCCTATCATGGGGGCGGGTGTGCATTTCAGCCTACTGTTTTAATTTTGACGCAATTCACCTCACTGATTCTTAATTTATGCGCAATCCACCAATGAAGAGACTGAAGTCCAATTTCTTGGACGCCTGCTAACCTCTTAGGGGTAAAATTGCCACTTCACATTATTTTCCAACCACGACAGCCAAGTCAGCGCCATTTATAGAAAAAAGGATTGACACGTGAAAACCCATTATATATCTTCTCACATTTATCTTCCGCTACATGATCAATTGATCCTCCACTTAACACCACCATTCCAACTTCTGCAGCAACCACCACCAATTACTCTATACCCACTTCAGTCGCCACCATTACAAACTCAGGGACAAATGCACATATTTTCACCATCACTGAAGTCCAATACCCTTTGCTTTGAGAACCAGGAATCCTTGATTTTGGCACGATGGTGTTGAAGCGAAATCTATGGTAAAGCCTAACACTCTACTGCATTTCTGATTTTGGCATGAAAATCTAGCCCGAAGAAAGTGAGGGTGGAGAGAAAAAGGGGATTTGGGTCTAATTCAGCATGATGGTGTTACAGCGAACTCGATGGCATTGTGGCGGACTCATGGCGTTGCGGTGGTGAGAGCAGGTGGTCAGTGAGCGAACTCTGACTTGGCACGTGGAGCAAGCATCACCACCGCTGATATCATCAAGCACCACTACCACTGCTACTATCATCAAACCTCTCTCTCTCTCTCGCGCGTGCCCGCGCTAGCAATTCAGCTGGCATTAAGGGTGGTTAATGTTGGGTGGGGTTTTGGGCATGGTCATAGTTCGTGGATAAGGAAGTTGACCAGCGACAGTGGTGGGGATTAGGTCTTGGTGGTGGATAGTGGGTTTTCTTGCTTGGCTGTGTCAACAGTAGGGTGGTGTCGTGGTGGTTAGCTTTCATGCTTAGCTGTTAATGGTGGAAACAGCGAAGTGGGTACTGTGGTGGTTGGCATAATCATGTATAGGTACGATGTTGGTGGCGGCCGTAAAGTGGCTACAGTTGTGGTGCTTTTTAAGTGTGTGAACATAAAGAAAAGAGATGGGTGATAGGGTGGTTGAGTGCAGACGGTGGTGATGGTCTTTGGGTAGGTTTGGTGGGGGTAAGGGTTTAGGGGGTTATTGGAGAAGGGGTAAGGGTGGGGTGGGATTAGGAGTAGACTTGGCAAAATAGACCTACTAAAATTAAACCCGTACCTAGACCGATCCATATTTCTCGGTTCAGTCCGGTTCAAGTACGGGTTAGCTGGGTATAACTGTAAATCTCACCCATATACACACACACACACACACATATATATATATATATATATATGAGAGCTGATCCGTTGACCGCGTTGGGGCAACTTGGGCTGAGTTGCTCACGGCCCAGATTTTCTTTTTTTATATATAAAAAAAATTTTCTGCCACACTGTGTGGCGGACGGTCATTTTAACCAAAATACCCCGCCCTGTCCGTCCGCTACATAGTGTAGTGGACAACTTTTTGACCCTGATACTTATCAGTTAAAAAGTCGTTCGCCACACAGTATGGCAGATGACTTTTGGCTGACAAGTGTCACATCTTGTCCCCCCACACTATTCACTAGACAGTGTGGCGGACGGAGGTTGGTTTGTCTTTATCCACGCAGTCTGCTGCATCACCGTCGGATGACCCATATATATACAACAAACCCCTAATTTCGAAAGTCTGTTCCCTTCTTTCTTCTTCCCTATCATCCCAGCGACGTTGGCAAGTAGATGTGTGCAATTTTTTCCTAAGAAGTCCTTTTATCATCTAATTAATCATGTAAGTTCACAAACCAAACCAATCTTTTATTTGTGCATAATCTAGAGTTTGTGAGTATTGCGCGTGATTTTAAATATGTATATGCATGTGCTAGCGTTGTATGTATTATGCATGTGTTAGTGTTGGTAATTTGCCAGCGTTTGATAAAAACTTCCAAACTTGACGTTCACTCCAGATACGGATCACTAACATTTGCTGGGATGTTCCAGCTTGACATGAAATCAGACATTATAAAACAAAATTTATGTAGAAATACATTACATTTAACTATCAAACTGTAGCATTTTTAGGCATGAAAATTAATTTAAAAATGGCGTTTCTTGAACATAACAAATCAAAATTACTTTGATGAATAGACCAATTTAGCATAACAAATATAACAACATAATTTCAAAAAAAGAAGTTAAATTTAACATGTATTAATTTCTTGAACATAACAAATTAATTTCTTTAACATAACAAATTAAAATCACTTTGATGAATAGACAAATTTATCATGCCAAATACAATAAACATAATCTCGAAAAATGCGAACTTAACTATAATTAATTTCTTGAACACAACAAACTAAAATTACTTTTATGAATAGACTGATAAATACAAGGGTTAAATACAAGTAGGTATCCTGAAACTACCACAAAGTCTCACTTGAGGGTCCAAAAGTTTAATTTTTACACATAAGGGCCTGTAACTCCAAATTTGCAACAAGTAAGTACATCCGTCCAAATTTCTAACAATCCATGCTTTTTCGTCGGGGGCAATTTTGGGTTTCAAAATCCGTGCAAAAATGGAGCCTTTAACTGCCAAAACCTTTTCATCTAACCAAAAATGGAGCCTTAACTATCGGTGACACCCTCCGGCAGCACACTCAAGCGACAATGCCAGCAAATGCCTCTTGCAAACCATGTCGGCAATTTTCCTTATAGCAGCCCACTCACGCCGCTAGTAAGTTACCCTTCACATACCCACCTTTTGTAGCCTCAATCGGCAAAAGAGAGCTCAAGTCAGAGGAGGTGATGGAGTTTCACTGTTGGGTGGTTTGGGGAGAAGAAAGACGGGAAGACATTTATTGACTTGTTGACCAGTACCAAAAGCCAAAGGGATGGACTATAGAGGATCGGAGTAGCCAAATATGTCAGATCTGTCCTTGGTGTTGGCTGACGACGGGTCTACGCCGGTGGAGATCCGACTGATTTTAGTTTTAATGCAATGGTGGTGGTGCTAGGGTGCGCCGGCGACACCTTGTTCTTGGTTTTGAGAGAGATCGTAGGAGATGGCATTGGTGTTAGTGATCAATCGGTTAATTGATAGGCCGCCGATGACTCTGATATATCTGCAGGTGGCCTGAAGGTCCCACTTCTCAGGTGCTTCAGCTCCGACAGGGTCCACCCGAGTTCGTCCACCGTGTCGGATATCTGGCTCAGGCAGTCACTCAGCGCGCCCGCCTCGCGCTTGCTGCTCTTGCGGAGGGTGGAGAGGTAGCTGGAGGCCTTGTTGGCTCATGACAGGCGGACTTTCACAGCGGCTTAGGCTGGCTCAACCGGGGTCTGGGCTGGGCCGACGTAGGTGGAGAGTGTGCGGAGGCAGATGGTGGGGAAGCTGGCGTGGACGCAGGAGGAGCGGACGAGATCTCCTAGGGTGGCACTGCTATGATGCAGCAGTGATGCCGACTGGTGGTTATGATTTGGTGGTGTGGTGGTGAGGCCGATCTGCTGGTGGTTTTATGTGAGCCGCGGTGGTGATGGGTGAGGGTGTTGTGGGGGTGAGGGGGCGATGGGTCGGTGAAGAAGAAGAAGTGCAAAATTGAAAAAAGAGAAGAAAAACAATTTAACCTGTCGGGACAAAATTGCCCTTGACAGATTTGCCTAAAACGTTAGAAATTTGGACGGAAGTCCTTATTTATTGCAAATTTGTAGTTGCAGACCCTTATGTGTAAAAATTAAACTTTGCGACCCTCAAGTGAGACTTTGTGGTAGTTTCAGGGTACCTACGTGTATTTGACCCTAAATACAACAAACATAATCTCAAAAAAATTTATATAAACATCTAAAAAAAACTTCATCATTCTATCCATGAAAAAAACTTTACCATTCACAAACTTACCTTACTTGAATGAAGCTTAAAACTTTGTTACTTGAAGCTTGGAACTTAAATGGAGGCAAGTGGAGCTCAAGGAGGTGAAAATGGAAAAGGAGCTGAAAATTAGGGTACTTTTGGGTATATCTGCTACATCGTCTGCCACACTGTCTGGCTAACGGTGTGGGTGTTGCATTTGGTGCATCAGATTGTTGTGTTTTGGATGGGCAAGGCGAGGTGTTTTGGTCAAAAAGACCGTCCGCCTTACAGTGTGGCGGACGTTTTTGTTATATTAAAAAAAAGATCTAAGTCATTCATCTTTAAAGGATGGACAACCAGATCGCACATGCAACTTAGCCCAAGTTACTCACGTGGTCAACGGATTAGCACCCTATATATATGGGCCTTTGGGCCTTTTTCCTCATTTAGCTCAGCCCTTTTTGTTTTAGGCTTTGGTTTGGGGACTCTGCTGTTTCTCGCCCAATCCTTCCTCTCTTCCCCCCACCCCACATAGTTTCACACCACAGACCCGTCTCCACCCCCCCACCACTCACAGATCCACTTCACCACAAAATTATCCATTCCACTCCACTATAGATTCTCACTCATAGCCTGTGACATATCTGTCGATGCTTCTCCGCCTCTCTCTATCTCACTTATAGATCCACCACCACCATGGATGCGCCGATTTTGATGGCAACTGCTACCTTTTCTGCCATTGGTCTTTCACTCACTCATAGATCCATCCCCCAATGGATATGGCAACTACCATTGTTTCTACCGTGGACTTCCACTTCCACCGTCAACCCAACTCCGCCGTGGACTTCCACTTCCACCGTCACCGTCAAATCTATGGCTATACTTTGATGCTACTGTTAAAGACTTGAAGTCTTGATTATATTATTGTCTTTTGCTTGATTTTGTTATGTATTTCAATCTTTTGGTATTTGTTATCTATTATTTCTTTACGTGATTCTACTGTTGTTTTGATATTGCTTTAAAACTATTTTATTTATTTAGTTTCGAGTAAAAAATACATGTAACAACTGGAATATGGTAGTAGTGAAACAGAAAAAAGCAAAAAAAAAATGTGAAAACAATTTAGAAAATGGTTACAAAAAATTAACAACTATAATTAATGAATAATTGAGAATTGGTTAGAAAAAATGGAACAAAATTTTGGAAGTTGCATGTTTATCCGCGTGATTATCCGGACCACCCAGTTAGGGTACAAGTCTAAGAAAAGATTACCCGAAAAAATTCGTGTAATTTTAACTTGATCCATTTTACCCATGCCCGACCGTATTTTACCTGTACCCTTTGGCCAGGTCTAGTTGAGAGGCTTCCATGGTGAAAAAAGGAAGAAGCGACAATTTTACCCTTCCAAGATTGTCAAGCGTCTAAGGAAATTAGACTTATCTCATTAATTGATAAATTGCGCACAAATTAAAAGACAATTAGTTAAACTATGTCAAAATTAAAAATATATATATATATATATATATATATATATATATATATAAGTACGTATAGGCTTAAATAGCTAGTCTTTTTTTTTTTTCTCTTAAAGTACCCTTTTCAATTCATTTTTTCATAAAAAGGTTAAGGGTGAGTAAGAGTGTTTTTGACTTATAACATTTCTTTCCTATTAAATATTTTTTTAAATTAGAGTGTGATGCTAAGGAAAGTGAGTTCGCAGTCGACGTGAAAGTGCCATAAGGAATGCAGTCCTAGTCAAATGCCAAATGTGGTGATGTAGGACACAGCAATGATGGAGCAAGGGCAGAGACCAAGGGCTTTCCAGACAGAGTCTGAGGGTGGCAGTATTGTGAGGGAGATGGCATGGGGTGAATACACGACGATAGTCACAGTCTGATGCTTAAGTCCGAAGTCAAGATCCTGTATGTTTCTCTCTCTAGTATTCTAGAGTGAGAAAGCGAATGTGAGAATGAGTTTTGAAAAATGTTCCCTCCCTCCAAATAAATTCTCAAGAACCTTATTTATAGAGGTTGAGATGATGATGTCATCAAAGACACGTGGTGCTCTCGGGGAATGACACGGCACCGAGGGGTCCACAGGTGACCGTGCTCCACGACTAGAGGATTGCATATTCACCCGACCTGTCCTCACATCGTCACGATGTCTGTCTGGAAAGACTGGCTCCCACAGCGTCGGGGTAGCTAGAAAATCCCGTTGATCTAGCCACCAGTCCAAAGCCCTTACAGAGTTCCACAAGCCTGGCAACGGTGGGAACCTAATGCCCAACTGCCAGGCAGACTAGGCATGATACCCTCTGGAGACTTTCTCCCGTCTCGAAGTGGCTCGGGGGTCATAGTCCCTAGGGATGCCGATGAAAGCCTTCAGTGCCAGAGCACGTAGGTTAGTCACTGAGACACCTAGTAGAGATAGTGACGTGGATGAGTCGCCTATCCCGCGGGTGAGTCCTTGTACGGAGCACTCAGAGCACTCCAAGGTAGTGTCTCAGAATAGTCTCCTACCTGACTGGCTGAGGTAGCATCTCGTAGGAGCCGTCTACATGGTAGAAGGGGAGTCTTCATTCCAGAGTACTTAGAGCTCCCTGGCTGAGATAGTGTTCCAGAGGAGTCGCCTAGCCCCGTGGGTGAATCCTCATGCCGGAGCACTCAGAGCGTGCCAGATAATGTCCCGGAGGAGTCGCCTAATTGATGGGCCGAGGTAGCATCCCAGATGAGTTATCTACCTGGCGGAATGAGAGTCTTCATGTCAGAGCACTTAGAGCTTCCTGGTAGATATAGTGTCCCAGAGGAGTCGCTTATCCCCACAGGTGAGTCCTAGTGCCGGAGCACCTGGAGCGCGCCAAGATAGTGTCCTGGAAGAGTTGCCTACCTGATGGACCGAGATAGTATCCCAGAGGAGCCGTCTACCTGACGAAAGAAGAGTCTTCATGCCGGAGCACTTAGAGCTTTCTGGCAGAGATAGTGTCCCAGAAAAGTCGCCTATCCCCACGGGATGCTGCCCACTCCAGAGAGTGAGTTGAAGCATGTTCCACGGCCAAGGCAAGGTGCACATGGTGTGGTGAAAGGATGGACCAACACAAGGTGCATGGTAGTATGATAAGATGCCAAAATGAGCGACTGTATAAGCAGAGCGGTGCATGGGCACGACAGAGTGTGCGAAGTGCTGAGGGCACAATAGTGTGACAAAGAGTTAGGGGGCGTGCCTGTATCAGTGGCATGGTGCATGGGCGCAACAGAGTGTGTATTGGGCCAGGGGCATAGTAAGGCAACGACAGTCGTGAAATCAACACTCGGGTTGCGGGTGACGAAGGTCACGGAATTGACGTGCGGGCTGAGCGACGGGGGTCGCGAAGTCGGCGTGTGGGCGACAGTGGGTGTCGTGGAAAGTTGGTGCGCGACTACGGGCGACAGGCACCGTGGACAGTGCAAGGCTAAGGGAGAGCACGCGTTGAATGAGAGGTGGAAAGTGGCCGATCCATTTGAGGGGAAGGCGGCCGACCCCTCTTGAGGGAAAGACACCCGACCCCCAGGGGGGAAGGCGCGCCAAGGTTATTTCACAAGGAACAAATGCACGTGACTTGAGTATGTGTCGCTTGATCGGCTTGAGAGCAAAAAAATTAATCGTTAACTACGATGACGTGTCACGCAAAACAGGACCCGCAGTGGATCCATAGGTGCTGCCAAGATATGTTAGGAACAGAGTGTTATTTAGAAATCTTGGTGTTTTGGACTTCTCATAAGATATCAAGCCTCTTTCCCTGAAATATCCTTATTGTGATATATGTTTGATATTCCAATAAGGATTAGATGAAACCCAATTAATAAAGACTGCAATTTATTTCAGCTCAAATGATTAATAAAATCTTTTGAGCTTGAAAACTCTCAAGCTGAAGAAGTTGGTAATGGTGGGGTTGTATGGTGAGATGAAGGATGAAGAATGACATTTGAATAATTAGATCCCTAAGTGATGGGTATTCTGGTCTTTCCATCCTTTCAGTATATTCGTTCGATCAATAAATATAAGTACTATTTGTTCCAACTATGTATACACGTGTAATTTTACCTTAACCTCAAGGTTATAGGTGTAATAAACTCTATAATTTTCTTAACTCTCAAAACCTTATGTCATAGAATTTTTTTTATTTTTTATTATTTTGATGATACAAGTTTTTATTTGATGAATAATCTAGGTTATGTATTACTCTTGATAAACTTTTGTTGAGTTTATATTTATATTAAACCTGTAATGCGTATGTATAAATATAGGGTAGAAAACGTATGTTTGTGAACAATATTAAAATTACTTAGCTCATTACCATAATTTGATATCAACTTCACACATTCATTATACAGCATAAATTTTAAAAAAATACATAGAGACATACATCAACTTTTTAGATGAGTAGGTTTGGTATTATCATATAAGTCTGCATTAAAAATAAAAGTTTTATGACAAATATATACATAATTACATACACAACTAAATTAATGGTTTTATTGTATTACTAAGATGAACAATGTCATGCTACATAAAAATAAAAGAGAGCTTTAGAGTACATTATCAAGAGAAACTTGGAGCAAACTATAGATCACTTAATGCAAAAGTAGAAAAAAGAAAAAATAACTAAGATTTAGCGTAATTTTAGACAAATTGTATTCAAATGTTGGAACTTAAAACAGAAAAAGTAGAAAAAACACTTACTTATTATATTCTATCCCAAGAGAGCGATGGAGGGGGAAGGAAGAAAGTGGTTGAGTAGAGAGAAATATGTGGTGGAGGATTAAATATGGAGAGAGAATTAGAATAAAAAATTGTATAAAGTATAAACATGTAAAAAAACAGCTACAAAATCTTTCTTAATTTAAAAATTGATTAATTTTTTTGGACAACCTAAAAATGATAAATGATAAAATTTTTCAGCAGAGGAAGTACTAGATTAAATCATTACTTAAAGCATATAAATTGTAGATGATAATTTGACCCCCGATAATCATTGTTAAAAGAAATGGTCATCACTGTATGGATAATAAATGATACTTAAAATTTTAAGTGATAATATTTTGAACTTTAGTGGTGATATATGCAAAAAAAAAAAAAACTAAAGCTCTAAAAGTGAATGATAGAAAAACTTTAAAAAGATCATTGAAAGTTAAGGACTACTAAAATTATTGCCTAAATAGTTTATATTTTATATTTGTCTCGCTAAATTTCTTGAGTTCACTTGATTTTTAATTTTAAAGATACAACATTGAAGTTTCTAACTCATTTCTTCTTACAACTCTGTTATATATATATATATATATATATATATATATATATATATATATTATAACTTCCTCGCATTAGCACTTAACTTTTAACGATAACGATCTTCAAGTTAAATGCACAATCATCGTTATAAAATTTTACGTGCAAATAATCATTTTTTTATAAAAAACGGTCGACGGAAATAGAAAGCAGTCGTTTTCCCAAAAAAAACCCGTCACTTGTCACGTGACTTTTTCTTTCCCGACTCCATTGCCTTTGCCACACTGCCTCCCTCTACCACCTCTACCTTTGCCGCCTCTTCCTCCCCACTCTATCACGAAAGCGTCGAATAGTCGAGGAAAGAAAGCGCTGTTGTTGAACTCTTCGTCTGGGCAAAAGGGGGCTGAAGAAAATCAACCGGAACCGAACCTGAGTCGCTGTTGACGATGGCGGCATACGAAGCGGCCGCGGGGGAAAGTGGCTGTGGGGACTAGGGCTGCTACGGTGGTAGGAAAACCCAGAAATTAACAGCGGTGAGGAGGGGGACGAAGGGGTTTGGTGAAACCCATTGTTGGTCAGATGATTCTTGCGGCAAATTGGTGAAATGTGTTTGGTCTCTTGTGGGGTTCGAGGGTGTTGAGGGTAGTGCAGATGTGGTGTTTGACAAAAGTCGCAAGTAAGTATTTGGCCTGTTTGAGAAGGGAGACCTAGAGGGCTTTCGGTCCAAAGGCTAGCCTTATTATCTCCTTCTTGCGCTGGTCTTGTATAAGTATGTAACCCATGATTTTGGATACGTCTTCCGAATCCAGGACTTGGATCCTTCGCAAAACTATATTTGTTGTCTCGTTTGTGTATACATGTGCATATATTCACATGTATAAATGATTATACATGTGTATACGCAGAAGCACATTTGTTTTGCATTTATTTTTTTGCTAAAAACATGAACGTAAATTGGTCAAGGTCATTGAATTGTCGTTGATGTTTTTGATGATTTTTAATTTTATTTAACTGTTTTCTTTCAATCTTTTGTTTTTTGTATATATAGGTACTTTTAATCATGAAAATTTCAGGAACTCCTATTTTCTAGAAAGCATATTCTGGAAAGCATTTTCCTTGAAGCACTTTCCGTGAAACAAACAGAGCCATATGATCAGTATTTCTTTTGCTGTTATCTCTTGATAGAAAGTCAAGTAAGCTTTTGGCAGACCAAAGTGTTTTTTTTTCTTTCAAATTTGTCCTAAACTTTTCTTCACTAATTTTGAAGAAGTTTACTATTTTGGAAGGGTTGGTGCCCAGTGGGTAGGTGTTGATGCACCTAATTCTCAATTTACTAGGTATAGAATCATGTTTAGAGTGTTTTGACTGTGTGGGTCGTGCCTTGTTCATTTCAAGGCTTCTGTGTGATGGAAGCGAGGTTGAACTCACAGATGAATATGGACATTTGGGTGACAATTCCCCTTTCTTTTTGCAGACACTTTGGTTGAGTTTAATATGATTTTTGGGGTGAGGAATGGGCTGTGATGGAGCTAAAGCGTATTATGCTAGAAATATCTTTATCGCAGTGATTGGGTTAGAGTATGAGAAATGTAGTCATTCATCATCGGTCACATATTCATTACGTAGGCTTGAAAATGGCAAAGAGTTAGCTGTTTTCATTGATATTTGATGCTGCAAGCACAGACATTTCCATGCTTTTCTCTTTCATCTGTCCATCTGCCGTTTTATGTGCCATGTCTCACCCTTTCTGGATCCGTTTTATAAGTTTTACAAGCACATAAGTGAAAGGTGAAAACTCTGAGACTCTAGTTCATATTTTGTCAAGGTGCTTACAATTGTTTTATAGACTCCGAGTCTGTGCTGCATCGTAATTTAGGAACTTGATACCTTATGCAGTCAAACAGTGCTCAGCCTCTACTACGCTCTGATCTTGTCCCTGTCCAAAATCAATTGCATGCTATTGGCCAGTTTACATGGTATCTTAGGTGGAGTGGCCCTAGCTTTGGGTGATTAAGTCTTCTTGCCGTTGATTAGTTCTACTTGCGCAGTATTAAGAAGAGCAACAAGTACAGTTGTCTTTTTTTTTTTGGTGCAACAGAAAGTAATACCATTAAAATATTAAAACAGTTTACAAACTTTCATGAGTAGCTTCAGCTACATCAGCTGCTAACAGGGAAAGAACCACCTCCGGTGGTTGCATGAGATACACAAAAGCTTCCCCTTCTTGGACACCAATATTGGCTAACTGATCTGCACATTTGTTACTCTCCCTATACACATGTACACGCTTGGTTTTTGTAGCTCTAATGAGATAAATGCAATCTCTGATAAGATTGCTCAGAGGGTGTAATCTGTTGTTGTTTGTCAAAATGAGATCTCTTGCCGCTTGTGAATCTGTTTCCATTGTGACATCCCTGATCTCCATTCTCTTGATTAGCTGCAGCCCTTCTAGAATTCCCTGTATCTCAGCTCCCAGTGCATTGCAAACTGGAATAGCACCATAAAATCCTCCTATCCACGCCCCTGTATTGTCTCTCACTGGGCCTCCAAATCCTCCTCGCATGTCTGCTTTGGCGCTTCCATCAACATTTACTTTTATGGTACCTGCAAAAGGAAAACACCAATGTGTGAGTTTTCTTGGTTTCTGCATATCTTTGTTCCCATTTTGATAGGCTTTCTCCATATCTTCAGCCAGGCTTATAATATTTCTCCATGAAATCTTCATTAGACTCTTAGTTCCTTCTATGCTTTCTCTATTTCTGTCTCTCCAAATTTGCCAAATAGCTGCAGCAAACACAAATCTCCACTTGATGTCTCTGAACCTACAGTCAGCTTTCTCATGTAGATTTCTTTTTAACCAATCTTTCATATTCATTCTTTCCTCCCCCCATCTGTTCTCTAGACATCACTTTCCCCCAAATCTCCTTAGCTTTGGTACAATTTCTGATAATGTGTTCAGTTGTTTCCTCAAAATGATTGCACGAGTACATCTCGAATCCTGGGCTAAATTCCTAGCAACCCTCATACTATTAGACATGATTCTTTGGTGTAACACAAGCCATAGGAACAGAATGATTTTATTGGGGATTTTGAGCTTCCAAATCCACTTCCACTCTTTACTAATATCCGTATTGCTAGGTCTGCCAATGACTAGTCTATAAGCACTAGCTATAGAAAATTTTCCACTGGGTTCAATCTTCCACATCAGTCTATCCTTATCAGCTTCCTCTTTGGGTAAGTAAGTTCTAGTTATTTCCTTATACCAATAATTACTTACCAGAGGTATAATTTTCTCATGATCCCATCTATTGCCATTCATAACCTCAGTAACTTTTAGATCTAGCTCAGTTCTGTTTTCCAAAGGTTTGATTGGACCATCCCCACACCACCAATCATGCCAAAAATTAATCTTATCCCCTTGGTTAACAATCCACTTCATTCCTTGTTGCAAGATCCCTTTGCCCTTAAGAATACTTCTCCACATATGTGAGCTTTTACTTGGTTTGGTCCACTCTCTAGGGCTATCACGTTTCACATATTTATGTCTTAACAGCTTAACCCATAATAAATCCTCATCAATACCAATTTTCCAGCCCAGTTTAACAAGACAAGCTAGGTTATGATCTCTAGCTTTCCTCAACCCCAGACCTCCTTGATTTTTGGGAGTGCAAACAGTTTTCCAACTTATGAGGTGAACCTTCTTTTTGTTATCAGTATCTCCCCACAGAAAGTTTTTGTTCAATCTATCTGACTTGTCAGTGATCCTTACAGGCAGAGCTTGAGTTTGCATGAGGTGTGTAGGAATTGCAGAAGTGACGGATTGAATAAGAGTGTATCTGCCAGCTAAAGAAAGAATGTTATTTTTCCACCCTGCAAGTCTTCTGTTGACCTTTTGAATGGTTTGGTCATAAATATTCCCAGAAATTCTGTTATGTATGAGAGGAGTGCCAAGATAAATACCCAGATTCTCAGTCAAAGGAATCCCACATTGCTGACTAATTCTACAAGCTTTTTGTTTGGGAACATTAGGAGATATGAAAAGCTTAGATTTCTGAACATTTACTTTTTGGCCAGCCATCCCACAAAATTTATCTATAATCTCCATGATTATCCCACATTCCTTTTCCCCAGCCTTACTAAAATCATTAAGTCATCAGCATAATAAAAGAGTTATTAAGGGTCCTCCTCTATCAGCTTTAAGACCAATACAACTCTTCCTTTTATTGCAATTTTCAAGCATAGGAGATAATCTTTCAATACAAAGCACAAAAATATATGGAGACGGAGGGTCCCCTTGCCTAATTCCCCAGGTGGGGGTAATAGGATCAAGGGGGGAACCATTCCATAAAATAGATAGCTTGCTACCAGTAATGCAATCCATGATGATATCAATCCAACTACTAGGGAAGTGAAATTCAGTCAAGGTTTGTTGGATAAATTGCCAGCTCAACCTATCATAAGCTTTCTCCAAGTCAATCTTAAAAATCATGCCCCCCGTGTTTCCCCTTTCATATTTTTTATGGAGTGTATGATTTCTTGGGAAATAATAACATTGTCAGTTGTACTCCTTCTAGGAACAAAGCTACTCTGGGCCGGGCTAATAATATGCTTCAGATGGGGTCTTAATCGAGCCACAAGAATTTTAGTCAGGGCCTTATAGGTCACATTAAGAAGGCTGATAGGTCTAATTTGGCTTATTCTTTAAGGGTTTTCAACTTTAGGAATAAGGGTGATAAAAGCTTTTTTGTTCTCACAAGGCATACACCTATCAGCAAAACACTTCCTGATGAAATTACAGCAACTGTTACCAACAATTTCCCAATATTTGTGATAAAACATGGCATTAATGCCATCAGGCCCAGGGGCTATAAAGGCCTTTATGTTGAAAAAAGCCATTTTAATTTCAGCATTAGTAATAGGAAGGTTGAGGGTTCTCATGTCCTCTTCCTGCAGCTTAACAAAATTACTAAAATTATTGGAATCCTCCCATCTATCATCCTTCTCAGTGAACATCTTTTTCAAATGATCATTTATATGATTATCAATCAGTTTAGTATTGGATATCCAATCTCAATTTTCATTTATTAAAGCATTTATCCTATTCTTTTTCCTTCTATTAATAGCAGCTATGTGAAAATATCTAGTATTTCTGTCACCTTGACTAAACCACTTAATTCTAGATTTCTGATGCCAAAGGGTTTCTTCCTGATCAAGGGTACATTTGTCTGTGACGAGAGAGATGCTTAGCATATCATACTGTTTTTTTTACTAACGGATAGATCCATAAAAACCAACTAGAGCAACAGCTCTTAGAAGAAAACATGCAGGCATTGGCTGTAAGATTTTTAATTTTGGCACCCTGCACCTTTGGTTAAGCCCTTGCACTTACGTTTTTCTAGCATTTTGTGCTGGCTTTCTAGCAAGTCCTAATCTTTCTTGAGGTTTATGTGGATTTTCAGTAATTTGATGCAGATACTAGAGCGCTCACTAGTAGTACCAACCCCTCACCTGTTTCACTACGAACCACTCCCTTAATAGCTTCATTACTAGCCTTAAGTCATGGTTGATCTATAAATTCTTATAGTTTAGTGTATAGAGGAGAGAAGATGCTACTTTTATGTATGTTTGCCTGGATTTGTATTGCACGCATCCCTTCATGCTTTTACATTGTTTTCCCATGATGTTTTTTCTTACCCATGTGCTTTTCGTATATTTATCTGTTTTCTGTGGGTGCAATGACCTGTGCCCTTTTCTTTAGGAGTGGTATCTGCAAAGTACACAACAGTTGACTTCTCGTCAAAATGATATCTATTTTTTGTATTTGTTTTTGTTGGCCAGGACCCTGCTGTAATTGTTTTCACCTTATGCAGTTAGATATTCGATCAATCTATCCATCTCAATGAAGTTTGTAAGTCTCTGTTTGTGTGTCTGCATTGTGCCTGTTTAATAATGTCTGCATTGTGCCTGTTTAATAATGTTATCTTGTTTGAGATGCTTTTCTTTCTTAATAACAGACATGTTTAAGTGAAGGTGGGGGTTTTCATTTCCCAGCATGCCACTTACTCAGTGTGTCTGGTTTCCGAGTCCTATTTGATTGTCCCTTGGACCTTTCAGCTCTTACTGTCTTTTCTCCCATACCTACTGATGCGAGGCAGAAAATTGAGAAACTTCTTGATGCAAACAATCTGATACAGGCAGAACCTTGTTACAAAAGTGTTAATAATTTGCATCTATTGGATGTCTCTCTCATTGATATTATTTTGATCTCAAGTCCAATGGGTATGCTGGGGTTGCCATTTCTTACTTGCACCAAAGACTTCTCCGCGAAGGTAGCTAATTTATTTATTTCAAGCTTTTGTTCTCTACTTACCATTCACAAAAACATTTTGTACCTTGCATGATTTGATTGTTTCATGGGATTAGATATATGCAACTGAAGCAACAGCAAGACATGGGCAGCTTATGATGGGCGACCTTGTTGCAATGCATATGGAATTCAGGCAGTTCTATGGGCCTGAGGAATCTGGTTTACTCCAGTGGATGAAGTGGGAAGAGCTTGAAATGCTTCCATTGGCATTCAGAGAGAGAATTCTAGGCAAAGATGGGTCGGAGCTTGGTGGTTGGATGCCTTTGTACAGGTACTAATGATGACTACGTTAAACAAAACTTGTAGGTTCCTTTCCTTTGTTCCTTCATTATTGCATGTATGCACTTTATGTCTTCTTCGCCAAAACAGTCCGGCGGTAAGTTCTAGTATTCTGTTGGCATAGTGCAATTTACTTACTTCCTTATGGTACAGGTACACCTACAAAAGATAAAATTTCAGTTCAGAATTCTATGAGCTCCATGCAAATTCTATTGCAGTGAACTCCTGCTCTATTATGTGATGTGATATTGTGCAAAAAAAACAGTCTTGTCCCGTCCTGTGTTACTGATTTAGTTTTGAAATTTCAGTGGACTTCTTCATGATATGGTTTGATCTTGTTAAAGTTTGATTTTTTATTTTTTTTCTTCCTCTCATAGTTTTCCTGACCAAGTCGAAGTTTCATAAGTTAACTTGCTTCCAAATCTTTTGGTTATAAACATGCTTTTATTTTTCATTTGCAGGTTACATGCTTCAACACATGATAGTGAACTTTTGTGTTTGCGTATGTAACAAAAGATGTTTTTCAGTGCAGCTGATGTGAAAAGTTGCATGCAGAGAGTTCAGGTTCTTAAATACGCTGAACAAGCATGCAACAATGGCAGTATTACCATAAAGGCCTTCAGCTCTGGTTTGGAAATAGGAAGTTGCAATTGGACCATTAGCAGTCCAAAAGCAAATATTGGACATGTTTCAAGCTCTATATTTCAATCTGAAACTGCAATGGATTTTAATTACCACGCTCTTCAGGGATGTGACGCGATTATATATTCTGATAACTCGGCACGAAATATTCTAGGCAACGTGGAGGATGAAAATTATCATTTTGCTTCTGTCAATAGTGATCTATCAATTAAGAGGTACTTTCTTTTGCGCATTCCTGACAGTATCTCTATTTTTTATTCTTTACTTGATTTTTGAGTTGAAGAATTAGACATCCCGGATTATCCTTTTCAACCCCCAGAGAAGCACAATAGTAAAATTTTCATAATCATGTCGCAGTGACACAGATAATAGTTGGGAAGTTATTGGCGAAGCCCTGCTTAATGCTGATGAGCGGTCTGAAGAGATGGAGAAATTGGCTTTTATATCCTCCTGTGCTGTAGATTCTGTTGAAGCTGGAGGTTCAGTCCTAGTTCCTATTGGAAGACTTGGAATTGTATTGCAGCTTTTGGAACAGCTCTCTCTTTCTCTCAAATCTTCAAATTTAAAGGTGCATTTTTTACTTTAATTTCACCTGCTCTGCACATTGTCTGATCTTAATCCAAATCCACCAGCTCACACTTGAAGGGATCTCTATTAGCCACATATATTATCTTAAAAAGAGAACAGACGAAATTGTATCTCTCTCTCTCTCTCTCTCTCTCTCTCACACACACACACACACACACACACACACACACACACACTCTGCCACCCACTCCATCTATGACCACCATTTGTCTTCCACCGCCTTGCGCTTACCGCGACTCAGAGGTGATTGCCCAGCTCCGGCACTTAATCCATGTATGCAGGAGAAAATAGAGTTCTGTTTACTCCCGAGTATATATGCCTGTGAGCCAGCGTGTATGTATTGGGTTGTTGGTTAGCGCTTTTAGTATACATTTTTTAGAAAGTCGTGCTTCCTTAAAATCTAAATTTTCTTCCATATATAGGTTCCCATATATGTAATTTCTACCATAGCAGAAGAGCTAATGGCATTCACGAATATTATACCAGAATGGTTATGCAAGCTTCGGCAAGAAAAGGTACTTGCATTCGAGTTATCAGGAGAAATTAATCAGCTTATATAGTGGAGTGGTACAAGTTTAAGCAGCTAATGTACTTTTCTAAAAATTGGTCTTGCAGCTGTATTCTGGTGAGCCACTGTTTGCCCACGTAGAGCTCACAAGGGAGAAAAGGCTTCATACGTTTCCTGCAGTCCATTCACTTGAATTATTGTAAGACACTTCTTTCGTTCAGAATTGCAAACATCTCCTGCTACGGTAGTTTTGTAATTAGGTCTTCGGAGAAGAGTGAATTGTTTTCTTATTTAGAGAGACATAACTAGTTAGCACATTAAAAAGAAGAAGAAGCGCCTCCAGAATTTTCCTACGTGGTATTTCTTGGAGTTCTATGTTCTGTGGTCAAGTCACTTTACTCTTTTCTTCAATTTGGGAGCTGATATAATGGGCACAGAAAAATTTGGCAGGAACCATGCATAGTGTTTTGTCCTCACTGGAGTCTGCGGCTTGGACCTGTTGTTCATTTGCTTCGGCGTTGGTGCAGGGATCAAAATTCATTACTTGTTATGGAGGTTTGGTTTCTTGTTGTTTGGTTTACTTATGTAAATGTACTATGTTGTTGCAATCATCCTTGTTTTCTTTGACCTGTTATATATGCTTGCCTGACTTCGGATCTTCTACTAAACAGGAAGGCGTGGATGCTGAATTAGCTCTTTTACCTTTCAAACCAATGGCAATGAAGGCCCTACAGTGTTCATTTCTTTCTGGAATAAAGTAAGGAATACCTCCCCCCCCCCCCTCCCCAACACACACACAACATCTCTCCATCTCTCTATAACTCGCTCGCGCGGTTATAGGTACGTAATCCTGTATTGAGATACACGGCTTGCCCTTCTCTTGATATTCTTGAATCTTATTAGACTTTTGACAGGAAGTAGCTTTTATATAATATTTTCAGGCTTTCTTCTGCCCACTTATATCTTTTACTATTCAATAATGGTGTCTTATGGTTTCATCTTTTGTTCTGTAGGTTGCAGAAGGTTCAACCTTTGCTGAAGATATTGCAGCCAGACTTTGTTGTGGTAATAACCTTCGACCTCACTAACCTCCACTCCTACCCTCCCTTCTAATGCTTATACAAATATAATTAGTTTTTGTATCTCCTGTCGTTTCTTTGTTTTTCACTGCAAGCAGTTTCCCAAGTATTTGAGGAGGCATATTGGTCCTCCAAACAGTTCATCATCATTCCTTGGTTACTCTGAAAATCAGACATTGCGGATACCAAACAGGAAGGAATTGCCAGAGCTGTATATTTCGATGGACTTGGCAACACAGCTCAGTTGGACAAAGTTGGATCACAAGGACACGAGTATTGCAAGACTGAAGGGAGAACTTGTTATGGAGCACGGCCAACATCTTTTACTCCTGGGTAACGAGCAAGCTATTTCTTCGGACCCTAGATCGTTGCTGCATTGGGGTGCGATGGATTTGGAAAGTCTTCTGGCCGCTTTGCAGAAGATGGGAATCAAGGGATCTGTAGAACAAGGCATGAGCGATGCTGGATCAGAAATTGCTTCTGTTTTGCATATTTTTGAGCCTAGCAAGGCCTTGATAGAAGTCAAAGCAACAACCACTGTTATTAGTACTTCGGATGAGAGTCTAGCGTCCCTCATTTCTGAAGCAGTCAATACCATCTTGAATAGCATTTGACAAATATAAGATCTTGTCCTTTATTTTTGTGCACATCTTATTTTCTTCTACGTTAAGACGTTATAAAATCACTTTTAGTGTAACACCAAATGAGTAATACACCAAAAATTAGAAAAATATGTTCTTATTATAAATAGTATAGATATACATATAAATAGTATAGATTAATTTTTACTACTAAAGATTGGACTTTTAGAGAATAAAATAAAAGTGTGTATTATCATGAGTGGCCAAATAACTATACTTTATAGTAAAAATAAGATATATTACTCCCTTATTAGTCTTCGGGAAAGGCATGAATGCTGTCCATAAATTTAAAAAACTGACGTGTTGTTTAGGCGGGTTCTAAACCAAAATCAAAGTATATTTTAATTTTGTCAAAATAATGTGCAGTTACACAAATACAGTGTCAATTTCTTGAAAGCACTAGTTGTTTTTGCATAAGTCACGTCTCCTTTGGAAAGGAGACGAAATAATGTTCATTTGAGAAATTATAGTGCATCCATAATAAATAGATACTGGTATACTTGGTTTTCATCAACCAGACTATAAGACTTTTTATTTGTTGAGTTAAAAAATAATTTGTATGGTTTCTCTCCGCAGGTTCGTAATACCTTTATAAAGTTCTCTCTCTAACAATTTGTTCCGTTATAGTCAGCATGTTGTTTTTTCATCAATTCAGCAAGTGATGTTTATGGAGGTGCATCATCAAAGAATCTAATTGTTTAGGCTCATTGGATGTTGTAATGTTTAGAAAGCCTTACAAGTCTTCCCACTACAAGGAAAAGGATTTTTAGCGACGAACAATACGTCACTAAAAGTTCTTATTCCGTTATCAAAGACATTTAGCCACGGATACACTATCGCTAAAAGTCCGTTTCTAATAACTCCATCGCTAAAAGTTTGGTGACGAAATTTTCAAATCCGTCGCCAAAAGTCCAACTTTTAACAACAGACTCTAAATTCCATTAGAGACGGAAATTCCGTCTTTCCGGATTGTAATTTAATTTTTTTAATTATCATTTTTGAACAAGGTTTTATCGACAAACTTTTAGCGACGAAATTTACGTCGCTAAAGATCCGTCAGTAAAAATAATTGACTTTTAGCACGGACAGTCTAACGCTAAAGGTCTTTCCTCAAAACCTTTAACGACGCAAAAGCTTTTCACAACACTGTTCTTATTGACTTTTAGCAACTAAACAAAAATCCATCGTTAAAATAATTCTTTTTATACGCAAACCTGTAATTCAAATCCAATCATATTATATAATCCACAACGAATCAACATTCATCTACGAAAAAATTCTCAATCCACATTATGAATCGATAACTATATAGACCTAAAACATAAAATATATATTCACATTCTATTATAATTGTACACATTTTATTATAATTGTACACAAAATATATACTATATTGTCCAGCAGTGAACTAAATATAACAGGAGGCGGGAACAAGAGCTGGAAGGGATAAAAATAGGGGAGGGGAGCATAATTCCAGGAGGGTAGGGAAGGGGAAGAAGGGGAGGGCTCAGGGCCACCTGGATCTGGACCTGCTAGTCATCATCTACGTGGGTGTCATCCAGATCCGACTTGGATAGGGACGCAATAATGTCCAACATTAAAAGCATGCAAACATTCTTGTTAGTGATTGTATATTGTGTTTATTCATGTATATTGACTTCATAAAATAACCATTTTGTACCTCATCCTCCCTGATCATCCTGACCACCTCTCGAGCAATGTGAAGAACATCCTCTGGGTGTAATTGTCACTCTGTGATCCGTGTTAGTGTCTGTGGAGGGGCAGTAGGGGGTGGGGACGCTCCATCACGACCGTGCAATCACACTGGGCAGTCCGTTACATGCCATTTCCTACTATCGACGACCCCCGGTATCCAACCATCGCGTCAATCCCTCGGTACTCGTACTCGTAGACGCTGATGACTGACTAGACTGCTACCCAGACATCCTGATCTGTCCATATGATCGATGACATCAATGTAATAGACATTGAAGACATTATCAAAATTTTAACAATAGACAAGTTAATTTGTAACTTATAACGATCTGTTGAGCGACTTTGAAAATGAACTCCCCCGCCGGATGTGCATCATCCTTATCCACCTTCCGGATGTGGGTCTAAGAGTACGTTATAACACATGCCTCATCCTTCTCGAAGTGCAGGTGCCCCTTCGCATTCTTATGTTCGATGACATTGTGTGGCATCGACCCAGCCGCGTGAGTAGTTACTTGATCCTTTCTGTTAGCCCTCCCAATCCTATGCATCAACTCCCAAGATGGATCAGTCATCCACTTATCAACCATCTGTCCCCATACAGATAGTGAGATTGAATGAGGGGATACCTCTTCCACTCCACCATCAGTGCCCCCTACGCCACCAACTTCTGGCTCGCTCCTGTACGCCGTGTAGCCAACACCGGTAATTTTTGCTATATATGCAAAATGAAGGCCATCCTCCCCAATGCCTGCTGCTCAGGCGACTTAGACTCGAATCCTCCTGTAATGCATCAAATTACACAATCGACGATTGATTTAAATATAAGGTATCAAACCATGCCTGCCACTCTTCCCACATGTCAGGAGAGAAAAAAAAATGGGCTGGTAGGATTAAATGTAGAGAAAAAAAGAAAAAAAAAAGTGTAAGTGGTAAATATGAAAAAAAAAACAGCTACAAAATTTTCTTAATTTAGAAAGTGATCAATTTTTTGGGAGAGCCAAAAAAGAAAATGTGATCAATGTCTTAAGGATGGAGGGAGTAATATATAAAGACCTTAACATAAACAAGTATTTCGTGCTTGGTAATAATAATAATAATAATAATAAAGGAAATGGATGCATCCACCTAGTCCGTAAAATGCATGTATGGGCTTGCAAGATCACGAATCCATTCTTGCAATTTTGGGTCGATTGTGATTTGATGTGCAATAGAAAGTTTTACGGTGTCTCCGCTGATTGTTGCCTAAAATTAGTTTCAAAGAGTGGTTTCCTCAAAGAGTAAGGACACAAGAGGCCAATCTCACAGACAAAGGGCAAAGGGTGAAAAAACATGATTCAAGATTGTTACATTCGTAAGAACAACTGGGTAGTGGTGGTGCTAGAAGAGATACGGGAATCAAGCAATATTAATTTCTTATTAGGTTATTTATAGATAAATATATACTTGCATTGTCTTGCTCTACTATGGCACGAAAGAAAGCATATTTTATGTGCTACGCCATGTGAATGCTGAAAAGGAGACGACATGACAGCTAAACTGGGCAGCCTCCCGAATGTTCTCAATTTATCATTTCTCTGGATATTATCATGTACATATATTGTATAGAATTCTTAAGCATTGATGCAACTTCATATTGTTGAAAAGTGTTAGAGACATGTATTGTAAACCATAAGCTGGAACGAGCACCACCATCTCTTAAAGAGGTGGGTATGTATACATGGTGGAGGTCAACACTCGGCCAAACCATTCAAGATATCAAAAGCATTGTAATATCGCTGTGACTCTCATGTGGATTTCTAATCTTTTATCCCTAGAGCTGATGGTTGTTTCTTTCCAAGTAAGAAAATACTTAACCAACTACTAAAAATGAACTGACATAGTTATAGATAAGGAACAAGGAGCACATAATGAAAATAGCACCACGCCAATTTGGGACATTTTGGGCCAAAATCATAAATAAATTGCTAGGATTGTGTACGGTAAAAGATTTTATATACATGCTTTAATAAAGCAAACATGGAAAGAGTGAATACGAAACAAACAAAATACAAAAAGCTCCATACCTTTTTCTATTTGATTTTGGTAAAAGGCCCTAAAAAGCAAATAGAAAATATTTATATCTGATATAGCTAAAAATATCCCTCCAATCTACGGACGACACGTGGCAGTTATGACACGTAACCCATACTGGCTCATTACTGATATGGCATTTACCGTATCAATCACCGGGCAGAATCCTAAAGAGGCTCTGACTCTATCAGTTCAGATTGACATGAGATCCTCTAGGATCCTAATTAGATTCTGATTGGAGTTGGTCAAAGCCCAGTCCTACTAGGACTCATCCTTCTACCACTATATAAAGGGGTCAAGCCCCTCAGGTAAAGACAAGTTCACACACAATCACACATTGTGTCTTACTGCTTCTTCAGAGTTCTACATTGTTAGCCATCTCTGACTTAAGCATCGGAGCGTTCCCCGCCGGAACCCCACCCGGCGGTCACTCCGTGTTCTCTTTTGTAGGCCTGATTTCTGGTGTGGTTCCCGATCCAGTTTTTAGCTGCAACAGATTGGCGCCATCCGTGGGACCACTACAGGGAACATGGCCAATCATTCTTCTTCTAGCGACTCTTCACATAGTCGTTCTCCACACCGTCACGCCCGAACGAGCAGCTCTCGTCGACTCAGTCGTGACCACCGTTCGACACCTTCACGTCGTCATGCCAATTCTGCAGAAGATGCACACATTAACGTCACATCTGCAACTCCCGAATCAGAAAGTAGACCTCGAAGAAATCACTCTCCGACGTCTACTCTGAAAAACGGAGACCTTCGTCATCGCCTGAACCGTAAGTTATTCAAAACACCCCATGACGAACTTACAAAAGAGATCCACGAGCTGAAAGATGTCGTGAACATTCTTCAACAAAAACTCGACATGGCGGTGGCTCCTCCATTCACTTACCATTCTCATCTCGACCCCGGCGTCTTCGTCTCACATCCAGATCAAGTTACGGCCGCAAATACCAATCAACGGCCGATCCAACTTACAATCATAAAGATAAGAGCGGAGATCATGTAACCAGGAGTGGATCATGCTACCGTCACGATTCTTCAGTTGAAGACAGTACCAACTCCTCTCCCGCACAGGCTGCCGAAGCTGAGACACTTCGAAGATCTATCCACCGAAAGAGGAAGCCTGAGTTTCGTACCCGAGGACGAGACTCTTGGAAGGTTGTCCTTAGATATCGTTATCCAGAACAATCTCCCCCGAGGGAAGAATCTGGATATCCGTTATCCGAAGCCATCGAGAAAGCAAAGTTGCCTCCCAATTTTTGAATGCCTCAGTGTGATCTTTACAACAGAACCGGAGATCCAGGAGAACATGTCTACCAGTTTCAAACAAACATGCTCCTCCTCCAGGTCTCAGATGCTGTCATGTGCAGAGCCTTCCCTACAACCCTAAGGAAAGCTGCTCACGCATGGTTCAAATCTTTACAACCAAGATCTATCTACTCTTTTGTCCAATTATCGGATCTCTTTCAAAAGCACTTTGTAAGCAGTCGCTCCCTAAGGAAGAACTTGGCGAGTCTGCTAAACATTGTGCAAGAGAAAAACGAGTCTTTGGCATGCTTTCTCAGACGATTCAACGCAGCCACTTTGGAAATTAACAACTTGGATGAATCCGTGAAGTATACTGCATTCCTCCGAGGCCTTCAACCCACATCCAAGTTCGCTTTCTCTGTGAACAAAAGTCCTCCAGGTAATATGAAAGCCCTTCTCGAGAAGGCTAACAAATATATTCAAGCAGAAGAATACCTGGAGACACACATGGACCGACGTGGAGAAGGAAAATCAGAACAGAAGAAACGATCTCGAGAAGTAACTCCCCCAGAAGGCAAGTTAGCAAAACGTCCTAAACGTGATGAACGACGTCCAAAAGACACATTTAATCAGACACCCTTCAATGCAAAGCCGTCGCAGATTCTTCACGAGATCAAAGACAACAAAGCTCTCCAGTGGCCAGACAGAATGAAATCCCGACCAAACAAGAGGAACAAAGATTTGTGGTGTCACTTTCACAACGATCATGGCCACACAATTGACAACTGCGGCTCGCTCAAACGAGCAATTGAGGCCCTTATCAAGCGTGGCCAGTTGAGAAAGTTTGTAGCTCCTGGAGAAGGAAGACAACAAACACCACCGGCCACGGAAAAAGAGAAGATAGGGAAGAGAATGCGGGTACAATCAACACTATATCCGGGGGAATAGCCGCAGGAGGCTCATCAGGTAAGGCTCGAAAAGCATACGCCAAAGAGGTGTGCGTAACGAGTCCGCCCCCGAATAAGAAGCTGAAAACAGTACCCGCAGCGACGATCACCTTTTCCGATGATGATTCGGATGGCATAAAAACTCCCCACGATGACCCATTAGTCATCACCATTAAAGCTGGGAACTTTGATGTAAAACGTGTCTTGATTGATAACGGAAGTTCAGCAGAAATCTTATTCCACGATGCATTCAAGAAGATGAATATTCCAACGGACCGTCTCCGAAAGATGGATACACCGTTGTATGGATTTTCCAATCATCCGATTGCAGCCGAAGGTATTATCGCACTCCCAGTTGCGATTGGCACACCTCCGGCACAAGCCAACTTCATGCTTGATTTTGTGGTGGTAAAAGTTCCCTCAGCATATAATGCCATATTGGGACGACCAACACTCAATCAGTTACAAGCGGTAGTGTCAACTTATCACCTCAAGATGAAGTTCCCCACGGAACACGGAATTGGAGAGGTGAAAGGAGACCAAACTACGGCTCGTCAGTGCTACGTGACTTCATGCCAATCGAAGAACAAAGAAGCACTGATTATTGAAGACCTCCGGGAGGACACAAAGATGCAAATAGGAGAACCTGTTGAAGATCTTGTGAGCATTGAAGTATATCCCGGAGAAGAAAACAAAACGGTTCGCATAGGCTCAAATCTCAAGGAAAACACCAAGCTCGAGCTGGTGAACCTATTGAGAACCTATGTGGATATTTTTGCATGGACAGCCACAGACATGTCGGGGATTGATCCCGAGATCATTACCCATAGGCTGAATGTCGACCCATCCAAAAAACCTGTTAAGCAGAAGAAGAGGACTTTTGCGCCAGAAAGACAGGAGAAGATTGAAGAAGAAGTAGATAAACTCTTGACTGCAAAATTCATAGAAGAGATCTACTACCCAGATTGGATCGCCAACGTTGTCATGGTTCCTAAACCCGGCGACAGATGGTGAATTTGTATTGATTACACTGACTTGAACAAAGCATGCCCGAAGGATAGCTACCCGCTTCCAAGAATTGACCTTCTGATCGACGCTACTTCAGGTCACGAATTGCTTAGTTTCATGGATGCATATTCTGGTTATAACCAGATCATGATGCACGAAGACGATGTCCCAAAAACTTCGTTCATCACAGAAAGAGGGTTATATTGTTATAAAGTAATGCCCTTTGGACTCAAGAATGCAGGGGCAACCTACCAGCGCCTGGTGAACATGATCTTTCGAGACCTGATCGGAAAGAACATGGAGGTCTATGTTGACGATATGCTCGTAAAGAGTGTAAAGTCTGAATTCCATGTGGAAGACTTGAGAGAAACTTTCGACATCCTTCGAAAGTATAGAATGAAGCTGAACCCGCTCAAATGCGCTTTCGGAGTTGAATCAGGGAAATTCTTGGGGTTTATTGTTTCTCAACGAGGAATTGAAGCAAACCCAGAAAAGATAAAAGCCATTCAAGCCATGACGCCTCCAAAAACCGTCAAACAAGTGCAAGAGTTAACAGGAAGGGTTGCAGCTTTGGGAAGGTTCATGGCACGATCAGCTGAACGATGCTCGCCATTCTTTAAAGCCATCAGAAAGGCAAAGAATTTTGTTTGGACGGACGATTGTCAGAAATCGTTCGAAGAGCTGAAAGCACACTTGAGTTCTCCGCCCCTACTTTCGAAACCATTCCCGGGAGAAGACTTATTGATATACCTCTCTGTCACCGAAGTTGCCGTCAGCGCTGTTTTGATTAGAGAGGAAGATGGGGTCCAGAAACCCATCTATTACGTCAGTAAGGTCTTACAAGATGTGGAGACAAGATATCCGAAGATCGACAAGATTGCCCTAGCCCTTATCATATCAGCTAGGCGTCTTCGACCATATTTTCAGTCTCATACCATTGTCGTTCTGACAGACCAACCACTCAGAAAGGTATTGATGAGCCCAAGGCATCACGAAGATTGGTAAACTGGTCCGTCGAGTTGGGAGAATTCGATCTCCAGTATAAACCTCGCACTGTAGTTAAAGCTCAAGCCCTAGCGGACTTTATTGTCGAGTGCACGTTACCCGAAGACCCACCTCAATTGGTGATCTCTGAGGTTACAGATCCTTGGAATCTTTATGTAGACGGTTCTTCAGTTGTTGGCAATAGTGGAGCCGGGATTATTCTTATAAGTCCAGAAGGTTTTACTATTGAGTACGCACTTCATTTTAGGTTTGAAGCCTCAAATAACGAAGCCGAATATGAGGCTTTTCTCGCGGGAATAAGGCTAGCACATGCCTTAAAGGTGGACTCTATATCAGTTCATAGCGATTCCCAACTGGTGGTCAATCATGTCTTGGGAGATTATGAGGCCAGAGACGAAAGAATGGCTCAATATCTCAACTTAGTTAAAACTTCAGCTGTGAAGTTTTCCAACTTCACCATTCGCCAAATCCCCCGAGACCAGAATACTCAAGTAGATACATTATCAAGACTCGCTTCCGCTGAAGAAACGGAGGCCCGACGCCCAGTATACCTTGAATTCCTTAACGATCGCAGTATCAGTTCTCATGATGAGATTGAAATCATAGATCAAGAACCCTGTTGGATGGACAGGATCATCAAATACCTGTCCACGGGTGAATTACCAAGTGAAAGACATGAGGCGAGGAACCTTCGCGTCAAAACTACTAGGTATGCTTTAGTTGAAGGTACTCTATACAAGAAATCATTCAGCCTTCCTTACCTCAGATGTCTACGCCCATCAGAATCCCTATACGCATTACAAGAAGTACATGAAGGGATATGCTATCAACATCTTGGGGGAAGGACGTTGGCGCAGAAAATCTTAAGGCAAGGATATTACTGGCCTACGATGCAGAAAGACGCCATCGAATTCACCCGAAGATGCGACCAATGTCAGAAGTTTGCACCGCTTTCCCATACACCAGTTGCTCCATTAACTTCAATTGTTTCCCCCATCCCCTTTGCTGTATGGGGAATGGATCTACTAGGACCTTTTCCCATGGCGTCGGGGCAACGACGGTTTGTGATTGTAGCAATAGACTACTTCACCAAATGGACCGAAGCAGAATCTCTGGCAGCCATTACTTCAGCCAAGTGTGGAGACTTCTTTTGGAAAAACATCGTCTGCCGTTTTGGAGTGCCAAGAGCTTTGGTCGTTGATAACGGCAAACAGTTTGACAACAACAATTTTCAAACCTTTTGATCGATTTGAGGTTCACTTCAGTAGCTCATCCACAATCCAATGGTCAGACTGAAAACATGAATCGAAGCATCTTACAAGGATTGAAGAAGAAGCTAAATGAAGCTAAAGGCGCATGGGTGGATGAACTCCCCAAAGTGTTGTGGGCCTATCGAACAACTCCACATTCGATCACAGGAGAAACGCCTTTCTCGCTCTGCTATGGTACCGAAGCGATGTTGCCAGTTGAGATCGGAGTCCCAACAATACGGGCCTTACATTTCATCAAATTAAACAATGATGTTGGACTCCGCGCAAATCTTGATTTAGTGGAAGAGGCCCGAACTCAAGCCCATGTACGATCCGTTAACGTTAAACAACGAGTCACACGATATTACAATCAGAAAGTCCGATCCAAGCAGTTTAACGAGGGAGATTTAGTCCTTCGCAAATTGGAAGTCTCAAATCCAAAGGCAGCAACAGGAAAGTTATCTCCAAATTGGAAAGGACCCTACCGTGTGATAAAGGTGCTCAAGACGGGCGCCTATGCACTCGGCACACTTTCAGGAGAGTCTATCCCTTGCACTTGGAATGCTGAGAACTTGCGCAGATATTACCAGTAGTGTCTTGGCCCGAGCCAAAACACTTCCTTTTTGGGGGATAAGGGGCTTAGACCTTGTCAGAACTCCAAGTGGTCTTAAGCAGATTTTTGGGAATAAATGGGTTGTTCGGCAATCCAGTGTAAACTTTTTTCTCGAGCAATAAAGTTATGTTTCTCAGCATTGTTGTGATGGAAGCTCCACGATCTTCGGAGAGTGGTCGGGAGGGATAACCCTTGTCTTCTTTGGAGCAGGGGGCAACTCTGCAGTTGGCTGCTTTTCTCTCCTCTTCCCTTTGGCTTTCTGCAAGACACCAAGAAAACCTCCTTGCGGTGTTTTTCCACTTCCGCTGGCCATTTCTGCAAAGGAGTTGGCAATCAATACAAGAATACACATTGAAACAAAGACTGAAACCAAAAGCCTATTTAAAGCACACCTAGAGACGCGCTCTCAGCAGAAAATGTGCTAGAGATAGTAGGCGCAGGAGGAGGGGTTACAGCTCCAGCTGGAACAAGAGTGCGAGGAATGATCCTTGCCCATTCTAGTTATTGCTCTGATAAGGGTTCAACAATGGAAAGTCCGCCTCGAAGTTTGATGTGGCTAAGAATGTGTTTGGTAAGGTTGTTGGGGACAGGCTTGCCAGGGTTCTCAAAATCCTTACAGTAAGGATTCCACTCTCTGTCAAACGGAAGCTTCCCTTTATCAGAACGGCCAATAAAGAAGTATCTGGAGTGCCAACCTTTATTCGACTTTGGTCCCCCTTTCAGAAGTCGTTGCCTACTGTGAATATAGTACCATCCTGGACAATTGGCAACTCCCTTGACGAAACAGATTTCAAAGAATACTCTAATAAAATCTGTTGTATCTGGTTTGTAGCCTGAAGTCTGAACCAGATATATGAGCCCGACAAGCTTCCTCCAGCCATTGGGAACAAGCTAACCTGGGGCCATGCGGTAATGCTCGAAGAAACGAAGAGCAAAAGGGTGAAGAGGAAGTTTGTATCCAGATCTCACTTGCTCTTTGTATATCCCAGTTTCATACTTCATTCCATAGTTGGCTGGTTCTTGCAAGCCAGGAAGACGAGCATACCAGTCTATGGGAAGAGGATATTCCCGGAGCAATTCTACCAAATCTTCGGTAGACATTTTATTCGACTTCTCGTCTGCCGTATACCAAGGCCTAGGATTAGCCTCATCTTCGGCTTGATCCTTAACGTCGCCTAAGGCATTCTTGGCAGGCAAAGATGGGGATCGTTGGGAAGTTGAAGGCTGGAGAGGTTGAGAAGATGAAGGGCGTAGTGGTTCTAAGGACAAAGGTCGGAGAAGCTGTGGATTTGAAGTCCCAACTTCACTACTTGAAGTTGAAACTCGACCTGATCTTGATGATGAACTACTGCTAATGACTATATCCTCTTCAGGAGATGAAACCGAGACTGAGGACTCGAACATGTCTTCTAAACAAACTACGAAAACTTGAAATGCTGAACAGAAAGAGGAGATGAAGAGAGGCTTACTTGAAGTGAAGAATGCTTCCAAATGATTCGAGTGAGGTGAAAATGAAATGGAGATCTCCTTTTATAGAGAAAACCTCGAAGAAACCGTTTCTGGGGAATCGCAACGGTTCATCTACCACACACGTGTCATAAGCTGAAGAGTAGAGAAACTTGAAATTCTCAATTCCCGCTCAAAGACATTAATGGAGAAGGAGACACGTGGAGGGAACCAAGGTATTGGCCTACCGAATCCTGCCCGAGCAGAATCGTGTCCGAACACTCTGCCCGAACAGAGTGACCGTAGCGGAACATAATCCTGTCCGAGCAGAATCCCGTCCGAACACTCTGCCCCAGCAGAGTGACAACGTCTGAGCAAAATTTTGTCCGAATAGAATCCCGTCCGAACACTCTGTCCCAGCAGAGTGACAATGGCCGAGCAGAATTCTGTCCGAGCAGAATCCCGTCCGAACACTCTGCCCGAGCAGAGTGACAAAAGACGAACAGATGCTTGTCCGAGCAGGATCGTGTCCGAACACTCTGCCCGAACAGAGTGACCGTAGCTGAATAGAATCCTGTCCGAGCAGAATCCCGTCCGAACACTCTTCCCGAGCAGAGTGACAACGGCCGAGCAGAATTCTATCCGAACAGAATCCCGTCCGAACACTCTGCCCAAACAGAGTGACCGTGGCCGAGCAGAATTCTGTCCGAGCAGAATCCCGTCCGAACATTATGCCCGAGCAGAGTGACAACGGCGGAGCAGAATTCTGTCCGAACAGAATCCCGTCCTAACACTCTGCCCGAGCACAGTGACAAAGGCTGAGCAAAATCCCGTCCGAACACTCTGCCCAAGCAGAGTGACAACGGTCGAGCAGAATTCTGTCCGAACAGAATCCCGTCCGAACACTCTGCCCGAGCAGAGTGACAACGGCCGAGCAGAATTCTGTCTGAACAGAATCCCATCCGAATACTCTGCCCGAGTAGAATGACAACGGCCGAGCAGAATTCTGTCCGAATAGAATCCAGTCTGAGCACTCTGCCCGAGCAGAGTGATAAATGTCGAACAAAACTCTGTCCGAGCAGAATCCCATCCGAGCAGAATTTTGTCCGAACAGAACCATGTCCGAACAGATTCATGCCCGAGCAGAACCATGTCCGAACAGATTCATGCCTGAGCAGAATTCCATCCGAGCAGAACTCTGTCTGAACAGAACCATGTCTGAGCAGAATCATGTCCGAACAGATTCATGCCCGAGCAGAATTCCATCCGAGCAAAACCCTGTCCGAACAGAACCCTGTCCAAGCAGAGAACTCTTCAAATATTTGAAATGGGGGCAAACAGATTCGATCCTGATTTTGGCATATTTCGCTATCACCAGTGGGAAAAGTGTGCTTCCACCCGCTTCAGTAAACGCTGGTAAAAGCCAGGGGCATATGATATAGCTAAAAATATCCTTCCAATCTACGGATAACACGTGGCAGTTATGACACGTAACCCATACTGGCTCATTACTGATATGGCATTTACCGTATCAATCACCGGGCAGAATCCTAAAGAGGCTCTGACTCTATCAGTTCAGATTGACATGAGATCCTCTAGGATCCTAATTAGATTCTGATTAGAGTTGGTCAAAGCCCAGTCCTATTAGGACTCCTCCTTCTACCACTATATAAAGGGGTCAAGCCCCTCAGGTAAAGACAAGTTCACACACAATCACACATTGTGTCTTACTGCTTCTTCAGAGTTCTACATTGTTAGCCATCTCTGACTTAAGCATCGGAGCGTTCCCCCGCCGGAATCCCACCCGGCGGTCACTCCGTGTTCTCTTTTCCAGGCCTGATTTCTGGTGTGGTTCCCGATCCAGTTTTTAGCGGCAACAATATCTATATATATACTACGTACAAAAAAATAAATCGTTTTGATATAACATCTTTTTTGGTATTACATAAGTACGTATTTAGCATAATGACATTTGACATTACGAGAAAATTCTTAAAAAATGACACACAACAAAATCATTAAATAGTAAATAATTACTTTAAGCACATGTTTGGTTTTCACATTTAAAAACACTTATATATTATGCTTGATTTTTTTAACAATTCTAATTAATAACCTTATTTTTACACGTGCATCGCGTGTGTTATAAAAACTAGTACTAACATGATTTTGTAATTCGGTAATACCACTTCACAGTATGTTTGGAACCAATTCTTTTGAGATTTTGACTTCAAATTTGGATTAAATTTGAAATTCAATTCACTTTCTTTTATTTGGAACGGTAGGGAATTCAAATAATAGAATTCGTATTTTGTGTTTGGAGAACAAAAGAAATGTAAAGGTAATTTACTCAATTATATCCTTAACTTAAGATGGAAAATAAACTACGGTAGATAGTTTTCAAGTGTGCTAGTGCCACCACATGGTGGTGGCGGCACCACAAGGGGTAGCGGCGTCGACAATGGAAGTGGTGGGTATTCACATAATAGTAATGATGGTGGTGGTGTAAGTGAGGTGTAACAAAGGTGTAACTAGTGCAATTGATTGGTGGTATTGATGATAATGATGGTAGTAGTGGCGATGACAATAGTGGTGACAGTAATAGTGTCGGTGGTGCTAGTACAAGGGGTGTGGCTGTAGCGGCAATGAAAAGGTGATGGTGGCAGTAGTTGGAGAGATCTAGAAAAGGAAAAATGAATAAGTAATTACTTTTAATTCAAATAAATCCAAATTCCATATCGTCCGACCATTTTTCATCGAATTTCACACTATAAAAACAAATCTAGTGAAATCTCATGAAATATAATTCCAATTCCTCTTTTTAATATTGCTAACAACAAAATTTGAGTATTTAAAATGAAATCCCTGCTTAAAATAATGAAGCTTACCATCAATATTTTTTTGTTAGAAGTAACACAAGAAAATATTTAACCACAAAATAAAATACATCCTATAAACGATGCTTGATAATATAAGAACACTATTATTTGCTAACTTTATTTTGCACATGAATTGCACGTACCACGATAACTAGTAATCTATACTACTTATATTGTGTAATACCCTTTTGGTATTACACTAAAACTTACTCCAGTGAAGACAAGTGTCCATTTTGAGGACAAAAAAGTAAAATATTCCATTATTCACTCTCCACATCTTCAGTTATCTAAGAAACCCCATCTCTTCTTGCACTTCAGCAACTGCATCCTTTTATCAAACTATTTTCCTCATTTCCTCCATCTCCATTGCAGATTGAAATTTTGCAACTGAAGAGCAGTTCCAAAACTTTGAAAAAGAACTCCGTCAGTAACGCACTATCTACTTTACGATGGTATTCTAATGAAATGTAATTTTTTTTCCTTTTCACGCATCTCTTCATTTTCCAGTTTGCATCAACCCTTCTCATTTCCCCTTCTCCCTCTGCCGCCGAAGAAAGCACCGGCTGATTAGGGCCTTCAAACAATTCCTCTACCGCCGATCTCTTTCACTCCAGTTCCTGATTTTGCAGGGTAATTGTTGGTGGCGATATTAGTTAAGTTGGTGGCCCTTGGAGGCCGATGGTTGTCATTGGCATTTGCTGGACGTGGTTGGTGGCGGTTGGGTGGTGGATGGAAGTCTGGTGGCAAGACTTAGGGGTCGTGGGGTGGCCACGGATGGAGGTCGTGACATGGGTCGTTGAGTGTTAGCCATTGGCTGCCCTCGACGTGCGACTGAGAGTGGTGATTGTGCGGAGGCGTGCATACATGCCTGGTGGTGGGACTGCTCCGACGGCAGCTATGGGTCAACTGATTGATGGAAGGTCATTGGTGGGCTGATCTTTAGACGGCGGCGAAAATGGTGGCCCTCTGCACGCGACCAGCAGTGGCCATTAATGGCGCTCGGCCCTCACCCCTCGCAAAATGTGGTGTATGGCGGCGAGCAGGAAGGCGTTTCCGCAAAATTCTTGAAGTGAAGTGAAGTGTCTCCGAGATGAATTCAATTGGTCAAAATCATCATCCATTTCAGCGGCGACCAGGCTACAGCAGCTAGACCACCTGATTGTGTGTTTCGAACAACTGGTTCAAAGTCTAAATTCCATGATTCTTTTCAAGATATTTTTTTTACGAATGCTTTTTTTTTTATAGATTTTGTTAGCACTATTGATGATAGTATTAGTTTCATTTGTAAAGTGAATAGATAGGAAGAAGGGTACATACAAAGGATTTAGTTAGCTTTTCTGAGATTATTGAAGGGTTTTTTATAATGTGATAAAATGTAGAGAGCAGTTTTTGGTATGAAATTAGGAAATTATTATATGCAACAAGTAGCTGTTCATTTTTTGCATTTTTTGGCATGTAATGTTAAATATGTTTTCTTAATTTTTATCAACTATCACATAAAAAGTGACAAGGAGACATAAAAACCTACGGACACGCATCGCGTGTGTATGGCATCTCGAATGAATTAAGCAAAATACACCTACTACCTGGGGCTAAGACCCTTTCAAAACCTAAACAACATTGTTAATTTGTTGGCCCAGACCATAAAACGCCAGAAGTCGCATGAAAGCTATCGATCACACGTACATATCTCAACGACATGCTTATGAACTTCAAAAACATGTCAGAAAAAGTCACAAACTTGAATTTCGCATGCAAGGGAAGCCCTTGGGTATTCCGCCAATGCCTTCTCCAATGATTTCTTTAAGACACCAAATGCCTCAACTGTTAATCTTTCCAATACTTCAGCATTCTCCAAAAAATATTGTATCATAATATTTTCACGCCAGATCCCAGAGTATCCTCTGATATATAGCCTCTTCAAGTGTGTTAACAAACAACTTGGCACCTCTGAGTCTAAGAACCAATCATGTATGTAATCCTCGTATACGAGACTTGCAACACCACAGGATAAGAGTCCCTAAAGTCAAAAGATGATGCATCAATCTCGTCTCAATATGAATTTTAGACATTCTTTACTTTTTTCAACAACCGGTGGGCAAGAGGGGGGCGGAAGGGGTTGGGGCTTGATAACTAACCTCAAGAATGAGAACCTCCAATTTAGGAGATTTACAGATTATGTCAACAACTATGACCCAGGAATAACCTCGGCCCGCACTGAGGTTCAAACAAGTCAAATTGCCGAATGTCGGGCTAACACATCTACAATCACAAAGACACTGCAAAGGCATATTTAAATCATTGGTACATCTACAAACACTAAGAAAAGAAAACATAAATTACAAACTTATTAGATACCAAGTAAACCTCCATATTATCTACCCTAGGTTTTAACCGGTACAATTTGAACCTTGGACTTTGTTTAGTGACGATCAAACCTTGATCTGAATAATCATATCTACAATTGACATTTGGAGCAACTATTCAATTTTTACGTCTGTGTTTGCCAGTCTGATCAATACAACTAGCCAACAGTCACCCATATCATGTTCTGATTGGTCACTAAACACAAATCTGGGTTCAGATAATGCCATTTTAAAAACAAGGACTTTGCCATGGTCTAACAGGTAATTCATCATGTGATTATGGTAAGCAAAAAAGTCAAGAAAGAGAATGTAGTCTTACCGACAATGTCTCGTCCTCTAACGATAGGTCCTTGACATTGGATATGCTTCTCAAAAACTTCATCAAATATGTGCCATAGGAAATGAAGCTATGGCTTCCGGAGCAACAAATTGAGAGGCATAATTTTGCTCTTGTTACACAAGACAAGTTCTTCAACTCACAGTCAATTGTGACATTGTCATCAATATCTAATGATACAAGAGCAGGGGCATCAATCACAATTTTCTTAGGCTCATACACATGAGCTAGTCTAAACCTCACCAACAACTTCTTCAATGTTTGTGAAGTGACATTTAAAGTTCTTAAATTGTCCGTTTCATTCCTTAATAAAACCAAATCTTCAAGCACAGGACAACTAGACAAGAGATTTTGAATTGAATCATCATCGTTGTAAACGATATTATCTAACAAAAGGACTTTGAGATTTGGAAAACAAACACAGGGCATGGGAAAGTTGAGAACCATGACCAAAGAGAGTTTCAAAACTACTAATGTCTTGCTAAAATATAGACTTCGAGGTAATTCAAGAGGTGGCTCAATGCTCTCGCGGTCTTCGGAATCAAAGTTAAGTTCTAGCTCAAGAACATTTCGCTCAATGGCAGCACATATCAGTGTATTCATCCACTTTGATCTGCACTTCGAACCACCACTAATGCAAATTTTTCCCATTGAAGACACACGACGATGCATAAAAAAATCGTCTATAAAACTAGTGAACCTAGCGTTACCCTCCATATCTTCAGAAGAGCTCAGTGCGTTATGACAAAAGTCCAGTTCATCCAAGTCTAGACTTGGAACAGAAGCCCAAAGGTACTTCCACGTTGATGAAAGAATGCTAGTTTTTACAGAATCCTTTGTTGTAACAAATGAAAGCATGTGAGTAAGAACATTATCTGGTAGAGTGCTGATTCTGTCTTCCAGATTCTTAGTTGCTGCTTCCTTAATTTTGTGCCGCCTTAAGTAGGTATGCAGGATCTGAATTATTCAAACATATTCAAGCTGTTACTTCTGCAAAACTTAAGATGCCAACTTTACAAAGAATTAAGACAGGGAAAAGTATAACACGGGATCCACCAAATAGAACATAAACATGGAAGGAGAAACTAACACAAACAAGCAATAACCCCTGTTATGAAGAGGTAACATTTTAAAAATGTAGAATGCTATCGATCCAAGTCGATGTATGAAACCATATGTAACCACTACTGGAGACTCCTTTAGTACTAAAGAAACAGTAATGTACAACCAACATAGACGCATGCGTCCCAGCTGAGCAGACATCTCCTCATAACATGTATCTCCTCCACATACTAGTCACAAGCTAACCAATCGCAGCAGTCAACAATTCTCACAATTCTTAGAAATAGACTACGATTCCTTAAACATCAGACGTAAGTCACGTAACAAAAAATAACCCCTGAAGTAAGCCGACGCAAAAAAATCTACGCGTGACAAAAATATACCTAATATTACTTCAAAGTAAAGAAAATAACCAGTTACGAGATATACCTAATAAGAAACATAACGAAGACAACAAACCATAAAGTAAAAGTCTTCCTTATAAAAACAAAACTTGCAGCAAAAAACGACAGGTTATATCACCAAATATATTAAAGGTTGATCTTATACCTAAAAAGTCATATTAAACAGACCAAACGAGTAACAGCCACAGGGAAGAATCACAGCAAATGCAAACAGAAACAGCATTTAAGTTAGTACAAAAACCATAGATCCAGTCTTAAATCCACATGAAAGCATCCTATGACCACATCAAGAGTGTCAATAGCGAAACAATCAACTTTGACTACTACGAACATCATTTATCGAACCACAACCTCACAAAGTCCAAGCTAACCACCTCCAAAGCGACGTCTCATCCATCGCATTTGCATGTACACCAAGTGAGAAAGGTTCCATCTTTTTAAATAGCAAAAATCAAGTTCTTAATCCAACAACTGAACATAAAAACAACCTACACCCAGTTGAACTAGCAAAATCTAATTAAGGACATGCCTGCCTGCAAGCCACGTTTGGTTAACTCTCCTTTTACCTTTCACAATTCCACGCATCGCATCTCATCACAATTTGCTTTCGACCATCGCATCGCAACAACATACATGCAACTAAACCAACACGAAAACACGGTAAAAGAATCAATTTGTTACCAGTTTGACGGCTGCTGCACGAGCTTCTTCCTCCGCGCTTTCGAGCAGCGCAGACAGATCTAGCATGTTCTCGCAGGATTTAATTTACGAGAACCAATAACCTTTGCCAACCTCGTGATAAAGTAACAACAACGGCTCGAATCTAGGATTAGGATTACTAATAAGGATGGAGAAGCGGCAGAAGGGACAACCTGGGAAAGCTGTTTGGGATGAGTTAGAGAAACTGCCAGAGGAGAATTACTAGTTTGGTTTGGTTAAGTACTTTGACCCAAATCTATCTATCTATCTATTTTTTTTTTGGGTTCAATCCAAATCTATCTATCTATCTATCTAAACGACTCAGAGGCTATTTTCATTAAATCAGAACCTGTAATAGATTAAAAGTTAAAAGTTGTTGAAAAAATTAAAAATTGTTGATAATATTTAGATAAAAAGAGATTAAAATTGGTTTAGTATAGCAAAATTACCAATAGTATATTAATAGTGAAACTGGGCATCTAATTTTGCTTATATATAAAGATAGTTTGGTAAATCTCTTAGTCAAATATAATTTTTTAAAACTGATTAAATCTTAATCCAATAAAATAAAGATTATAAATTTAATCAGTTTTGAGCAAATTGAAACACATTTATGTTGCGTTTGACAGAGTTTTTCAATTTATTTTTTTAAAGAAAACTGGAAAGAGTTTTGTTTTTTTTTTTAACCAGTTAAAAAACTGTTGGACATTAGATAAAGTTTCTGTTCAGAAAACCAAAAGCGTCTGACAGGACAACTCTTTGGTTATACACACACACACACACACACACACATTCTCATATAATTAAACAAATATTACAAAGAATGTGTAAAAACTCCCGCCGCCAATAATCACAATTCAAATATATTACAATGCCTTACAAATTTCAATAGTTCAAACACATAACATTTGGCATATCTCATAACTTTTACATCCCTAGTCCAAGATTCAAGTGGTATTAACCGAATCTCAGCAATAAATCAACCTTCTATCCCAATTTTTTGCAGCAATGCGGTCTCTAAATATCCCCATTCTCTGTTGCTGTTGAGGGTTACCTAGATACATATGACTTTATCTTGTGAATTGGTCTGAGCTAGCGCCTTCAACAATCATATATTCTCTTGCACAATCTAGAAAATCTGGATCACCTCGATCTTGTCTTCTAATTAGTTGTGGAGGGTGCAACATGTAATTGATATGTAATTCTGAGTTTTAACCAAAAAGGTGGCATCTTATTCAAAATCGAAAAGTGTTTTTTTAAAACTCCAAGGACCTCTCAATAACATTGCGTAGTTACAAATGCCTATAATTGAACAATTCCTCAATACCTGTTGGTGGCCCAATTCTTTCAAAATCTTGTAAGTGATATCGTTCTCCCCGATAAGGTGCCAAGAACCCTGTCACCTTTGTGTAGCCAGAATCAACAGCATAACAACGATCTGGAATGTTAGGTAAAACTTGTAAGTATGACTACTTGTCCAGAAAAAGAAAGGATCAATCTCATACCAATGCATGCAAATGTGTACCTCCTACAAGCAGTGGAAACTTATGAACGGGGTTAGTGATTGTCTCAAAAATCACTCTGGGATCATGCGCACTTCTTCCCTAATTAGTCATAACAAAAATGAAGCACATGTCAAAAGAACACATGCACAGTTTATTCTGCCTTGTGTCAATTTTCTTTCCACGGTAAGGAGTTTTCTCATCTGCTAGTATTCATGCATCAATGTGAGTACCATCAATTGCTCCAATACATTTCTAACATATAAGCAAATCAATATCATCCACAAGTATTGTTAGACCCCATATATTTAAATGTTTATTAATTTTTTTTTTTGGGACATAATGGGTATTCTAATTTTTTTTTTGGAATATAAGTATATTTCCTTAGGTTATTAATACTTTACGTGATTTATACATATTCTTGGAATCCAAAGAGCATACCAAAGTTTAGAAAAGTCTCGAGAGAATTTATAGGAAGAGCCTTTTGAGAGTTTGATCATTACTTCGAAGTAAGAATTTATTTTCGGGTATCGAATTGAGGTTTGTAATTGGAATCTTTACGAATTTTTGTTATTGTTGGAACCTTAATTATAGTTTTTGGGTATATTGATGTTTTAGAGATTTTGATATAATTGGATTGAGAAGATTGAAATTTTGGGTTTAAGGGTTTATTTTTTAAAAAATCCAAATCACTATTGGACCGATCAATCCGAATTTATTCTGTTGTGTATATTTTTCAGTCATTCGTGGATTGAGATCTCTGATTTCTTCCGAATTATGCTATCAACGACTAATCAAGTGCTCTACTTGTCAACCATCGTTCAGTATATGATTGTCGCCTTTTTCATGAACTTTGAAATTAATTGATGCACTGCTTTTCAAAAATCGAGTCAGTTGAAAAGAAAAAAAACAAAAAAAAGTCCAGTTCATCTGTTTCTTGAGAAGCGACAAAGTCCTATTTACTTTCTTGTTGGTTTGGGCATGTAAATAACCCACATAACCCACTGACTCGTTTTAACATGTCAAGTTTTCATAGCATCATGTCTTGTTGTTGCCACTTTTTTGTGCCCATAAGAAAGCCTTTCTATGGTCATGTACAGGGTCTTACAACCATGCGTGGGATGCTTCCTACTATTTAATTCATGCTTTATACCATCTTTAGTCATCAACCTTGCCACTGTCTTTAATAAGCGAGACTTTGAAAATCAGTTGTCGGGAAAACCCATTATCCTGCAGACTTTGAAAATCAGTTGTATGCTAAGTTTAATAAGTGAGAATTTTGGCTTGAGCAAGTTACATTTCTGGGACATGTGGTGTCTAAGGATGGAATAGTTGTTGACCCCTCCAAGGTTGCGGCGGTGATCGATTGGCAGAGGCCCAGTACTATTACTGAAGTGCGAAGCTTTTTGGGATTAGCAGGTTACTACCGTCGATTTGTAGAAGGTGTTTCGAGAATAGCGATGCCTTTGACTTAGTTGACTAAGAAGAACACCCAATTTGTTTGGAGTGAGGAGTGTGAGGCTAGTTTCCAAGAATTGAAAGAGAGGAGGGTGTATGCATCTGTTTTGACTTCACCATCTGGTTCTGGACGTTTTGTGATATAAAGTGATGCCACAAAGAGAGGCTTAGGTTGTGTTTTTATGCAGCATGGTAAGGTGATTGCCTATGCTTCTAGACAGCTTAAGCCTTACAAGCAGAACTACCCCACCCATGATCTTGAGTTAGCAGCTGTGATATTTGCTTTGAAGATGTGGAGGCACTACCTATGAGATATATACTGACTATAAAAGTCTTAAGTATATTTTCGCCCAGAAGAAGCTGAACATGAAATAGAGGCGTTGGGTGGAACTTCTGAAAGACTATGACTGCACGATTCATTATCACCAAAGTAAGGTGAACGTCATGGCCGACGCACTTAGTAGGAAATGACCGAAAACTTGGTAGCACTGGTCACTTGTCAACCTCAGATATTGGAGGATATGATGAACTTCGATCTTGAGATTAGATGGCAAGATGGTGGAGAATACTTGGCAGCATTACAGGTACAGCCTACCTTGATCAGCAGGATCTGGAGATTCAGATATAGCTCACATTGTTGAGAACATTAACATTGGAAAGCAGTCTGAGTTCAGACTTGACGAGCACGGCTTGTTTGGTTTCGTAAGAGACTTTGTGTGCCAGCTGATTTATCCTTGAGGAGGGAGTTACTATCAGAGGCTCATAGTTCTAGTCTCTCTATACACCCAGGAGGAACAAAGATGTATCATGACCTTAAGGAGCATTTTCGGTGGAGCGGTATGAAGTCAAATATAGCAAAATGTATTTCTCACTGTTTGGTTTATTAGAAAGTGAAGACGGAGCATCAGAAGCCTAGCGGACCACTTCAGCCACTTGAGATTTCGCAGTGGAAGTGGGAGCATGTAACAACTGATTTTGTGGGAGGCTCGCCGAGGACAATCAAAGGTTTTGACACTATTTGGGTTATTGTCGATAGGCTGACTAAGACTGCATATTTTCTTCTGATCTGAGCTACTGCACCATTATATGAGCTAGTTAGATTATATATTGATGAGATAGTGAGGTTGCATGGGGTACCATTATCTATAGTGTCAAATCGAGATCCATGTTAAACTTCAAAATTTTGGAGGAGCTTCTAGAATTCCATGGGTACTGGTCTCTATTTTAGCACCGCTTACCACCCACAGACAAATAGGCAGTCTGAACGTACCATTCAGACACTAGAGGATATGTTGAGAGCTTGCACTCTAGACCTCAGTGGTAGCTGGTATAGCCATTTACCTTTAGTTGAGTTTGCCTACAATAACAGCTATCAGGCAAGTATTAAGATGGCACCCAGAGTTGGTACAGTTGACTACTCAAAATTTGATTTGATTCGGGAACGTCTCAAAGCAGCTCAAGACAGACAACACAGTTATACATCTAATCATCGTCACGAACTTGAATTTGAGGTGGGTGATCACGTGTTTTTGAAGGTTTCACCTTGGAAGGGGGTGATGCGTTTTGGTAAGAGGGTAAGCCTAGCCTTAGATTCGTTGGGCCATTTGAGGTTTTAGAGAGGATGGGTCCGATGGCTTACAGAGTTGCATTGCTGCTAGAGCTTTCGCACGTTCATAAAGTTTTTCATATTTCGAATCTGAGGAAGTACGTTTATGATCCGACGCACATTGTGCAATATAAGCCTTTACCAGTATAGGAGGACCTTTCTTATGAAGAGCAACCAGTTGAGATTCTTGACCGTCGTGATCAGGTGTTAAGGCCGAAAGTCATTCCCTTAGTTAAGGTTTTATGGTAGAACAATGAAATTGAGGAGGCTACTTGGGAATCTGGAGAATATATGCGATGTACTTATCAGCACCTTTTTGGCACATCAGGTACATTTTGATTCCGAGGACGGAATTTTTATTTAGGGGGAGGTGATGTTAGACCCCACATATTTAAATGTTTATTAACAAAAAAGTTTTGGGACATAATGGGTATTCTGAATTTTTTTTGGGAATATAAGTATTTTTTTAGGTTATTAATACTTTACGTGCTTTATATATATTCATTAGGAACCCTAGAGCACACCAACGATTAGAAAAGTCTCCAGAGAAATTATAGGAAGATCCTTTTGAGAGTTTGATCATTATTTCGGGGTAAGAATTTATTTTCTGGTATTAAATTGAGGTTTGTCGTTGGAATCTTTACAAAATTTTGTTATTGTTGGAACCCTAGTTTTTGGGTAAATTGATGTTTTAGGGATTTTGATATAATTGGATTGAAAAGATCGAAATTTTGGGTTTAATCGTACAATTGAAGGCAAGGGTTATTATTTTTAAAATCTGAATCAGTGTTGGACCGATCAATTTGAATTATTCTTTGTGTCTTGCGTATATTTTTCAGTCATTCGTGGATTGAGATCTCTGATTTCTTCCAAATTCTGCTATTAACGACTAATCAAGTGCTCTACTTGTTGACCATCGTTCAGTATATGGTTGTTGCCTTCTTCATGAACTTTGAAATTAATTGATGCACTGCTTTTAGGAAATCGGGTCAACTTGAAGAAAAAAAAATCGTCCAGTTCGTCTATTTCTTGAGAAACGACAAAGTCTCATTTACTTTTTTGTTGGTTTGGGCTTGTAAATAAGCCACATAACCTACTGACTCATTTTAACATGTCAAGTTTTCATAGCATCATGTCTTGTTGTTGCCTAGTTTTTTGTGCCCATAAGAAAGCCTTTTTGTGGTCATGTACAGGGTCTTACAACCATGCGTGGGATGCTTCCTACTATTTAATTCATGCTTTATACCATCTTTAGTCATCAACCTTGCCATTTGTCACGGAACGAACTTTTCCCCTACGTCAGACCGTGTGGCACTTGGCTATCAAGCCCCCGCTTGTGCGCTAAGTCAGCCTTTCACTCGGGCTGGGCGATGTAAGAAGCTTTATCGAACAAAGTAGGACACACGAGTTTGGGAGAATGTATGCTTGTATTGCTTGCATACACGAATACTTGAGTGCTTTGGCCAAGTGAGGCCTCAGTTATTTATACTAGTCCACTTCCTCAACGGACGGTAGAGATACATTCCATCCTACGGATCCTATTCCGCTTCTAGAATTCTCTAGATATGTACAAGGTTCTCTACCATTCTAGAATCCTCTCTAGAACTATCTCTTATGTACAAGAAGAGTATAGAACATTCTGGAGACCTTGCCCATTCATCGCCTTGTAAGCGTCCTCGTAAGCGTCATACCGAGGACTTTATTTCATCGCATACCAACGATCATACCGAGGACTTTATTCCTCGTAAGCGTCACGTGTAGTCATACCGATGACTTTATTCCTCGGTATGACTGCACGTGCCATGATAGAAGCGTCCTCACCCTCCGCTGCATCTCCATAGACGCAGACACCTACCATGGAGCGCTCATCGTTAGATGAGGATGAGATCTGTCGCATTGCTACGGAGGTGTATAGGATGATCACGGCACATAATCAGATACAACCACTATATACATTTAGTAAACACTACATATAATTGCTATCGAGATTAATGCGTTCGTGCCTTTACATGTAAGGCACTGCTGCTGGAAAATGCCGATCCTGATCATACTGCCCCCGTGGATGAGGACGATCAGCAGGATCCAGATCCGGGACTCGTTGACACCTGATCAGCCTTTCCCCTCCTAGCTATTTTACCTCGCTCCCGTGCTCCCCGACTTGTACTCCCCACCTCTCCCCTACTCTATTTTACCTGGCTCTCGTGCCCCCCTAGCTGCACGTGCCATGATAGAAGCTAGATTCTCTATCGATTTTTTTTCTTCAAGTTGACCCGATTTCCTAAAAGCAGTTATATATCTATATATATATACATACGTGTGTGTGTGTGTGTTGTGTCTGTTTTAGGGTCAAATAATTGCTAATGGATCATCAATTGTTTAACCCTAATGTGCATTAAAAAATATTTGCCGGATTTTGATTGTTGAAAATTTATAATTACATGTTTAGGTATTAAAGGAATAAAAAAATTTTAAAATTAGTTTGCCTTTTAGCGACGGATTCTATTTCGTCGCTAAAAGTCTAACTACTATTAATAAATGACTTTTAGTGACAAAAATTCTATCGTTAAAGTTTTAAATAACAAACACTTAACGATGGATATTCCATCTCTAAAACTCATCAATTATTGGTAACGAAATGTTCCGTCGCTAAATATTTTACGTAATAATTTCTTTTGAAAAAAGAAAGTAAATTAAAATAAGGAAAAAATATTAAGCGACGGATAATCCATCTCTAATTGTATTAATAAAAGTTACTGACTGCACCAGTAATTACCTTACTATCTGGGTGTGGTGGGATTGTGACATATAGTGATGTGTTCTGAGAAGGGTTAGAATGTGTTCTTATGCAGAATGAAAAGTGATCGCTTATGCATCAAGGCAGCTGAAAAACTCCGAGAGGAATTATCCGACACATGACTTAGAGCTAGGCAGTAGTGGCATTTGCCTTGAAAATTTGGAGGCATTACCTATATGGTGCAACATGTGAAATTTATACGAATCACAAAAGTTTAATATACGGTAGAGAAGGTGGTTGGAATTCCTTAAAGATTATGATTGCTCTATATTGTACTACCCCAGAAAGGCGAATGTCCTAGCTAATGCCTTGAGCAGAAAGATGATAGAGAATCTAGCTTCCATGATTACCCGAAAGAAGGTGATTGTAGACGACCAGAACAAGCTCGAAAATGATGTGCGAGTGAGAAGAGAAGGGAGACAGTATCCTATTCCAGATGGAGAGTTCGACCCTTCATCAAATTAAAAAAGTCCATGGTCAAGACGAGAGAAGTTACTCAAGATTTGAAAGGGGGTTCAAAAAGAACGACAAAGAAGATTTTAGTTGTGATGGGGAAGGGATTTACAGATATGAAGGTCGGGTGTATGTTCCCCCTATGGATGAATTAAGAAGGGAAATATTTATAGACGCTCCTAATTCCAAGTACACAATCCATCCATGAGAGAAAAGATGTATTGGGATTTACGAAAAATTTTCTGTTGGCCGGGCATGAAAAAGGAGACACCAGAGTTTACATGAAAATGCATGACCTGTTAAAAGGTAAAAGTTGATCATAGGAAGATGGCTGGACAGCTGCAACCATTACCTACTCCCAAATGGATGTGGGACCATATTATAATTGATTTTGTATCTAGATGGCTGGACATCTAATAGGAATACATATACTTGGGTGATTGTAGATCGTCTAACCAAAATTGCTCGATTTATTCCTATAAGATAAGGGTATTCAAAGGAACAACTTGCCAGAATCTATATCAAGGAGGTAGTTGGCTGATATGGTGTGCCACTTACCAACGTATCCAATCAGGATACAAGGTTCACCTCAAGGTTCGAGAAGAGTTTTCAAGAGGAGTTGCGAACCAAGTTGAGCATAAGTACAACGTTCCATCCACAAATGGATGGACAATCCAAACAAACAATCCAGATTTCAGAGGATATGTTAAGAGCTTGTGTTGTAGAATTTGGAGAAAATTGGGATGAACAGTTACCCTTAAATGAGTTTTCTTATAACAATAGTTATCAAGCAAATATTGTTATGGCCCTATACGAAGCATTGTATGGTCGAAGGTGTCATAAACCAATTTACTGGGATGTAGTTGGAGAGAAGCGATGGTCAGTCGACTGTATTTAAATCCAGTCGACTGCATTGCAATGCAGTCGACTGCATTGCAATGCAGTCGACTGCATTGGTCAAAATTCAGCTCCAACGACTATTTTCGAGGACAAAACTCCAACGACTATTTTAGAGGGAATACAGTCGACTATATTGGGGATACAGTCGACTGCAATGGCAGTTTTGCTCACTTTTTGTCTATAACGGCTATATTTCGTTTGCTCTCTATATAAATGATTTGGGGCTTCATCATACACAATGGAAACCACATTCTAAGCCTCAATTCATTAGAGAAACATCAAGGCTCATAGATTAAACTTTTCTCTTTTCATCTTCATGATTTTACATCATTAAAGAGAACATCTCTGTGAGCATTTCTTTGATTGAGAATGAGCATACATCAAGTCATCAATTCTCTCATCTCTTTATTGTACTAGAGCTTCATTTGTACTCATTTCCTTTCAAGAGGGTTTCTTTGTACACAATTGATCTTTATAAAAGGATTGTGATTATGGCATGGGTTTGTCAAGTCTTGGGTTAGCTTTGTGGATTCAAGGCTTGTGCTTGGTGTGGGGATATCACCAAGTGTTGTAAGGGTTTTGATCTTGACCCGGAAGAAGATTGTTGTTAGTGGATTCTAGTGCTCTTGCAAGGGACTTCCTTGAAGAGGTGGATGTAGGCTTGAGGGTAGTTCAAGCAGAACAATTTAAATCTCCTTGTGTATCTCTAACTCAATCTCTTTACTTATTGCTCTTTTTGTTTGAGATTGATTAGTTAGCATCTTCGTTGAATTATTACTTGGTTTGATTGAGATTTATGATTGTGCTTAGTTTAAATTCTCCACTAATTTTCGAAAACCCTATTCACCTCCTCTAGGGTTATTTTATTGGTTTCAGTCTCGTACTGAGTTAATCAAAGAAATAGAAGATTGGTTAAGATTATACAAGATAGGCTTTGTATACCACGCATGAGTAGGCAAAAGAGCTGCGCTGATAAGAGACAAAGGGCGTTGGAATTCGAGATATCTAAACTCGTACTTTGAAGGTGTCGCCGTTGAAAGGAATTTTACGGTTTGGGAGAAAAGGAAAATTAAGTCCTAGATTCATCAGACCATTCAATATCTTGTCAAGGTTTGAAGCAGTAGCATATAAACTTGAGCTACCCCCAAAGCTGGATCACTTGCACAATGTGTTCCGTGTATCTATGCTAAGGAAGTATGTTTTGGATCTGTCATAGGTGATAAGACTAGAATCAGTAGAGATTTGCGACAACCTATCATATCAAGAGGTAGCTGTTGAAATGGTTGACAGAAAAGTGCAAGTACTTCGCTCTAAAGTTGTACCAGTGGTCAAGGTGATTTTGAGAAACCAAGCAAAAGAAGGGGCCACCTAGGAACCTGAAGCTTTGATGCAGCAAAGATACCCCAACTTATTTGCAGATTAAGGTACATTTTCTTAAGTTTCGAGGGCAAAATTTTCTAAGGGGGGAGAACATAATACCCTTATAAAAAAATAATTATTATTATAAAAAAGCCACAAACAAGGGAGAATGACACCTCAATTTTTCCAAGAGGGGGACTGTGTGCATGTGAAGCAAAGTGGGAGTTGAGGTGGCATGAGGGAACACATCAAGGCCATTGTTTGAGGGAGAATTATGAAAATATAGAGGGAATTTTGGGAGTCTTTCAGCTGAGAAGCTATAAAGGAAAGAAAGAGGAAGAAAACAAAAGAAATAGAGAGCAATTTGGTGAAGAATTGAAGGAGTTATCAATCACCAAAGTTAGGAAAAAATCAACCTTTAGTGTGCAGGGGCAGCTATTTGAGGGGGGAATTGAAGAAAATCCAAGAATAATTTTGTAAAGAGCTGAACTGGGAAGTTATAGGAAAAGGGAAGAATTTGCAAGAAACATAAGGTTTTTTCGTAGAGAATCGAAGAAGTTACGGGTCTCCAAATTAAGGTAAAAACCAGCTTTTAGTATGTATGGTTCTTGGTGGTTTGGAGTGTGTTCTTGAGGGAAAATAAGGCTGAAATAATTATGTTTTGATATGATCCCATGTTAAATGAAGTTATGATGTTAGATAAGTGGGAATCACTACAAGAAAAAGGCTATTTAGCTAAAAGGCATTTTTAGCGACGGAAGCAACTATGGGCAAAAGTCTATCGCTGAAAACTTTTACCGACAGTACAAGCCGTCAGTATAAACGTTAACTGACGGATTTCTACCGACAGGGTTTTAGCGAAGGATATTCTGCCGCTAAAAGATTTTAAAAATTTTCCTATTTTCGGCCACCTTTTCAAAATTTTGTGGAAACTTTTTAGCGATGTATAATTTTCGTCGTTAAAAATTTCGTCACTAAAACTAGCCTTTTACGACGGAATATACTTTTGCTAAAGTATCCATCGCTAAAAGTCTTAACTTTAAGCAACAGACTTTTAGGGAAGGAATTGTGTCAATCGCTAAAAGTCCTGATATAAATACCCCGCTTTCTATCTTTTCTCTTTCCCTATTCTCTCTCTCTCTCTCTCTCTCTCTCTCTCACTCACTGGCAGCTTCTTCCCCCGGCGACCCCCTCCCCCGTTGATCCCCCCGGTGAAAACCCCCTCGGACGACAGCCCCCCATAATTCTGTGCCCCTCTACAGCTCCTGTGCCCTCCGCCGCCGCGCCACCACCACCGCCGCACCACCTCTGCCGCCGATATGTCCATCTTAACCTAATTGTTATTTAATCTATGTGGTTTAATGCATGTGAGTTTAAATTTAATATAATTTGGTTAATTATTTTGAGTTAGGGTTTGAATTTTATGCATGTGAGTATGAGTTTGAATTTAATTTTACCCTAATTGTGGTTAATTGAAGTTAATTTGTTGTAATGTATAGTGTAATTTTGCTCTAATTATACATTATTGTTGCATGTTGTAACTTTAAATTATCATTAACTAAATTCAAACTAACCCTAATTAATCCTAATTGACCCGAGATAACTCTTAGTTAAAGCTTAAAAACTCAATTAACCCTAAAGAACTCAATTAGCCCTAACTAGCCCTAATTGGCCTAACTACTCTAATTAAACCCGATAAACCCTAACTAAACCCTAATTAATCCTAGTTAACCTTAATAGGGTTAATTTGGATTACCCCCGATAAAGCCTAACTAAACCCTAATTAATACTAATTAGCCCTAAGTAATAGTAATTAACCCTAATTTAACCTGATTAACCCTAATTAGCCCCAATAAACCCTAACTAGATCCTAATTAAAGCTAATTAACTCCTAATTAATTAAACCTTAATTAATACTAATTAACCCTACATAAGCCTGATTAATCCTAATTATCCCTAAGTACCTGAACTTAGCCCTAAGTAACCTAATTAACCCTAAGGAATTAACCCTAGTTAACCCTAATTAACCCCTAACACATCTTGAAGTAACCCTAATTAACCCTATGGAACTCCTAACTAACCATAGTTAACCCTAATTTAACCCTAACACATCTTGAAGTAACCCTAGTTAACCCTAATTAAACCTAAGTAATCTAATTAAACCCCTAGTTACAAGTTACACAATATCACAATCACAGGTCTCAATTAAAACCCTAGCTAGTTAACCGTAATTAACCTGATAAGCCTAAATACAACTTTAACCCTAACTAAACCATAAACCTCGTCACAATCACAGGTGACACGATATGAACTCCATATTCCATCGAGAAACGTGAGTCGGCTGCCCACATTAGGAATATTAGTTTTTATTTTGTGGTGTCCATTGACAATGAGTTAGTTATAACTTGTTGTCAATGAATTTGAACGTGAATCATTTTGATTAGACATGTTCTTGGAAATTAACCTAATGGTTCCATTTTTCCAAAATTTTGAAATTTTAGAAAGATGGTTACATATGTTACCAATTTTCAAGCGTAAGTATGCATGAAAATCCTTAGTGCCCGTTCAAAGGTACTCATTACAAAGTAATGCCTTTGGACGCTTAGTTTGGACAATTTGGAAAAGCTAAATGTTTATAAAATAGTGTATCGACTCATGTTAGTGTTATATGTCGTGGATTTTTAGTACACGTTTTCCAGTGTTTCCGGGTGCATACAGATTTGCTATTCTAACATCCGTTAATTCCTACAAGATCAAGATTAAATGGATGTTAGAATACCTAATCGATGTCGTGTACTTGGAGAAATACAGGGAGGTGCTGAGTATTATCCACTGACATAGGACTAAGCATGAGTTGGTAACTGTTTTATAAACATGTACTTTTCTGAATAGGACCATTATCTATTAAAGAAAAGACGGGGTATATATAGACATGTTGTCACATGCATGCATTCATTTTCATATCGACCCTGCCTAATTATTGATTTTAATTTAAGGTGGTATATAGTACTAGTCTCAGTTGTCATGTCGGTTGTTCAAAGTTGGTTGAAAAGAAAGAATGGTGAGGATTTTGAGGATCGCGTCGACGAATTTCTCGACTTCGCTTACGCACATCCTGCACATGTTGACTCTGAGATGATAAGGTGTCCGTGCGGTATATGTGAGTTGCTGCATTAGAAAACGAGAATGGTGGTAAAATGGCATCTTCGTCGATACGGTTTTATGGGTGGATACATAAGGTAGACGTAGCACGGGAAAACAATAGTATCATCCTCCAAGTCGGCTAATCAAGCTGACGTTAGGGAGGAAGCACATATGATTACCGAGATATGATTATGGATGTTGGGCATGCTAATGTTGAATGGGATGACTACCACAGCAATGACAGTCCCCAGCAGCCGAACAAGAGGGCTAATCAGTTTTATGATTTGTTGAGAGATGTGGAGGAGCCGTTGTGGGATGGAATCCGGAAACACCCACGGCTGTCACTACAAGATAAAGGGTTTTTAACGACGTACTTTTTAGTGACAGAAGAAATTCTGTCACTAAAAGACGATTTTAGCGACGGAATGTACCGTCTCAAAAATCACCGAGGGAGAGTTCTGTCGATAAATATTTTTACCGACGAATTTTTCCCAACGGATTTTTAGCGACGGAATATCCGTTGGTAAAAGTTTTTAGAAAATTTGTAATTTCAGTCAGATTATCAAATATATGTTTAGTGATTGAAATTTTTTGTCGCAAAATATTTCATGGCTAAAAAGTAATTCTAGCAACAGAGTTCTCCATTGCTTAAAGTCTAAACAACATTGACTTTTATTGACAAACTTTTAGTGTCGAACCATTTCGTCTCTAAAAGTCCTATAACAAATAGCCCAGTCCCCCACCTTTTTCTTCCTCTCTCTCCCCGTTTTCTCTCTCTGATTTCCTCCCTCCAGAGACCCCTCCTCTGGCGTCCCCCCACCGGCGATACCCCTTCAGGCGACGCGCCCCCTCTCCCCGGCGACATCCCCCCACCCCACGATGCCGTGCCCCTCGTCTCCACTTCTCCCAAGCCCTCCACTACAGCGCCACCATCATCGCTGCCATCGTACCACCGCTGTTGTGCGACCTCCTGTAAGCTCCATTTTACCCTAATTATCATAATGCATGTGGTCTAGTGTAATTTGTTATTATATACAATGTAATTGTTTATGGTTTGTTATAATTTTGTTATACTGTTTACTTGTACTAGGAGTTTGATTCAATTCTAATTAATAATAACCCTTATTGAACCTGATTAATAATAATTAACCCCAATTAGCATTAATTAGTCATAATTAGTAGTAATTAACACAAATTAGCCCTAATTAATCTAAGTAAACCCTATTTAGCTCTAATTAGCTCTAGTTAGTTCTAATTAATCCTATCTGGACCTAATTAACCCCAATTAAACTTGATTAATTCTAGTTAGCCTAAGGAACCCTAATTAACCCTAAAAAAAAAATTCTAATTAACCCTAGTTAACCCTAACTAATCCCTAACACATCTTGAAGTAACCCTAATTAACCTAATTAATCTAATTAAACCCTAATTACCTAAATTAGACTCGATAAACCCTAACCAAATCCTAATTAATCTTAGTTAACCTAATTACGATTAATTAGGGTTAACCCCACTAAACCCTTCTTGAAACCGTCTCCAAAGTCTCAAGGTGAACCTTCCTTCCCTATCGAACATAATGGTTACTGGCACTCCATAATGACTAACCACTTCCTTGATATGAATTCAGCGAGTCATCAGTAGAAAACCATTCTTAGATAAGAGTAAATCAGGCTGTCTTAGTCAAGCTTTCCACTATAGCTCATAAATATATGTATCTATTAGTTGTTCGTGGAAATCCTGACACAAAATCCATCGTAATGTGCTCCCATTTTCACTCAAGTACAGTGAGTGGTTCCATATATGTCCTAATCACAGTCAACTTTTCTTTCCTTTCAAAACTTATAAGTTTCTCAGACACCTTTTCATTTTGATCTTAATGTCACAGAATGAACACTAGTCAATCTCGGCCATTAAGCTTCCTTGATTCAATCAAGAAGCGACCTCATTTTTTATGTGATACAAATTGTTACTTCCTTCTCTCCTTAGTCGAACTTCATTTTTTAGTTCGTTCAAATCTTCAATAACAGTCTTTGGTCTAGTAATCATCGCAATCAATTTCCCCTAATAGGACATCTTATTAGAGAAATTCTCAATAACTCTCAGGTAGCCCCCAGCGGAGCTAATGAAGCTATTAACACTACAACAAAATTAAGTTGTAAGGATGCCTCCTAACATCCTTACAAGTATCATTTAAGGGCGCTATTGACGTAAGGATGTTTTCAATGGCATCATAACTCGCCCCACTAGAGGCCGTCACAAACACAAGAAAGTGCCTCAACAAGTGTAAGGACTAATAAGATGCAAACGAGCGTCCTATAAAGTGTACCACAGACCCCATTGGAACGTTCTTTTGCGTTGTTATAGATCTCTTAAGGGCGCTTCTTAGCATCCCAATATAATTTTTTTTAAAAAAATTATAATTTTGTGTTACAACTTCCAACATTCACAACAGAGCTAGCACTAAACTTACTCCAAAGCACAATAACTATAGTCAGAATATCGAAAAAAATATGCAGTTCACTAGTAAAATTTACAACTCATATAATCATCCTCTTAGTATACAACGCTTAATGTGAAATATCAATATATTTAAGTGTATATAATACAAAATTTCTTGTCTACCAAATAAATAACTTAACAAGTTCAAAGATCTAGTTGGGAAAGACAACATGGTTCCGAAGATATGTTGAAAATTGCTATAATATCAAACGAATAGAGACTACTCCAAATCTTCCAAAGCATCGAAGAAGTGAAAAATCTATGCTGAACTTTTCATTAGCATCTACATGACTGTTGAACTATTGAGTTCCATCCAATCAAACTACAAGTAAAATGCAAAATTAGATAAATGGACAAACAATGGCATATAAAGTAGCTAAGGGGATTTCAAGTTGAAAAGCATAGGCAATATGTTCTCTGATTCGTCTTACCTTAGCAGTGACACCAGGTACTTAAGAGATCCATTATTCACTCCACCGCCAACCGGTAAGACTTATATCTACAAGAATAAGGTAATTTTAGCAATCTATATTCAAATGTAATTGGCTCCGTGAATAATGGGGCTAAATTGGCTATTGATCCATGTTTTTGCCAAGAAGAATAATGAAAATACCAATTACAAAGTAAGCCATGCACACCACTCTATCCATTGCAAACCTGCAAACAGTTGAGAACAACCAACAATATGACTCTGCTCCATAGCAATATTCTTCACTCCACCCATAGTAAATGTTCTTTGAGAGAATAACGACACTAAGTAATGGTCCTCAATAAAACACCCCATACCTGACTCTCAATGGCACTTATACCAATCGAAATAACCACATCACCCTCTTCGATGAAGAATCTCCATGATGAATAAGTGTTTGACTGAACAATTTAAAGTCCCCAAACTAACAACACATTGCTTTCTTGATATTTCATGAAGTAATCATGATAAACTTACTGTTATACTGATATTTTATGGATCAAACAGTTTGTAACATAAATAGACACTGCTCAAGCATATTTGAGCCAAATACAAATACACATAATTATGTGTATGTTCGTCATGCATAGCATATTGGGTAAAGCATGTAAGCATATCTACCCACAATGAATATCTCTAGTAAAAGAGCAACAAACATATGGCCAATAGTTAGAACAGAGGGGCCATCACATGTATATGCGAGTCATGTCTACGAGCATATCAGTGTGAAATATAAACATTTATATCTACCCCGAGTACATACATAGGATAAAGAAACAAGCAATACTGACCGGTTTTTGGCACAAATAAGAGTGGGCCATAACTTGACATTGATTCATAATTAATCTCTTGGTGTTGAAGAGGAAGCTTTGAAATATTAGCTACAAGAATAGATGTCATCTTTTGCTTTTCCTATCAGATAAAAAGACTAGCTTACCCAGCTAGTTAACCTCTTTTAATGTCGGTTTACTCTTTTGATCATCAAGGCAAGAAAAATAGTAGACAAAACAAGCTAGCATATGAAGTTATTTTCAAATACGGAAGTCTTTATGTCAACTTTTACAAGTCTACTCACGTAAAATCTAGTTAATGTGGCTATAACAAATCCATCTTAGTATAGTATCACAATAAATCAACTGAGACAAGAAAATATGTCAATAGTGAAATTTTATACTTATATACTCTTTTTTTATAGTGTCCTTGTCACAATCGATCACTTCACCATTCCAATAGTCTAGGGGAATGAAATTTTATACCCCAATTCATTTCTCCAAAACAATGACTAATGCCACTGGGGATAAATGGTAGGTATGAAACGTTGTATAACTTTATTGCTACTTCTACAAAATTTTCTTGTTTAAAGAAAGTCTGTTAAAAGGTTAAAGAGATTGAACTAGATTGACATTTGCACCTAATAAGGCAGTAGATAAGTGCCATGCACGAGTAAGATTCCTGTGTACCCAATAAGGATGCATATTCTTTCAAATTGGTTAAGTGGAAACAAGTTATAAGACCTGTTAGCATCAGGGCTGGCTTAGAACCAAAGGGACTTGCTTGTTTTCTATGATCCTGATACCTTACGTGCTTTGTAAAACCAAATCGCTGCTCAACTATTGCATGCTCAACCTTCCTAATCATATTTGCTTTGCTAAAATTTGGCATGTCTCGTTGGGTTTATTTCCTACGTCGCGAAATTAAACCTAAGAACATAACTGTCTTCAGAGACATTTTGAAGAGTTTCCCTCAACGGCCAACATAATCACAAAGAGAAATTTTTAGTTGATCGAGTGATTCATGCTCTAATTTCCCCATTTAATTGGTTAACAGATAGAAGTATGCCTACAAACTAATTCATGATATTGAACTCCAAGCAGATCCCACAGAGCAATCTTATCAGTGAATACCTAGGCATGTACGACAAATATATGCACCAAATCACCACAAACAACTACTTAAAATGGCAGCAAAAGGGTATTGAGCAAACTTGAATTCAGCAATTTCCTAAAAGTAACACATTGCTAAGAATAACCAAATATGCTAAACACGAATTGATCAACGACAAACTAATCGATAAGCAACAATACAGATGAAAAATGAAAAGCAAAATTGAAATTAAACTACAGCAACATGTATAAAGTAAGAAATTAGAATGCATTACAATCCGTTGCAAATAAAGTATAAAAGAAAAATTAAAAAATTATCCAAGTACAGCTTTAATAAATTGTAAAAAGTAAGTGAATGGAAAACATAACATAAATGCAATCATGTATGTAATTTAGAATTCAAAACCCAAAATGAGGAAAGTTTGTCTGGAGAAAATTGAAGGTCAATATGATAATTACAGATTATTGTATGCCAAGGATGACAGGGTATGAGCTCCCAAAGAAAATTAGGGTAGTTCAAGTTCTTCCATGCATTTCTGGTTAGCAGTCATTAGGAACCATGTGCTATAAGTTTTTAGCTCCTGCGTGAGAATCTATATTCAGCTCCTTCATTGTTTTGGCCACAAGTAGGAATCTTCTATCCTGAAGGAAGTACATGTTGTGATAATGTCCTCTGAGAACATCCCAACTCGAATTAACAAGGAACTGCTATGACCCCGTTACGTTTTTCTCCTGTTCTCCGTTAGTGTTCTTGGGAAGATCTAATGGTGTGTCTATCTTGAATAGGTGCTTACAAGAAGGAGCTCAAATGTTCATGCTAAAACACCTCAAACAAGCGGAAGCTCAGTAAGGTCGCTAAAAATCCAGAAGAGGGAATACGATGATTATCATATCTACTTCCAAAAACAATAGGGAAGAGAGATTCATCCCTTAAACCAGACATCAATAACAACAATTTCAATTACATTGAAATGATGCAGATGATATTGAACATGAGTAAATTTTGCAAAGCCACACAAACAGTGCAGGGTAATCACTTAGCAAAAAATCCACAAAGACGATGGTCAATAACACTGTGGTTACATATGCATATGAACACTAGTTAGACCCTTAAGGTACAAACATCTCCCGACAATAATAGACCATCCTTATATCACGCCCGATATAGACCATCCTTATAACTCCTCAATACGTTAACTCATGTCAATATGCAGAATACAATAATTGATAATGCAATGATTAAATTGATGCACAACGAGAAATAAATACAGAACATCGAATAGGATTTTCAATAAACGCTTAAGGCTCAAAGCAGGGTATTAATGGCAATCGATACAATTTCATCACAATTATAATTGAGTCCAACAGAAGCATCAATAACAATTTAGAAAGAATATTTACGAGGTCAAGTTGATAAAATAGGATTTCGGAAGAAATTCATTACCTCGATCGAATTGCTAAAGCTAAAAAAACCCTCTCGATCAAATCCTTGAAGTTAACCTAGGTTGACAACGTCATTTATCAAAACAATATTCATACTACTATATTATAAACCTAATATAATTATCCATTGCGCATTAATTTCTCTACCCAAAAATGACGAAATTCGGAGCGGTTTCACACACAACCATCCTACTTCGAAGTTCGTCATACTTCTCGAGATTTAGAAATATCCCAAAAATGTTCTCTTCATTTATTAAGCATTATTTATAGCTTAATACAGCATATGGAGTAAAAATATAATTTTTGAGTATTAAATAATTTTTTTAAATACACTAAAAACCAATAAATTTCCATAATTGCTTCTAGCTGAAAAAAAAAGACTCGTAATTTTCATACAAACCTTAATATATTTATAAAAATTATAGGAATAAAAGTCAGAATTTAAAAAGCATTAAAACTATTTCTTAATTTTTTGTTTTACTAACTTCAATGCGATACAGAAAATGATAATAAATCAACTCCAAAAATTAGCAAATTTTTACCGAGTCTTCTTATACTATCAAAACATTACTCTAATTTTTACAAAACATTTTGATGGGTTAAAGGTTCGAAACGATTTTTAAAAGTCTAAACTTGCAAAAAATATTAAAAATACATATGATTTCAAAAAATTATAAAATTTAATCTGAACTTCTAATATAGTCTAAAGTACTATACTTTAAAATTTAAAATTTTAATGTTCACTATACACAATTCAATGCGCGTAACGAAACTCACGCTACTCGATACCCCCAAACACACTCACCTACCTATGCACATACCCATGCACCCAACTCACACCCACACACAATATACATGCACACCTTCATTCCACAGCATACCACACCCATTATGTGACCTGCTGGCTTACCTGCTTACCCCCAAGCCCAAGCACACACTAGCAATTTCATCCAACACACACAATACCGCACATATTCTCTCATACTCACAAGCCAAAACACAATACCCTTCCATCCCTTTTTTTTTAACAATTCATATCACACACTTAAACACTCCTTAAACTCACTGTTCCCACACACTTTACACATACAAGCTGGCACAAGAAAACATCCAGATGAAATATTCAAACCCAATGCTAACTCTCACACCAACACACACACACAAGCACACACTAATTACGCACACCTACCCACCCATTATACACACACACACACACACACACACACACACACGTACAACACATGCACACAGTTATATATACAAACACCATATATATAGACACACACACACACACACACACACCTACACCTCCACTCACCAACTCCCATTATCTCCAAAACTTACCCACAAATATATGCGTATCACCTCCCCTGCCCACTGCCTCACGGCGGTGGGTCTCCCTATTTTTTTTTACTTCTTCTTTCACACACATACATGTAAACACAACACTCAAAACTGCACACCTTTCTCCTTCTTTTCATCACACTCACGCACATATGTAACACATATACACTGATTTACATATATATATATATATATATATATATACATATATATACATATATATATATACATATATACATATACATATATATATATATATACATATATACATATATATATATATATATATATATATATATATATATATATATATATATATATATATCTCATCGTCACACACCTTAAAATTATTCACACACCCGCTGATAAGCTCTAACCCACTTCAGTTTCCTCTTTTTCTCTCTCTATATATGTTTCCTCATATACCTACAAAATATGCTCGACACCTATGGCACTCTAACGGCTGCTATGTCACTCTCACGGCTGCATCTACAGCAGCCACCTCTCTTCACTACCCATTCATTTTTTCTTTTGTAACCCACGACACTCACCGCTTCCACTCGATCTTTCAAGCACTGAAAACCCAAAGTCACCCAAAATCCAACCCTTTAACAACCTTATCATACTGAAGTATACCCATTTATACATTTGCCGAAATAGAAATATATATGTATAAATGAAGCGTGAATTTTTAAAGTAACCTTACCGGAAAAGTTTCGCCGGAGAAAAATATCCCTTCGATCTCTTCCTTTCTTCTCTCTCTCTCTAAATATCTCTCTGCTTCTCAAGATCACATTTCAAATGAAAATTGGAGGAGTATGACGGCTGCCCACATATTATAGTATATATACAATAGCCCTAGATTGGAATATAACCAAAAGTCCCATTATATTTTAAAGGGCTAATTACACCCATGTCCCTGAGGTTTGGGGGTAATTACACGCGAGGACACAAAGTTTCAAAATGTAACACTTATGTCCATTGATAAACGGAATACAAAAATACTTAACGGTTTTAACAAAAAGACTTGATTGCCCCTGACTTTAAAATCAATTACCCACTTAATTTACTGTTTATTCTTCCTCTCCCCACACCCAGCACCCACCCCCACCCCCCGCGCCCCCACCCTACCCCCACACGTCTGCCTCTTCCTCTCCCCACAACCAGCACCCACCCCCCCCGCCCCCACCCCCCACCCCATCCCCACGCGTCTGCCTCTTCCTCTCCCCACACCCAGCACCCACCCCCACCCCCCCACGCCCCCACCCTACCCCCACGGGTCTGCCTCTTCCTCTCCCCACACCCAGCACCCACACCCCCCCACGCCGTCAGCCTTCCCCTTCCCCGTCAGCGCAGTAGTAGGCCCTCCGGCGAGGCACCGATGCCGCAAGATCGCGGTCGCACTCCCAATCTGCCTGTCGCCATACCGGTCGCCACCATCACCGCCGCGACCTACCTTCGTACCCCGCGCCGTCCGAGATGGCAAGCATCACCGAGCTACGTCGCGAAACCGGCCTCTTCCGTCGAGATGCACACCACCGTGACCACCAGCAAGGCAGCGCCATCACCACCACGATAGGCTTGCACCATCGCTCCCACCGGTGCGATCGCCATCGTTGCAATGGCTAGATCTGTCTCCTTCCCGGCGGCGTGGGTTTGCCAATGCTCTTGCCGGAGGCGTCTCGACAGCTTGGGTTAGCCAAGGGGCTTGCCGCGCGTGGTGGGGTGGTTCTGCAGGATGGTGGGGCGAGGGGGCTGCTGGCAGCGTGGGGCCGGGGAGGGGGCTGCTGGCGGCGTGGGGCGACGGAGGGAGGCTGCCGGCGGTGACTTCAGATTTAGGGTTTAAATTGTGGAGAGAGAAAATTATACTTTTTGTGACAATATACTGTACAGGGATAGTATTGCCATTTTCAAAATACGTAATGAGGAAAATTATACTTTTTGGACAGAATACTGACGGTTAGATAAAAGTATTGCTTTTTTTAACGTTTTTGGTCACGTATGTTACATTTTGAAACTTTGTGTCCTCGCGTGTAATTACCCCCAAACCTCAGGGACATGGGTGTAATTAGCCCTATTTTAAATTAGTCGCTCAATTTTTTAACCGAAACTTTTATTATTGTGAAATGGTCTAAGATAAACATTTACAATAATTTATATGCTAGAAAAATTTATTAACGGGTTGTTACGCTATCTCGTTTCCCAAATCATCGCCAAACATGCACATCGATATTTAAGAAAATTTAATTGTCGCTAAAACTATATCGATGGAGGGTTATTTCGTCAATTATAAACTTTTGCCTGTTCGTAACCAGGGTTATTTCTAGTTTGTGTTATTTGTCTTTGCATGTTTATAATCTATATGGAGGCTCAATAGAAATTCAAGGATCCCCTGTTATACTTGTACCTTTCATAACTATTTATAAAGGTGGCATACTAATTTTTACATAAGTAACAGCCTGAATATGTTTGAATAACTTGGATCCTGCGCATCTACTTAAGGCAGGAGAACATAAGAGACCAGCAACTGGGAATCTGGAAGACAGAATCAGCACTCTACCAGATAATGTTCTTACTCACATGCTTTCATTTGTTCCTACAAAGGATTCTATAAAACTCGCATTTTGTCCCAAGTCTAGACTTGGGTGAACTGGACTTTCGTCATAACGCACTGAGCTTTTCTGAAGGCATGGGGGGGGGGGTAACACCAGGTTCACTAGTTTTGTAGATAATTTTTAGATGAGTTTTTCAAAGTGCAGATCAGAGTGGGTGAACACACTGATGGTTGTTGCCCTTAAGCAAAATGTCCTTGAGCTAGAAATTAACTTCGAAACAAAAGGTGACAAGAGCAGTAATCCACCTCTAGAATTGGCTCAAAGTCTATATTTTAGCCAGACATTAGTGGTTTTGAAACTCTCTGTGGACATGGTTCTCAATTTTTCAAGGCCCTGTATTTGTCTTCCAAATCTTAAAGTCATTTTATCATTTGCAAGGATGATGATTCAATTCAAAATATCTTTCTAGTTGTCCCGTGCTTGAAGATTTGCTCTTATTGAGGAGTCCAGTGGACAATTTAAGAACGTTAAATATCACTTCACATACATGAAAGAATTTTTTGGTGAGGTTTAAACTAGCTGAAAGGGGCAATTATAATAAGAAGACTGTGATTGATGCCCCTGTTCTTGAATCATTAGATCTTGATGACAATGTCACAATTGACTATAAGGTGAAGAACTTGTCTTGTGTAATGAGAGCAAAACTATGCCTCTCAATGTGGTGCAACGGAAGCGCTGATTACTGCTCCTATGGCACATATTTCATGGAGTTCTTTTAGAAAGATATGCCATGTTACGGGACCTATCTTAAGAGGATAAGACAATGGCGGTATGAGCACATTCTCATGCTTGACTTTTTTGCTTATCATAATCATAGGATGAATTACCGGTTTTTTAAATGGCGCTATTTGAACCTTAGATTATGTTTAGTGACCAACCAAAACATGACGTGGGTGAATGTTGGCTGGTCATCTTGATCAGACCAAGACCGGCAAACAGAGTTGTAAAAATTGAATAGTTGCTCCAAATGTCAATTGTAGGCAAGATTATTCAGATCAAGGTTTGCTCGGTCACTAAACGAAGTCCACGGTTCAAATGGTAGCGGTTCACAAACCTAGGGTGTATAATGTGGAGGTTTAATTGGTATTCAATCTAAATTTGTAATTTATCTTCTCTTTTCTTTAGTCCTTGTAAGTGTACTACTGCTTCATATACGCCTATGCAGTCTCTTTATAAGAGTCGAAGTATTATGCTGGCATTCGAGAATTTGACTTGTTTGAACCTCAGTGGTGGCGAATATTTTCCTTGGAACATGGTGGTGGAGATTCTATCTAGATCTCCCAGACTGGAGGTTCTTGTTGCTGCTAGAATATTGATTGGGAACCACAGTCGGGAAATGAACCTGCAAAATAGAACACGGCGTGACCGCCGGGGGTGTTCCGGCGGAGGAGGCTCTGATGCTAAAGTCAGAACTATGCTACAAGGGTAGAGCTCTGAATAGCAGAAATGTACTGGGCGTGCGTTAGGGATGTCAAATGGGCCGGGCGGGGCCCCTCGGGCGGCCCTGCCAGCTAATGAACAGTGCAGGCCCGAAAATAAAGGGCCTTGGACCAGGCCAAGGTTTCACAAAAAATGGCTCGGGCCAGGCCCGACCCGAAATTGGCCAGATTTTGGCCCAATTTTGGCCCTAAATTCGGCCTAAAACTGGCCCTAAATTCGGCCCTTTTCTGGGCTGGCCCACTTATTTTCAAATTTTGTGTTCCCTCACTTTTTCCCCCAACCACTATATTCCCAATAATTTCAAAAATTTTACTTTTAAAATTAGAAATACCTTCACCTGGTAGATGTTACTATATTAAAAAGAGAGAAATCACTGACTTTCTTATCTTGAATTTTAAGGTTGACATATTAACGGCGCATTTGGGTGGCCCTTAAAATGCAATTATTATAACTTGTTAGATTAGCAACAAAAAGTAGGATGTATTCTGGCTCATATCAGATACCAAATTCCCTACATAATGATGCGTCTCGTCATAATGATCAAGAAATTATTTACCCAATAAAGTAACCAACTCTGAGAACTCACCCTAATTGTAGGCATTAATCATCACAAATCCTCTAGTATGTGATTACCCCGCTGAAATTACCTAAAGTCACAACATTATTCACACCCCTAAACACAGTAAAAGAAAAACATGACAAGATGAATTGTGCTTCACTGCAGTAACTCGATCATATATGCAATTATGAAACTGTGAAATGCACAAAAATTGAAAACAGAGGAACTGTGAGCAAAGTACGTGGATTCAGTACATTCAGTTACCATTAATGATTAAGGACCACAAATGGAGGAGCCTTGGCAGTAAACTTGAATGAAGGTGGTGAAGGGGGTACAGTGCTGCACGGTTAAAGAGGAAGAATTGACCAAAGATTATATAAAAAAGGCAAAGCATTTGCAGCTAAGAGAAAGATAGTGTTAGTAATGCTAGCAGGAAGAGTGGGGGACCAGTCACTGTATTTGTAGAGCAATTAATAATAGAGGTGTTGAGAGCCTGTTTCCATGCAAAGTCTAGCTGTTAACGTGAAGCCCTTGCTTTGAAATGCTTTCACCCTCCTTATGTTTGATTTCAGTCACAGGTCGAGGGAGAGTGCCTTTTGATTTTTGACATGTGAAGGGCTTGTTTGTTTTTCAAGCATGTTACTAATTCCGAAAAAAAGATGTATTCTTGTTGGCTATCGACGCAAATAAATAACAAGGAGTTGGGAACCAAAAAAAAAAATTTGGTCCCCGGCCCAAGCCCAGCCCTAAATATTAGGCCTAGGCCCAGGGCTTGGATTGGGCCCATATATCGGTCCGGCCCGTTTTCCAGTCGTTGGAGGCCCGTTGGGCTAGGGCTGGGCCGGCCCAAGCCCAGCCCATTGACATCTCTAGCGTGAGTGTGTGTGAACTTGTTTGCCTACCTAGGGGTAGTCCCCTTTAAATAGGCCTCGATTGAAGAGTCGTGGTTGGCTTACATGTCTATTTAGATAGTCCTTAGCTTCGATTAATCGGGATTATGTAAGAATCCTTATAGGATCTGGACTCTGCCGACACGATAACCTTGGAATCCAAGATAAGATTGACCCGAGTCAACCTTACCACGTGTCGATATCTAGTTGGGTGGATATTTCCAGCTATATCATAATGCCCCCCACTTTCTTAGCAAAAATGCTTGGCTGTGTATTTCAGGTATGTTGAGACACACATCAAATTTTTCACAGACCTTTTATCCCTCTTGTAAGCACAAATAATATTTTCTCCAATCTTTTTTCTAACCAAAAAGTGGCCAAAGACCAATATAATAAAATTTTTGTTGCATAAATTGCATTCTGAAATTATTCAGAATTTTTCTGGTATGTTTCCGAATTTTTTCTTGAATTTTCTGATTAGACCAAGCCTGCTCGGGAAACGGGCTCGGACATGCTGTTCGGGAAGCCTGCTCGAGAAGTGGGCTCGAACTTGCTGTCCGGGAAGCCTGCTCAGAAAGTGGGCTCGAATATGCTGTCCGAGAAGCCTGCTCGGGAAGTGGGCTCTGACCAGCTGTGCAGGAAACGGGCTCGGACTTAATGCCCAGGAAGCCTGTGCGGGCCTGCTGTGCAGACGGCCTCCCTTAGACGCGGGCCTTATGGCTGAAAGGCCCACTTTTGTTGAAGTCCAAAGCCTTGTTTAGAAAAAGGAAACGAAGCTTCCGGACGCGGCTAGAGAGAATCGAACACTTGATCGCGTGCATGTAAGGCGCATGGATTACCACTAGGCCGGTCGACCACTTGGTATTAAATCTGAGCACCAAATATATTTAAACACTTACTTGGAAACTTGGAAACCATAACTTCTATACGGGAAGCCTGCTCGGGAAGTGGGCTTGGACTTGCTGTCCGGCAAGCCTGTTCGGGCTTGAAGGCTGGAAAGGCCCATTTTATTCTTCTCTTTTTTTCTGTTAGGTCATGTTGTGCAGGCTTCGGCCTGATGGTGGGAAGGCCCATTGGCTTGCTGCTCGGGAAGCAGGCTCAGACTCGGGGCTTGCGGTGGGGACCTGTTGCGCGGACGACCCAATTTTTCTGCTTGGACTTGAGAGTTATGTTGTGGCCTGTTTTCTTGCAAAAAATGGAATTTTTTTAGGTAGTTTCTCGAGCTCTATCCATAGAAAATCATCTTTTCTTCAAAAGAGTTCAGATGTAAGCTCTACGTAAGAAAACTTATTTGACTTATGTATAAGAGCTTTCCTTAATCAAACTCCCTGGAGCTCTACTCGTAGGGTTTGATTGAAAAAGAAAAAAGCCTTGGATCTCTACGCGTGAATTTGACTTGACTAAGATGCTCGGGAACTCTGCACAGGTAAGATGCACAAGTATCTTGCTCGGACAGGCTGCTCGAGAACCTATTCGAACGCGCTGTGCAGGCGTCCGACTTGAGCATCCTGTTCGGGTGTGCTGTGCGGAATCCTGTTCAGACATCTTGTGCTGGTGCCGCTGTGTGGGCATCCTATTTAGATGACATCATGCTCGGATGGGTGTCAGAAACTTAAGCTCTTGAGAGCTTTTAGGATGTAGAATTCTACAAAATTATCTGCTCAGGCATTCTGTTCGAACAACATCGTGCTCGGATACTCTGCAGGGTCATGTTGTTCGGGTGATGAGCTTGGCCATCGTTCTGCCCAGGCAGACGTAAAAACTTTGAGCTCTTGAGAGAACAAAGGGAATGAAATTAAGTGATCTAATCGGGTGAAGCACTTGGGCAGACGTCGTAGCTTGGCTCTTGAGAGCACAAGGGTCATCAGATGAGGCAATCTGCTCGGACGATGTGCTTGGCTAGCATCGTGCTCGGGCAGACACCAGAGACTTAAGCTCTCAAAAGCTTTAAATCTAAAATTCCATCACCATCATTTTTCTAAGCATTTTGATGCCCCATAGAGGGGTTTGACATGTGTGTTTTTCACCTTTCCTTGGAGGGTGCTTATGCAATTGTGTTTTTAAGCTTGTGCTATCCACATCTTGCATTATGTTTTACTTTGGCGCTAACCCTTATCATCAGCTAAGGGTTGGCAAAGAAGCCTTATGCACCCGCTCGGCCAGGTCTTGAATTTTTAAAAAAGGGTGGAGCGACGAACCCTCACAAAGGCTTTGTCATTTCACAGGCTAGAACCAAAGCTAGACCTTTTTAGATGACACTTGTGTGCCACCCTACCACCTAAGTGACACTTGTCCCTTATCTCGTGAAGGATTTGCAATGGCTAGGCATTCAGGGGCGTCAGGTTCTTCATGTCGAGTGGCTCTCTAAGACTCCGCTCATCCCTTCTCGAACGCTTGGGACCTCGTCCACCTCTTGGACTGTCCTCTCAGGCTTGCTTTCCTGGCTCTTGCCCGCTGTCCCCTTGATATCCCTTGTGGGTTTCCAAGTACTCTTCAACCTGGATGTATTTGTTGGCCTTGTCAAGCAAGGCACTCATATTCCCTGGGGGACTCTTGTTTACGGCGAAAGCAAGCTTGGAAGTAGGACGAAGCCCACGCAGAAAGGCGGTGTACTTTATCGACTCTTCTAGATTGTCGATTTCTAAGGTTGCCGCATTGAAACGCTCTAAATAATTCGACAAAGACTCGTTCCTCTCTTGAACCACATCGAGAAGACTCGCTGAATTCTTCCTTCGGGTTTTGCTGCTCATAAAATGTTTCTAGAACAAATCGGAGAGTTGAGTGAAGGAATTGATTGATCTTGGACGAAGAGATTTAAACCAGGAATGCGCTGCCTTTCTCAAAGTGGTTGGGAAGGCCCAGCACATAACCACATCAGAGACCTGAAGTACAGCATATTCGTTTGGAATTGGTAGACATGCTCTCCCGGGTCCCCGCTCTGCGGCATCTGAAAATTCAGAGGGAGTTTTGCTCTCTCAATTGTCTTGGATAGGGGATACCCAGAATCCTCCCTCAGGGGAGTGAATTCTTCTGGGCAAGGCTTGGAGACGATTTTTCAAGAAGTTCGCCTTTGGGAGGGTACTTCTCGTGTATCACAACAAATTCGTCTTTGAGGACATCGTCTTTTGTCTGCGCGGTGTCGGCCATGAGCTCTTTCGTCCGGAATGGGAGACAAGTTTGTGTTGTCTTCTACTGATGTCTCGTGACGGAAGCAGGAGCCACTTCTGGTAACATGTTCTTCGACTTCCCTGTCATGGCTGATAACTGGGATCAACCTCCAATCTGTACCTCTGACCATAGCTTGACCTCGAGGTCAACTTGAGACGAAGGTCACTTGGGTCTAGGTGTGTCTGATTGGTGAAGGCCATAGGGGCCACCACTTCAAATGTTTTATGTAGAGTGCTCACCACGCCTTTAAGTTCGTGGATTTCCCTTGTTAGATTCGCGTTCGGTGTGTTGACAACTTTCGGGTCAGGCAGTGACGCAGGTCTCCCCTTTTTAAAAAAAGAGTTTCGGAACGAGTTCTCTTAGACCTATCACTCGTTTGCGGGGTGACTGAAGTCACATTGATCCGATCGTTACTGGAATATCAGTAAGATGGTGTTGAACGTCGGCCCTCTCGGCGAGAGCCACTAGATAGCGCTTGTCGGTTGTGAACTGAGCGACTGATCGGAGGGGTGTTAGAAGATGATTGCCTGGCCATGTTCCCTGTCGGTCCCACGGATGGCGCCAAAATGTTGCTGCTAGAATATTGATCGGGAACCACAGCCGGGAAATGAACCTGCAAAATAGAACACGGAGTGACTGCCAGGGGTGTTTTGGCAGAGGAGGCTCCGATGCTAAAGTCAGAACGTTGCTACAAGGGTAGAGCTCTGAATAGCAGAAATGCACTGGGCGTGCGTGTGTGTGAACTTGTTTGCGTACCTGGGGATAGTCCCATTTACATAAGCCTCGATTGAACAGTCCTGGTTGACTTACATGTCTATACAGATAGTCCTTAGCCCGATTAATCGAGATTACGTAAGAATCCTTATAGGATCTGGACTCTGCCGACACGATAACCTTGGAATCCAAGATAAGATTGACCTAAGTCAACCTTGCCACGTGTTGATATCTAGTTGGGCAAATATTTCCAGCTATATCAGTTCTCATTCTTCAGGTTAGTTAACAACCCCCAAAACCCCTCTGCACCCTTCTTGCCCACCGGTTGTTAGAAAAAGTAAAGAATGTCTAACAAGTCATTGAGACGTTACTTGATGCATCGTCTTTTGGCTTTAGGGACTCTCATACTGTGGTGTTGGAGATTTCGAGTCTGGGGATCAAGTACCTGATTTGTTGTTCGAACTAGAGGTGTCAAGTTGTTTGTTATCATACTTGAAGAGGCTATATATCAGAGGATACTCTAGGCTCTGGTGTAAAAGTATTGTGATACAATATTTCTTGGAGTTTGCTGAAGAATTGGAAAATTCACGGTTGAGGCATTTGGTTGCGTAAAGAAAGCGTTGGAGAAGGCAATGTTGGAATTTCCAAGGGCTTCGAAATTCAAGTTTGTGACTTTCTCTGACATGTTTTGAAGTTGATAAGCATGTCGTGAGATATGTACTTGTGATCAATAGCTTCGATATGACTTCTGGCTTTTGTGATCTGGGCCAACAGATTAGAAATCTCGTTTAGAATTTGAAAAGGTTCCCAGCCCCGAGCGGAGGATGTCTTTTGCTTACCTCACACTACTAATTGCATCGACACACGCAATGTACTTACAAAATGAAGTTAGCAAAACAATGTATATGCAAAATGAATTTGGCGAAATATGATATTCTAAATTATCGAGCATGGTCTGTATGATGTATGTTAACTACCCCTTTGGAAATAAATTTTAAGTTTTACAAGCAAATATGTCTTAATAAGGTTATTTTATATTTAAATATTTTGTTATGGGTTGCTTTTAACAAGAAATTTGATGTTAAGTGTCATTATTTCAAGCAGGTAGTTATGTGACACCGAACTAGTGTTACACCACTACTAGATCTACGTTGACTCTATGTATGGTATAAATATATGTTATTTGCTTTTTAGAGTTTTGAATGCACTCTATATTTTATTTTTTTTGGTGTCAATTCTCTTTCCACTCTTCAAAGCCGGAGCTTAATCGAAAAAAAAATTACCATGACAATCAAGCAATTCTAGCAATTTTTTTGTCTTTCTGGCCTAAAATGTCCCAAATTGGCAGGGAGCACTTTGCATTATGTGGTCCTTGATCCTTACCTATAACTATGTCAGTTCATTTTTAAGCTAGTTGTTTAAGTATTGTATTACTTCATAAGGAACAATCAACTTAAAGTCACGGACGTGGACAAATTTTAAGCCAATTTTGAAGCTAGAACTTTCAATCCATATCGAGAAAATTAGGTCAATTTAATGATGAGCAAGAACGTGAGCTCGATAAAGACAACGACGTAAAGAATTTCAGAGAATGTATGCCCTCGCAACTCAGAAAGAGATTAGACTACAATGCTTTGGATTGTTCCTATTTATAGTTTACATTACATGTCTAGAAAATTTTGGTACAATATGAAGATTCATAAATGCTTTTGAATTCTACGCAATGTACATGATAATATCGAGAGAAATGACTAGAGAAATGGAGAACATTCTAGCGGCTGCTCAGTTAAGCTGTCATGTCGTCTCCTTGTAAGCATTCACACGACTTGCCTACTATATATGCTTCCTTTTTTGCCATGCGGGACAGTATTAAAATACACAGAACAGAGCAAGAGAGCGTAAATACATATCATCTGTGAACAGCCTAATGAGTATTGCTTGATTTCTGTATCTCTTCCGGCGCAACCAGTACCCAGCTTTTACGATCGTAACCATCTTGAAGCTTTACAATTCTTGTATTAGATACTACGTTTGGCGCATGTTTTCCCACCATTTGGCCTTTGCCCTTTGTCAACAAAATTGGCCTTTTGTGTACTAACTCTTCGGCGAAATCAGTCCCCGCAATTAATTCCAGGCAACAACAATGGAGACAATAACGTCTAAAAAAAAAAAAACTTTCTATTGCACACCAACCCCAAACTGCGAGAACGGATTTGCCATCTTGCAAGCCTATATCTGCATTTTAGATGATGTTGTTGCATGGATAAGGAGAATTCCCTACAATATGATAGTACACATAGGAATGTGTCCCACCACTCTACCAACTTCCATCCTAATACCCAGGGTTATGAATTCGCTATCATTCCACTTCGACTTTGATGTGAACTTCGCAATGAGTGGAGGACCAAAAGGATATGATCTATTTCGCGATGCTTTGTAGAGGGAGTTGCATAAGATCATTATCCGAGCTTTCTGATTGCATGAGATCTGGCTGTATTTTAAAGTATTTCACACATCATTTTATCAATGGAGCTTATAGCATCTTTGGTAATCCTTGTACCATAGAGCTCAACAAGTGTAGTAGAAGACATTTGGTTGTAGCTAGAGCCCAGCATCCCTTCCATTCCCTACCTTGTAATGAGCAAACATATCTTGAAGGAGGGTCGCATAACCGATGGAAAGAAATAAATAGAGATGGGTCACCTTGTTCGTGTCCTTTGGCACTAGAAAAGAAACCCTAAGTAGGCCAAACTTTTGCTAATTTAACATAGTTCATGGTCCACTAGCTACAAAGCAATGGGAACTGAAAAGCCTCCATGGCACTAATTAAAAAAATCACAAAACCTACCCTTTTGACTGCACACCTTCGTAGCATACTTAGGAACCCCTTCGTTCCCATGATAGTTCCTCACGAGGTTCTGCATGAGAACACGCGCGCACACACACACACACAAGCCTTTTTCGGTAATGACAAAGAGGGGAAAAATGATTTGATTAAATTATTAGTTGTGTTATTTCAATAGTAAGCATTGTTTGAGGTGGAGCATACTTAAATTTGATATAGTGTACGCATATATTGTAACTAAATAGGAGGTGCTTGGATCATATGAGATATTGTTGGTAATCATGTTATTGTTCACTTCTTATATTGTACTCTTTTACCCCATGCGTATCTCAGAATTGGTGTCCCTGAATTATTGGTTCTTTTAACTTGTTAAACTGATGAAGCTCTAGTTGATCATGTTCTTCTTGTTTGTCCAAATGGAATTTGGACTTCCCATTGGATCAATGAGTTACATGCATTCGACTAAATATCTTGATTATGCACACATATCACCTTGCCTTTTTTGTTAATGCCAAAAGGGGCTTAATGGGTGCACATCAGCTTGGGGGGGGGGGGGGGGGGTCATGTATGGAATAAATTGTTATACGAGTTTAAACAATATATCTTGAAAGTGTCAAGAGAGCTTCTCCAAATCCAATGGCAAAAAGCAACCAAGAACATGTAATTGTTGTTTATGCTTATGCAAATAACTTTTGTTTGATGCTTGAATTGATGACTACGATGTGGTTTGACTTTATAGCACTCATTACCTATTGCGTCCTGTGTATATAATCTTTTAAACAATAAGTTTTATGTTTTTTTGTTTCTGTAGAAATGAGTTAACTTTGAAGCTAATTGAATACATTTGCGTGGTCAAAACTTTTCGCAATTCGGTGGAGTTTTTTAATGCAAAAAATGACGCCTCAATCTAGAGATGTCAAAAGGGCCGGGTGGCCTGAGGCCCGGTTTGGCCTGGCACGGCCCTCCAGTGAACAGTGGCGGCCCAAAAAAGGGACTTTGGACTTGGGCTTGGACCAGGTCGGGGTTTCACCCAAAATAGCCCGGGCCCGGCCCGAAAAAAGCTCGAAATTAGCCCGACATTGGCCTTAAATTGGCCCAAAATTAGGCCCAAATCTGGCCCTTTTCCCTGGCAGGCCCCACTTATTTTCAAATTTTATTTTCCCTCCCCTTTTCCCCCTAACGGCCATATTCCCCGATAATTCCGAAAATTTCACTTTTAAAAGGAATTAGGGTGTCATTAAGATTACGAAATTTAAAAGAATTCACTTTAGTGTCCTTAATAATTAACACATGTGGGCTTCAAATAGAGGAATAACTACTTTTTTCATTGTAAATTACCATAAAAACTTTCAATGGTATAACACCACCACCATCTTTTGTTTCGACACACACACAATATATAAAGGCAAAACTTCTTTTGATTTAACACTTCTTTCGTGTTATCAACTATTTATTTAGAATGCTAACAAGTGACATTTGAAGAGTTTTTTTGAAAAATAACACAAAATACAAATCTTAAATGGTAATAATTACCTGTAAAGACATGTTAGTTTTCATAAATTACTTTATTAAAAAAATAGTTAAAATAAATTATAAAGCTCAAAGTTGATATTACAAAAATATCATATTACTTACTTTATCTATGCACATGTTTGGTTTTAACAAAAAAAAATTTGGTTAAAAATTAAATTTAAGTTTGATATGATGATAATATTTTGTCATATGCATAACTAATTTATATTGTGTGCGTGTCTAGGACAATTTAGCGTTGCTACTACTTGCTTGCATACACATAAGGTAAAAAGTTTGTGCATATGACTGCAACAGATGTTTATTGCAAAAAAAAAAAAAGGAAAGAAAACAAAGAAGAAGATGTTACTGTATTAAAAAAGGAAAGAAAAGCCAAATACCGTGCAAACATTTGCGATAATTTAAAGAGCTGCTGTATTAAGCAATTTGATAGATGTAATCGTCATTTTCTATTTACCAAACTTCCGAAAAATGCTACTTATAAATTATAATTGTAGTTGGCCAAAAAAGACTTATCAATACTACACCAAATTAACATTTATCAATCTCAACCTTAATTTGATATATTCTTATTGGTCATCAACGCAGGTAAATAACAAATAGTTGGAAAATAAAAAAAAATTTTAAGGCCCCGCCCGGCCCTAAATATTGGGCCTAGGGCCAGGGCTTGGACTGAGTCATATATCCCAAATTTTCATGCCCGGCCCGGCCTGTTTTCCAGTCATCAGGCCTCTGCCCGTTTTTGTTGGAGGCCCGTTGGGCTCGGGCTGGGCCGGTCCAAGCCCGGCCCATTGACATCTCTACCTCAATCAAGTTATTTAAGACTCAATTATGTTCAAAAGTTTCAGAAAAAATTCATTGCACATTAATAGGTAGTGAGGGTTGGAAGACATTATATGTAATCTGCTTTACAGTCTTAATTTCGAACCATAACAGCTTGTTTTACATTATAGTCTACTATGTAGTCAATTGTAGTGCCTGATATTATTCAATAAATGCCTGCACCTACCACTAACGGCCAATTCAAGAACTTTTTAAGACAAAAAAATTCTAAGCCAGAAAAATCACATATGATTTCATTTCTAACCCTCATTGAACAGTTAAGCTCAAACATTTACAGAGTCTCTTTTCGTCAACAGTTGCTCGTCCTATAATCCACTAAAGCATTTATTTTAGCTTGAAACACTTAGAGAGATAGGCACATGCATTTAAATTCGTCAATACACATCTCCTTCTACGACAACTTGTACACATCACCTTTCTGCAAGAATCTTGATTTCAAAGAAAAAATGACAAAGCGTGGTACTATTAACCTTTGGAGTTCCCTTTATTGGCAACTTGCCATTTGAATAGTACCAAAATTTTGCAGGAGGTTAGCTCTTGACCTTACAATTAACCAAATTAGTTTCAAGGAACGTCTTTAAAATATAAGAATTTTATACTATACAACATTTATGCTGAAACAGTTTAGTGACAAAAGATTGTCATGAAAAATGTTTTGTCATTGTTGATAAAAATTATAGTAACAATCCTTCGTCACTAAAATGCATTTTGACAACATTTCTCTACAGCAGAGAATCCTAACCCGTCTTTAAAGAGATAGCTGCAAGCTTGAAGACACTATCAATTATCTCTAAACTCTATTTCTTTAATTGTAACTTCATATCGGTTGTCGAACTATTTTAGATCTTTAAATCATTGCTTCATATTGTTTGTAGATCGACAATGTGTGGTATTTATAATGGGTTATCCAATTAGTCAGATTGTTCCTGTCTTGCACTGTAATTCAAAAAGTTCATCGTTCCCCACTATGTTGGTTACAAAAAAATACTCACAACAAGTGGAAGAATGCATAAAACATGAAACATAAAAGATACACGCTGTTGCTGTTTGAATAGTACCAAGTTTCATTGTTAGCATAAGGTTGGCCATATAGAGTAATCAAAACATAATATGTCTCTTAAGACAAGAAGATGAGGTTACATATGCCAAGTAACCTTCACCTGAATCATACCATACTTGCCAGATATACTCTCTTCATACGTATTATAACTTGTTGGATAGAAGTATGCATGGCCTTTAGCGATCTCCGCACCAGGATAAATGTCACGACAGCACAAATCAGCGCGAATTATTAAATGCCCGTATTCTGGCACAACTGCTTCAGATCTCGATAAAGGAATGGGCTGCTGCAAACCTAACTTTACCGATTGTCTAGAATTCTTAATCGAAAAGAGAGTGATTGCACAGTCACTACCAGTACGGTTGTTCTCTGCAGTAATCGATCCATAAATATGAGTAGAGTCTTTCCCCATTATGCTTTTAAGAGTAACCTCCACACTGGCACCCACTCCGCTCGTAAACACGGCATAAGACATCATCACTGATCCGTACTTGCAATAAAAGGTCCTGTATAAAGGTCTATCAAAGTGATCGGTCATTCCATGACCATCCCATAAGAAGGTTGCCTGCGGTCCAGGTTCTATATTAGGATGGTCAACAAATTGAATGCTAACAGGGCCAAGTGCTGAAATACATTGTGGTGGGCCAGTTAGCAAAACTTCTGCTCCCACCCGCAGGGGTTCAGCATTGTTTACTTTTTTTGGAGAGTAGATTATTTGGGGAGGGACGGTATAATACCGAACTATTAATGTGCCAAAAAGGCAATGTCTGGTGGGTATGATACTTGTGATCCGAAGCTTAAAAATCTCCATCATTTCATATCCCGTCACAGATGGAGCAGACATTGTGCTGAAAAATGTTTCCTCTGATCAGAACACAAACAAGTATATAGCATGTCGATTGCACATATCAGGTATTTCCTACTGTTGCCAAATGTAATGCATGTACCCATTAAAGGAATCTTAAGAGTAAACTACACTAATGGTAACTGAACTATGGCCAAACTTCACTTTGCCCATTGAATTCGATGTGTCAGGTCTAAACTCGCTCAAGTGGTCAATAAAATCATTCTGTTAGCTGGCGTTACAAAGAGCCCCATTAAGTGGTCAGTGCCTGGCACATGACCACCAACTTAGTGGCAAAAGCAACACTCCCCCTCAATTCTTATTTTTTTAAGAGAGAGAGTCATTAGCTTTAATTGACATTTTTGCTAAGCGGGGCTAAATTCCCACAAATTTTCTGCTAAAGCTGTGTTCTTTTGTGACCAAAAAGAAGCATTGAAGTTACTTATATACCTTTTAGTGACAAAAATAACGTATATTCATCCGACCTATATCTTTAATGTCTTCAGGTTCCCCCCCCCCCCCCCCCCCCTCTCTCCTTCCTCCTACCACCCCCCAGTAAATCACCACCAACACTACCATAATTCGATCACCACCTAGCCCAACCTAAACCGGATCGAACCACCCAGCCAAGCCCTGCCACCGGTGGTACCTAAACTCCATTAACACTCGCCATTCAATCACCAACCAGCCCAAACCCGCCGCCACTGCCACCAAATGCCATTGACGCCTCCATTGCTACCCCAAAACCCAGCGCCAACCACCGTGCCACCACTGCCACCAACACAACAACTACGCCTCCACTGCCACCCTAACCCCAGATCCAAAAACCAGCCCAAGCCCATAGCCACTGGCACACAAAACCCATCACCAGCTGCCATTCAAGCACCACCACCACCACCAACCGCCACTCTTCATATTGAGTTTCATATCTTGTGTCTCCCATCTTCCATTCTGGAATTGACATATGAGTTAATCTTTTGGTAGTGCTTTTGAGATCGTTGTGACCCGAACTAGGTCAACAAAGCTCCGAGCAGAAATCAGCAATGCCGCAAAAATCTTCAACAGAAATACCGGAATCTTGAACTAACCATTGGCGCATCCTCAAGCAGTGAAAATCAAAGCCTTGTTCACCTTCTTGTTGTTATGGCAGTAGCATAGATGGATACGGTGATGGGTATGGTGGTGGTGGATGGGGGTTAGTAGGGTTTTTTAAATTAAAGGAGTAATACCCAAAAAAAAACCTTTTATGTGGCCTTTTTGAAAATTTTACCCGTCTTTGAGGTCCCATGCGCAGGTCATGTGCTGACTCACGGGCAAGACCTAACAACAGCTAACATAATGGACAAATTAGGAAATCTAAAATTGACACAAATCAAAACTTGGTGAGCGAAGTAAAATTTGGCCCATAGTTCAGTTTACGCCAACTCTTGATAATTTAGTAGACTAGTCTTGTACTGGTGACGAACTTACCGTAATGTATTAACACCACAGTAATCCACAGAGGCCTTTGTCAACTTAAACAAAATGGAGAGAAATCAAACATAAATGATATCAAAATTAAAGTTTGCAACTTGATAGCGTAATTTGAAAGATATCTTGACGTACCACCTCATTGGCGTGCTCTTCAATTTCCAGCTCATCCTGCTCTTCTGCTTCTCTCTCTGTCTCCACTATCACAAATCGCACCTCATACGTTTCAGACATCTGCAAAAAATAGCTTAAGAATGTGTACAAAACCACACAGGAAAAGAAAAAGGAAAAAACCCTTCACTCCATGAAAGGCATCAGTCCTGCTCCAAACTTAATGTGGACACATGAATAATATTCCTTTCTCTTCTTTCCTCCACCGTCATTCATCATTCCGTTTCTTTGTTAATATCTGTTTTGATTCTCAAAACTCAGTTTGTTAACATCTATTTCCTCTATCAACATGCAACATATAACAGCCTAACAACTATGCCTGACATCTGACCCAAACTAATCGGTCATCTATTGACATTATCATTATACTTCCAATACAAAAATACTTGGGAAAATTTAAAGCAACCACTCAACCAACATCGAACATGGTCGCTGTAGCATAAAAAATGTTGCCTTAAGAAGCGTGAGAAAAAGCTAAGATAGTCTGCTAATAAATAATTTTGGTAACAAGAAGCTTCTGCTCAGGAAACCGGCTGCGACAAACAGAGCCAGTTTTAATGGTTAAAAATAACTTCTCAAAGCATACATCAAGAAACAAAACAATAATAGGTTTTTCTAAACATATCCATATATGACAAGAGCCTGTTGATTTAAATTTAAATTTCTATGGTTCTTTTCCAGTTTAATAACTATTATATGTCTTTCATGCAAAATACCAACTGTCAAAAACAATACTAGATATACAGAAAGGAAAAATAAAGCAGCTGTTCTGGGTATCAACAACAGTACTCTGTCCCATGAACGAATGTTTGCTTTCATGAGGGGACAAAAGAAGAGAACCTCATCAAGAGATGCAATCAACACGCCCTTCTCATCCTCTTTTTCTTTTTTTAACAATTATACCCTCACCGACAAACTTGTATATAGTTAATCATTAAAGGGAAAAGTATCATTTCATTATAAAACTCCACAGCGCTAGTGGCCATCTTCTTCTCCCCAGCTGTCACCAACCATCCGGAGACGCACCTTTGTCACCACCCCGCCGTCGTAGCACAACCGCCAACACCTCGTCCACCGCCCAACATCATGGCCATGATGTTGCCACTGGCGGCATGTAACGAACTACAGCCAAATGTAACCAACCACAGCCCCGTCTTTCTCCTCCCCCACCCCCCTCCCCCTCTACTGTGATGGTATGGTCTCAATCTAACTGTGGTGCTGCCAGAGAGATCCATGGATCCCGGCCAGCCCCAACAGATACATTGCCCCTTCCCCTGATAGCCCTCGAACCCCACCGGTGCATTACGTACAGCCAATGGTTCGTCGCATCCATTGCTGAGTTGGAGGCGGCTTGCGTGGCAGTAGCAGCGATGTGCAGGTCAGTGGTCACTGTTCGGCGGTTGATCTGCCGATGAGTGTGATGATGGCAGCAGTTGCACTGGTCCAGTGACATGATAGTGGAATAATATGGTGCGAAATTATTAGACAAATTTTCTCATTAGTTGAACCAGCAGTGTTATTTATTTAGGGGTATTTTTGTCCAAATAAAGATGGGGAGCCTATTAAATACCTCTTACAGGTGGGGAGGATAGCCAGGCCCATATATATACATTTACATGAATGTATACATACAGGTGTTGATCCCTACCTAGCGCTGAGAAAGTCCTTATTTATCAAGCTCTCATCTTGCCGTCCACGATGCTTTTTCTTCTAATGAATTTTCGCTCAACCAGGGCGGGATAGCAATTTCTCCAGAATTCAACCCCCACCCCCTTCCTTTCTTCTCTCCAAAACGCCTGTTGATACTCAGCACCACCGTAGCCACCATCTTTTAACTCACTCTCAACCCACCAAACACCATGATCGACTCGACCAGCCACCACCAGCCTCACACAGCCACCACCATCCACAGATACGTACCTTACGTACCAACCTTCAACCAAAGTCAACCAACCACCTCGCCAACACCACAGCCCATCATCGACAGTCCACCGTAGCCACCATCTAGTATGAATATGAGGTTTCAACCGATTCATGTGACATCCACCTCACACTCAACCCACCACCACCATCACCAAACCCAACTAGCCACCACCAGTCTCATCATAGCCACCACCGTCCACCGATCCCACCCCACCACTAACCTTCACAAAATCAACCAACTACCTCGCTGACACCGCTGCGGCCCTCGCCAACGTTGCCCGTCATCAACGGTGTGGCCGTCCGTTTGCCAACGCTACCAACCGTCCTTTTGCCACCGCCATCGATCTTCACTTTCTTTTTTATATTTATAGATCCAACACATAATTGTTTTGCAAATATGAATTTCTATATTTCGATTCTTGATTTTGTTGTGTTTCCAATTATATATTTGTTCATTCAATAATTCCAAGCTCCCTTGATAGCACTGCCAACTTAAGTTGCTAGTACCATATGGCCGTCTGTCCACCGCGGATGGATGGGCATTCATTTAAGTTTTCTTGTTGTTTGCTACATCGTGTAACAGATGGGAATTTTGACTGAAACGTCTAAAAGGGATTCAATAAGTCCAAGGGATTCGCAGGCAAATGGTTGGGCAGTATGGTAATGTAGTGGAAGGCGAAGTTTACTTTGAAAAAAAAAGAACACCAGATCTGGCCCGTCCATCGGTGACCAGATCACGCTGGCAACTTAGCTTAAATTGTCAACGCAGTCAATTGATCAGCTCCCATATGTATATACATATACATATATATACCTTGCATATATATATGAGGAGATCCCTCTCCACCGGTGAAGAAGTCCTTATTTTTCCAATTGTCATGTGGTCGACCACGCTAAGATCTTTTTTCTTTTCTTATTTTTAGACGAACAGAAAGAAAAGGAACGACTGGAGTGGGACAGTCAGTGTCGAACAACTATGCCTGACATCTGAACCAAACTAATTGGTCATCTATTGGTATTATCATTATACTTACTTCCAATACAAAAATACTTTAAGGAAAATATAAAGCAACACTCAACCAACAATGAACATGGTCATGGTAGAATAAAAAATGTTCCCTCTAGAAGCGTGAGAAAAAGCTCAGATAGTCTGCTGATAAATAGTTTGGTAACAAGAAGCTTCTGCTCAGGAAACCGGCTGCGACAAACAGAGCCAGTTGTAATGGTGAAAAATAACTTCTCAAAGCATGCAACAAGAAACGAAAAAATAATAGGTTTTTCTAAACATATCCATATATGACAAGAGCCTGTTAATTTACATTTTAATTTTATGGTTCTTTTCCAGTTTAATAACTATTATATGTCTTTCATGCAGAATACCAACTGTCAAAAACAATACTAGATATACAGAAAGGAAAACTAAAGCAGTTGTTCCGGGTGTCAACAACAGTACTTTGTCCCATGAACGAATGTTTATTTTCATGAGGGAACAAAAGAAGAGAACCTCATCAAGAGATGCAAGGTACACGGCCTTCTCATCCTCTATTTTTTTTTTAAAACTTATACCCTTACCTACAAACTTGTAAATAGTTAATCATTAAAGGGAAAAGTATCATTTCATTATAAAAAGTCCACAATGCTAGTGGCCATCTTCTTCTCTCCAGCCATCACCAACCATCCGGAGACCCACCCTGTCGCCACTCTGCCGTCGTAGCACAACCACCAACACCTCGTCCACCGCCCAACATCATGGCCGTGATGTTGCCACTGGAGGCATGTAACGAACTACCGCCAAATGTAACCAGTCACAGACCCGCCTTACTCCTCCCCCACCCCCCTCCCCCTCTACTGTGATGGTATGGTCTCGATCTAACTGCGGTGCTACCAGAGAGAGCCATGGATCCCAGCCACCCCCAATCGATACATTGCCCCTTCCCCTGATAGTCCTCGAACCCCACCGGTGCATTACGTACAGCCGATGGTTCCTTGTATCCATTGCTGAGTTGGAGGCGGCTTGTGTGGCAGTGGCAGCGATGTGCATGGTCAGTGGTCACTAGTCAGCAGTTGATCTGCCGATGAGTGTGATGATGGCAGCACTTGCACTGGTCCAGTGACATGATAGTGGAAGAATATGGTGTGAAATTATTAGACAAATTTTCTCATTAGTTGAACCAACAGTGTTATTTATTTAGGGGTATTTTTGTCCAAATAAAGATGGGGAGCCTATTAAATACCTCTTATAGGTGGGGAGGTTAGCCAGGTACATGTACGTACGTACGTATATATGTGTGTGTGTGTGTGTACACACACACGCACACACATTTACATGAATGTATACATACAGGTGTTGATCCCTATCTAGCGCTGAGAAAGTACTTACTTATCCAACTCTCATCTAGCCGTCCCCGATGCTTTTTCTTCTAATGAATTTCCGCTCAACCAAGACGGTATAGCTATTTCCCCAGAATTCCCCCCCCCCCCCCTCCCCTTCTCTCCAAAACGTCTGTTGATACTCAGCACCACCGTAGCCACCATCTTTTACCTCTCTCTCAATCCACCAAACGCCATGTTCGACTCGACCAGCCTCATACAGCCACCACCATCCACAAATACGTACCTTTCGTACCAACCTTCAACCAAAGTAAACCAACCACCTCGCCAACACCACAGTCCGCCGTAGCCACCATCTAGTATGAATATGAGGTTTCAACCGATTCATGTGACATCCACCTCACTCAACCCACCATCAACATCACCAAACCCAACTAGCCACCACCAGTCTCATCATAGTCACCACCGTCCACCGATCCCACCCCACCACTAACCTTCAACAAAATCAACCAACCACCTTGCCGACACCGCTGCCCCTCGCCAACGTTGTTGCCCCTCATCAACGCTGCGGCCGTCCCTTTGCCAACGCTACCACCGTCCTTTTGCCACCGCCATCGATCTTCACTTTCTTTTTTATATTTTTAGATCCATCACATAATTGTTTTGCAAAGATGAATTTCTATATTTAGATTCTTGATTTTGTTGTGTTTCCAATTATATATTTGTTCATTAAATTTAATTCCAAGGTTTTAGCATTTTGTATTTTCATTCTTTAATCTTCAAGCGCCTTACTGGATGCGGAAATTTTGATATTAACGGCGGTGTTGCTGCTCGGGTACTGTGGAAGTGGTACTAGTGCTCGTCGTTGGGTACAATAGAAGTGGCACTGGTGTTGGTTGATAAATTTTGTGGCAGTGACTGTAGTGTTGGTGCTTTCATAGTTTGGTAGTGGCAACAGTGTTGTTGGGTAGGTAATGTAATAGTGCCGGCGGTGTTCCTGGTGGAGTAGGAAGAAGGGGGGCGGGGGCGGGGGGGGGGGGGGGGGAGTTGGGAGAAGTGGGGGGTGCACCGGGATTGTTATAGGTTATAGTGGTGGTTTTTTGTTGGATGTGAATGGGTGTGGTGGTTTATGGTTTGTGCTACTGTCGCATAGAAAATAGAGGCTGCCAAGTGCCAACAATGATTCTTTTGGGTAAAGAAAGAGAAAGAACTCAGAACAAAGAGGAAGGGAAAGAAGCTGTTAGAACAAGTGGGCAATCGTTTGCCAACCGTCCCAAAAAAAAATTGGATCTCGGACATCTTCGTGATGACGGACTGGTATATATATATATATATCAATTGATAAGCGTTGGAAGCTTAGTTTAAATTGTCAGCGCTACTAAGAGTAGCAGTTGGGGGCCCATAAACCGACAGACGGCTCAAAATCGACTTAATTCCCACGAAAACAGGGGGTCAAGCCTAACCGCTACTAAGACAGGGAGCTAGATAATTCTAACGTTAGATATGGATCAGCACTACATATATACATATACATATTTATATTTATACACACAAACACACACATATACATATGCATATTTATATATTTATACACACACACACATATATATATATATGTATATATAGGGAGCTGATCCCTTGACAGCATTGGCAACTTAAGTTGCCAGTGCCATATGGCTGTCCATCCACAGCGGATGGATGGGCATTCATTTAAGTTTTCTTGTTGTCTGCTATATCGTGTAACGGATGGGAATTTTGACTAAAATGCCTAAGAGGGATTCAATAAGTCAGAGGGATTCGCAGGCAAATTATTAGGCAATATGGTAATGTAGCAGAAGGCGAAGTTTACTTTGAAAAAAAAAAAGAACACCAGATCTGGCTTGTCCATCCGTGACCAGATCACGCTGGCAACTTAGCCTAAGTTGTCAGCGTTGTCAATTGATCAGCTGCCATATGTATATACATATACATATACATATACATATGCATATATATATATATATATATATATACACACACACACACACCTTGCATATATGTATGAGGAGATCCCTCTCCACCGCTGGAGAAGTCCTTATTTTTCTAATTATCATCCTGCCAGTCGTCCACGTCACCATGTGGATCACGCTGGCAACTTAGCTTAAGTTATCAGTACTGTAAATTGATCAGCTCCCATATGTATATACATATATATACATATATATATATACACACACACATATATATATATCTATATACATATATATATGAGGAGATCCCTCTCCACCGGCGGAGAAGTCCTTATTTTTCCAATTGTCATCCTGCCTGTCGTCCATGTCACCATGTGGATGGCTGAAATCTTTTTTTTTAATTTTTACACATTTCGTCTAACCGCCCTGCCCCAAAAGAGAATCAGTAAGCACTATTTGCAAATTCGTCCTAGAAATGTCCTCATTCACGTGTGAATATGCAATAACAGCCCACCAAGGCCACCACTGCTGGCCACCCGAACACATTAGCTTCTTCTCATGTAAGCTCAACACCATCACGGGGGCCGGCAACCCCAATTCTCCCTCCCTCCCCTTCCCTCTCTCCCCCTCAATGTCCACTATACCTAAACCCTTCACCCAACTCCTTCTATACCCAAACAAACCACCGTCAATGACCACCGTGCTAATACGGCCAACAACAACTGTCCGACACGGCCACCTCCATAACCAATAACCCACCAACCCGAGTGACCACCTTTAACCAATACCGCCACTAGCGTCCATGATCATCTGTGACCACCACCGCCACCAATGTTGCCGCCTATCACCAAGTTAGCACCGATACCTTCACTACCCCATCATGTATTCCACCACAGGAATCTATCTCAAACCACGACACAAACCCATCACACTAAAGCAATTACAAATCCTAAACCACCACCGCCATAACCATCAGAAACTAAATTCTTTATGACTGATCACATCAACAAAGGTCTAAACTAATCAAACTAAATTTTTTGGGTCAAATTTGGGTGAGGATAATAACGGTAATGTTGGAGATGATGGTGGTTTTCTGGTATTGTGGTGTTGCAATAGTGGATAGAGAGATGATCGCGGCCGTCGTCGTGGATCTATTGGAATCGCCTTTGTCTTCAAGAGCTATCGCCGCGCCAACACCAGATGGACTATCAGCCGATGCCAACACCAGCATCTGGCCTTACCCTCTGCCGCCACTGTTGTGGATGTACCATTCTAGGTTTTACAGGGAGAGACTCAGAGATAAAAGATGTGTGTGTGTGTGTGTGTGAGAGAGAGAGAGAGAGAGAGAGAGTTACACATGCACAAAGAGCAAAAGGGCAAAGTTGGAAAACTCACTAACTGAAAAGTTGATCTCAATCATCTAATTATAAATGTGGACAACTGGATGACATCAGGAGAAATAAGGACTCGTCCACCGGTGGAAGGGGATCAGCCCCCTATATATCTACATATATATACAGAGTTGATCTCTTGCAACCACTAGCAACTTAAGATAAGTTTCCAACGCCATCTGGTCGTCTATCCAACGCGGACATTTTTATTGTCTTATATTTACAGTGTATAGGGCAGTCCTATTCACTTAAATGCTTGGAGGAATCTAATGAGTCGGAGGGAAGCACAAGCAGACTGGGTTTTAGGGAACTTAAGCTTAGTTGTCAGTGCTATATATATGGAATAGCGAATATGTTGCTAACCTTTGGTAACTTGCCCAAGGCTAGCAAACAAAACTACATCGTTTTGGTCAGCTTTCTAGAACTCTTATTGCTTTGTTTTTCTTTCTCCCCATCAAATTCTCTCTATCTAATCAGATCAGCAAACACCAGACAATCCCATCACCAGCTGGCGTCGCCGGCTAGCCTCCACACCGGCAACCGACCAACCGAACCATCACAAACCAGTAACCCACCACTGCCAAGCCTCTTACCCGAGACTTCTGCTTGCAAAAACAGAAACCAAAATTGGAGTTCCAAAAGGTAAAAAGCAGATCTGAGTAAAGAATTATTGGCAAACAAAAATTTGACCAAAAACCTTCAAGAACCGTATGTAAGATTTTTCGGATCTCAGGGGGAACGGTTTGTGAATCAGAGAAGATGGAAACGTAGATGATGACGGACCATTGCATGGTGGCCGATGGGATTTACGGTGGTGGTGGTGGTTGTAAGCTTTACAGCCGTGGTGGGTCGGTGTTGTGGTGGTGGTTGACATTGGTGCTCGGTGTTGTGGTGTTGGGAGCAGTCGAAACAACGAAGACTGTTGATGGCAGAATAGGAGAGGAAATGGGGTGGCCTACCTCCGACCTCTGCCTCCCTCTACCTCTAGCCATAGAAAATGTTAATGGCAATACAACCTGCATCCCATGAGTTCACCATGACCTCTGAAGCACGGACACCCCTCCTAGGGTGGGGTTTGGTGTCCTAAACGGACGGACACCCCGACACCCTACGGACACCGCCGATCGGTGTCCGAATATTTTTTTTTTTTTTCCGACACCGTGTCGGACACTCCATCGAGGAGTGTCGGACACGGTAGCGTGCAGTGTCCGACCGTTTGGGGCTACTTTCAAATTTTCGGAACTAATTTCGGGGGTCAATCGGTATTATATGTGATATGTGGGGATTTTTAACAAAAATCAACTGTGCCCTAAATCCCTAATCTGAAAAAAAGACACCATATGCGAATCTCACCTTACGGCCGTCACTCCGTTAGCTTGGAATCACCTCACGGAAGCTCACTGCATCGTCGACGATTCCAGTCGCCGTCGCCGTCACCATCGCGAAGACTGAAGTAGCTGTGCTCCTGCGACTCGTCGTCGTCGTCGCCGACTCTGTCGCTGTCGTCGTCGCCGACTCTGTCGCTGTCGTCGTCGCCGACTAACAGGTACCTTCTCTTCGTCGTCCTTCTCTTCGTCGTCTGCGGCTGCTTCTCTCCCTTCCGTCGTTGACTGGAGCGAAGACTCGAGAGTCAGAACCCATTTGGGTTTTCGACTTTTGGTTTGGTTTGGTTTGTTTTTCAGAGGTTTTGTTAACTTATATAATATAAGTTAACAAAACTCTTTAAACAAACCAAACCAAAATATTATTTAAACAAAACTCTTTAAAAAAGATATTGACAAAATATAAGTTATATTTTGTCAATATCTTTTTTTTTACTTAGTTATTTTGTCAAGAAGAGTTCTCTTTTTTTTTTTTACTTAGTTATTTTGTCAACTTAATTTCAGAATGTAATGTTTTAGTGTATATTTATTGTTGGTTTGGTTTGTTTAAAGAGTTTTGTTAACTTATATTTTGTCAATATCTTTTTTTTTTACTTAGTTATTTTGTCAACTTAATTTCAGAATGTAATGTTTTAGTGTATATTTATTGTTAGTTTATTACTTAATTTCAGAAATGGATGAATCTAGTAGTGCTGTAAGTGGATCGACAGCAACGATGAACGACCCTTTAAAACCGTTGTGGAAATTCGTAGTAAGGACGGGAAAGTCTGTACAAGGGGGAGGAAACTTACCTTGGGAGTGCACTTTTTGCAAAGTCCAGAAGAAAGGGTCGTATACAAGGGTGAGGGCACATTTGCTAGCTATAAGCGGTGCTGGGATCAAACCTTGCTCGAAAGTGACAAAGAAGGACATATTTGAGTTCAAAAGATTGGAGGAAGAAGCCGCAGAGAGAGTAAAAAATGCTTCTAATTATCAGGTACCTTTACCCCCTAGTAGTGGATCCGGTTCTAATGTTGGTGCATGTTCAATATACATGGAAGAGAATATAAAAAAAAGAAAGGGGACAAATAAACTTGAAGAGGCTTTTAACAATGAGGAACGTGAGCAATTAGATCATGAAATTGCTAGGATGTTCTATACGGGGGGTGTGCCATTCAACTTAGCGAGGAACCCACACTATCAAAACTCATATACTTTTGCCGCTAATCATAAGCTTGGAGGTTATGTTCCACCGGGTTATAATAAGTTGAGGACCACTCTTTTGCAAAAGGAAAAAAGAAATGTTGATAGGTTGTTAGCACCGATTCGAGCCATGTGGGCTGAGAAGGGTATAAGTATTGTTAGTGATGGGTGGAGTGACTCGCAAAGGAGGCCACTCATTAATATCATGGCTGTCTCTGATGGTGCTCCTATGTTTTTGAGAGCAATAGATTGTTCGGGTGATTATAAGGACAAACATTTTATTGCCGGGTTGTTGAAGGACGTGATTGTGGAGGTTGGGCATGAGAAGGTGGTCCAAGTTGTCACGGACAATGCTCCTGTTTGTAAGGCTGCTGGACAACTTCTTGAGCAACAATTTCCAAGCATTGTTTGGACACCATGTGTCGTTCATACTCTTAACTTAGCATTGAGGAACATATGTGCAGCCAAGAATGCGGACAATAATGATATTACTTATATGGAATGTGTTTGGATTACTGATGTCATTGGGGATGTTTGGCTAGTTAAGAATTTCATCATGAATCACGCAATGAGATTGGCAATGTTTAATGAGTTTGTGAATTTGAAGTTGCTTTCTGTGGCCGAAACTCGATTTGCTTCTGCTATTGTGATGCTTAGGAGGATTAAACTCATTAAGGGTGGCCTTCAAGCCATGGTAATTAGTGATCGTTGGAATCTTTATCGGGATGATGATGTAGCAAAGGCTAGGTTTGTTAAGGAGAAGGTGTTGGATGATGAATGGTGGGATTCCATTGATTACATACTTGCTTTCACTACTCCGATGTATGACATGCTCAGGATTTGTGATACCGATAGGCCTTGTCTTCACCTAGTCTATGACATGTGGGATTCGATGATTGAAAAAGTTAAGAAGGCCATATACGAGCATGAAGTGAAAAGACCCGACGAGGAGTCCACCTTCTTTGATGTGGTGCAAAACATTCTTGTAGATCGTTGGAACAAGAATAATACTCCACTTCACTGCTTGTCACATTCTCTAAACCCAAGGTAATCATTCTACGTTAACATTTGAGTTGATTTTTTTGGCTTATAGTCTTCTACTAATGTAGCCCCTTACTTATAGTTATATATCTAAATGTGTTCAATGTTCATTACTTTCTTTCATAAGGTACTATACCCGCGAGTGGCTTGATGAGGATCCTTCTCGAGTTCCTCCACACAAGGACAATGAGATCAACAAAGAGAGAATGAAATGTCTTCGGAGGTACTTTCCAAACTTGGAGGACCGCAACAAGGTCAATCTAGAGTATGCTGAATTTATTGGGCCTAATGGAGATTTTAGAGAGTATGATTCCATCTCTAATCGCTATGGTATGGATCCCAAGACTTGGTGGCTTCTTTACGGTGCAAGTGCACCTATCCTCCAAGGCATAGCCTTGAAACTTCTTGCACAACCTTCTTCATCATCTTGTGCCGAAAGAAATTGGAGCACGTATTCTTTTATTCACTCGGTGAGAAGGAATAAGATGACACCCCAACGTGCGGAAGACTTGGTTTTTGTTCATAGCAATCTCCGTCTCTTGTCAAGGAGGACTCCAAAGTATAGCCAAGGGGAGACCAAAATGTGGGATGTGGGGGGAGACAATCATGATGGGTTTGAAGATGTTGGGATGCTTCGGTTTGCAAATCTATCGCTTGATGAACCAGAGATGGAAGCTGAAATATGCAGGGAGGGGAATAATGATGGAGATGGAGGTGAAGAGAACGATGAAGAAGATGACACAATCGATGTAGATTGAGCACTTGATCGACTTATTACTTATTTCAGTTATTTCTTTTGTTTCCTATTCGTATGACTTTGTAAGACTTAATTTCTTATGTTATGTACCATGCACTCTGTTGGATTTAACGTTTAAGTATGACTTGTATTTGAATGTATTTGACGTATGACATGCACTATGGAATGTATTTGATACTTATTAAATATATATATATATATATATATATATATATTTAATAAAAATATTAAAAAAAATAGCAGTGTCCTGCGGTGTCCAAAATCCGATTTTTTGGAAATTGCGGTGTCCGGTGTCCCCGTCGGTGTCCGTGTCCGACACCGTGTCCGTGTCCGTGCTACCTAGACCATGACCAAACCACAAAACCAACCACCATTACAACGCGTGAAACCATCGTTGCCCCTCTTCTGAATTTCAAAACTTAAAAATGGATTCATTATTGTTGAATTGGATTTCTTGAATTGGAAATTTCTGGATTTTAATTGCCAGTGAATTTCTCAAATTAGGGATTGTTCGATTAGGATTCTAGTTTCAAACAAATTACCTAAAACTAGTGAAGGAAAAGGGGTGGCCTCGTTGGTTGTGTGGGGTACCGGCAGGGAAATGGAGGCTTGCCGGTGATTAAGGCTAATGCGGCAGAGATCTGATGTGTGTGTGTGTGTGAGAGAGAGAGAGAGAGAGAGAGATGAAAATTGTCGATTGGGGAGGAGGGAGAAAAAAAGGAAAAACAAAGAATTAGCTTCTTTTTTCCCCCATCAAAACTACGTAGTTTTAGTTCCTAGCCTTAGGCAAGTTGCCTAAGTCAAGCTACATATTCGCTATTCCCACACCCACACACACACACACACACATATATATAAGGGCCGATCCACATCTACTGTTGGAGAAATAGTTACTTCTCTAACTGTGATCTTGGCATAGACTAGAGGTTGTGGACGGCTTAAATTTGATTTTTTTACACTAGTAGCAGTTAGGGACCCACAAACTGAAGAGACGGCTCAAATCCGAGTTGATTCCTATGAAATTTGGGGGGGGGGGGCTTAACCGCTACTTAGCAGTTAGACGGGGAGCTATGGATCAGCTCCCTCTAGATAAAGATGTGTGCGCGCGCGTATGTGTGTGCGTGTGTGTATATTGTGTATGTATATTTATTACTTGTGTGTTTGCGAGTCGGGATACCAAGAGCAAAGTATGCAAATATGTCAAATTAAAGAACAAAACATTTGCTCTTTTAGTCTCAAGAAGCCACCAAGAGCTTGGTTTGACAGATTTCACAAAGTTACTATCTCATTTAGATGTCATCAAACCAAAGCTGCTCATACAATGCTTATCAAACGTTATAATATAAAATAAAATAAAAACACAACTCTCGTTTTGTACGTTGATGACATTGTTGTCACTAGTGATGTTGTCGCTGAGGCTGCCATATTAAAGCTTAGTATAAGATAATTTCTTGCTACAAGTAGAAGAATCTTGTACGTTGGGGACCTGGGGTGCAGACTTGCAGATTGTCCTATTGAATGATGTAGATGGTGGATAAGAGTAGATATCAGAGATTGGTTGAAAGATTGACATATCTTTCCCACACTAGACCTGATATAGCCTTTATATGATGGAAACAGTAGAGGAGGGTAAATGTAAGAGATTAGTAAATGCATGCCCCACAAAAGGGTCAACTAATTTCTGAGCATGATATTTAGAGGATAGATACAATAAGAGATGTTGCTTGGCCAGATCTATTCTTCATAGAAGGTTAATGTACAATTGTCGGTGAAACTTAGTTACTTGGAAAAACAAGAAGCAAGCCGTGGTGGCTAGCTGCTTAGCGAAGTATCAAGCCAAAAGGCAAGGAATATGTGAGCATCTTTTTTGAGAAGTTGTTACTGACACCAATGATGTTTACTGTGTAGCAAGGCAGCTATTAATATCGCTCACAATCCGGTACAACATGATAGCAAAAAACATATGGAGATCCGCCGTCACATCATAAAGGAGAAGCAGAACAGAAGGTAAATCTGTATGCATTAAGTGAAGTTTAGTGATTAACTTGCTGATTTGCTTACCCAAGGTCTTGGTAGCAAGAGTTTTCATGCATCTATCCACCAACTTGAGGGGTGATGTTATTGTCTTGATCCTTCAATGATAGAATTTTTAAAAAGGGTAATATCAAAATCCTCTCTAGTTCTATCTTAGATATAAAGTGATTAGGGTGAAAATAATCAGTAGCTCAGATTATGTTTTCCATAATTCTTCGCTCTTCATCTCTTCCTTTTATCTAAAACGCAGTAGCAAATTTCTACCGCCGACTTATTTGTTATAAGGTCTAACAAACAGGAATTATCAAGACCGGCAAATCTCACTCACCTTGAATATATTTCCAGACTTCACCATTGCTTTCAGGTCTTCTGCGCCGGGTGACATGTCCAAGCCCTCCGAAGCAGCTTGTTCTTTGGCGTGTTTTGCAGCTTCCTCTTTGGCTAGCTTAGCGGCTTCCTGTTGGAGTTTTACTTCTTTCAGTGACATGATAATTGCGTCCATGGCTGACGACTGAAGCCCCCTGGCCTCAACCGGGAGAATCACCTCCCTACAATCTTCTGCTGCATGCTGCTCAACAAGTCCAACGAGAAGAAAGGGAATAACTTATAGCACTACGTCAATAGCAACAACATTGTTGCCACATCTGTTGGTTTCTTATGGGTCGTAACTCAGGATCATGATTCATGACTTAATCAAAGTTCGTCCACAATTGCAAAGTTGGCTACTTGGTTTATTTGCATAACTTTAACAAGCTGTTCTAGTAATTCTAGTAGGAAGTATCAAAGGCTGCCTGTTACCTTGAATTCATACATATACAACTATACAGGCATATACAAAGATACAGGATAAAAAGCAAGTTCTCTTGAGAGTTGAGAGTAATGACCAAGGACCATGCTATTTAAATGTCATTTTGAAGCAATATACACGTCCATATATGTTGGCCTTCACACATGTACGTCTTACATACTACCTTTGAAGATTAACTAAAACATATGATACGTGGACTCGGTACATGGGGACACTGCTAAATATTTCTGTTCATTGTTACTTATTTTTATTTCTACGGTAAAATGGTGTTTTACATGACGCACACAGTTCTATCTGAGAACTTGTCTCATCTCAAAGCAATAACGAATTAAAAGAACACTATGATATAGTGTTCATAGTCGCATATCCTATGAGATGTGTCGGACAAATATCCCATAGCCATGCGAAGTGTCTGACGTCCAACACAAGTAATTCATGCATTCTGAAGAGTCCATGTAACATAGACTAAAAATCTCAGACGCTATTCTCGATTTCCAAAATTGGCATTCTTGATTTGAAAACCAAAATGGACTTTGAAATTTTGAGAAGAATTGTACAACTACCTTATTTTTCCCCTTTGAAATTGCACGACGCAAATGCTGCTTCCAAGCGGCTACGTCTATGGCATGATTTGCGGAGGATGAATGCTGCAGAATTAATCAATATTTAGATCCCAAACTTGCAACTGTGGTGAATTATCTCAAACTACCCACATAAACTAAGAAGAAGAATACAGTGGAAAGGTCATGCCTGATACCAACAAATACAAAATCATAAAATATGTCAAAACTGATAACCGAAAGGCAGCAATAGTTGGAAAGAATAACAAGTGACAGGCATCGTATACCAGGAGCAAGACAATTTGACAAAAAAGGAACGACAATAACCGTTTTCAAGGGCAATAATTGACAGGTGAAACAATGACAGGCATAAAATACCACAAACAGAAAACACTTTGCGGAAACAGAAAGTATGATGCATACACTGTTTAACAGGACAAACAATCTGCCCAAACTTCTTGTAGCTAAGAAGAAGGAAAAAGAAAAAAAAAAGTATGGATGTGCAGTTTACAAAATTCAGAAATTAGAGGATGTTGACTACAGTTAAAGCTTGCAACAAAATTAACGGTGCCTAGAAAAGGACAGGAAAAAAACCCAAGAGGTATGCATTAAAAAAGAGTGAACCAAATATGTGTACATGGAAACTCTAACTCTAGTCTCATAAAAAGGTTCCCTTACAATCTAATTGCTCGATAACGGTTACAACTCGTGAAAACAAACAGCAGGATAACTACTAAAGTACAATCAATGCTATGCATTTGGGCCTAACACTTGCCAATATCTCCTTTAACGCTCCGGTTTATCGGGAACCAGTAAGTAACCAAATACATAAAGTTGGCGGATGATACCTCGATGCCTCTGGTATTTCCAGTCATGCACTCAGGCACATCAATATGACAAATCTGACCAAATTTGATCAGTAGATCCTTGGAACTAGAGTCATACCGAAGGTCAACCAATACCTACAAAACGAAAGCTGTATCAGGGCCTAACATAAAGCTACCTTCCTCAAACCAAACTAAACTATCAATAAATATCATCAGTTCCATTAATTCTACATACTCGATGGTTTCCTTCATCTGCAAAACCCCTTACAGACTCATCCAAACACGCTGAATCTTCAAGACGGGAATCTCCAGCCAGAATAGCTGCCTCTGAATCTGTTACAGAAACAGAGTTAAACACCCATAATTGTACACAAAACTTATAGACCAACAAAAGTAACATGGAGACCGAAACAGAAGCATTACCTGGTGAAACCTCGCTCACAACAGACGAACAAAGCATTGTCAATTGTGCACCCAATATCAATAGGACAAGAATCTTCCTGTCTAGAGTAGCTTCACTCAGAGACTATACAAGATGCTTGTTCTAATTGAGTTACTCAAGTTCCACAAGTGACAAATATACAAAGACAGTACAAAAGCAGAAACTTTTTAATTATTGTTGCAAACTCAACAGTATTCCTAACGTTTACCAAGAACCATCCTTTTCAACAAGAAAAAAGAAAACCCAACTTCGAACGTTTATCGAGCTTCATTGAAAGAAGATTCTACTTGCAATTTTCTTGTAATTGATGATGCGGAGCAAAAGATTACTGAAAGATAGAACTTTTCAATCAAAATATGCGGTATAAAACAAACAAAACAAAAAGATGGTAACTAGCACAACACCTTTTCAATCTCTTCTTTGAAGATATAATTCACGCCAACGATATCAAGATTTTCTCCTACGTACGAAATTCAGTTTTAATGAGACCACCCGCCACTAAGAGAGATGGGCCGGCGGCCGGTGGTTTTGGGTTCTTCGGTATACAGGTGGGGCCACGTGGGGGCTGGGCTTAAAAGGAGTAGAAAATTACACGAACTGTGTGAACCGTGAAGGAGAAACCCAGCCAAATAGATAGAGATGTCAAACGGCCGGGCGGCCCGCGGCCCGGCCCGTTCATGAACAGGGCTGGCCTGGAGGAATTGGGCTTAGGGCTTGGGCTTGGGCTTGGGCTTGGGCTTGGACCAGGCCGAAAAATCTGGGGAAAAGCCCGGGCCAAGCCCGGCCCGATCTGGCCCAGCCCTGGCCCGGTTATCCGGCCCGGTTCCGGCCCCACCTGTTTGAATTTTTTGTTTTTCCCCCTTTCTCCCCTCCCCTTTTCCTCCAACGGATATATTCCCTCAAAATTTCACTTTTACCCCCCCAACAGCAATATAACGGCTAGTTTGGGGGGTATTTTAGTCTAACTTAATTTTTCCAACTCCTTTAAAGGTTTTTACACTCTTACCCTCCCCAACAACTATAAACGGATAGTTTTTAGGGGTATTTTGGTCTTTTGTGAAGTTTCTAAAATCTATAAATTCACACAATTTCTCTCTAATTTTTCACACCAATCTTCTTACTCTCTCTTATCTAAACATTCTATATTTCTACAAGCTTTGCTACTATTTCCCTCTCCAATTACTACTCTTGCTAATTACTACTAGTATTTACTAATTAGTACTCTTGTTTATTAATTACTACTCTTGCTAAATTTTAATTACTAACTACTACTCTTATTAATTTGTTACTCTCTAATTCTTTTGTCTAGTAATTAGTAATTAGTGAATTTTTATTTATTAATTACTATTACTAAATGCTTTTTAATTACTAACTCTCTCCAATTTCGAATTATCTTCAGTGATTAATATTTGTTACTCGTTCATTCTTTTAATTGTTATTTCTTATTACTACTCTTATACTTGTGTATTTAGTTACTCTTACTAATTTTATTTCCAATCTAGTAAAAAAGTTTAGCGTGAAATATGGCTGGATTATTGAAGAAACTGAGGCGTGGATCATCATCACGAAAAACATCATCATCATCGCAAGCACAAGCGCCAGCGCCACGGCCATCACAAACACCAATCCAAGCACCAACACAACCATTCGTTCCTGGACGAATGAGTACAGGCTGTATGATAGATACCCAAGCCAATTGGGAGTTCAATCAAAACATTCCAGATTTTGAATACACGCCTGATGAAGACCCCCCGCATTATAGTCAAGGACGCAGCTCGGTTGGCGAAGCTACTACTCCGTGGCATAATCTCAACCCTATGCCTGGTCATGATGAAGAAGGGCCGAGCAATGCCTCCGGTAATGAGCCAGAAGTCCAAAAGGGGAAAAAAAGAAAGCCGAGTGTTGGAATCATTTCGATGTAGTTACGGTGGACGGCATCCGAAAAGCTCGATGTAAGTACTGCGCTAAATTATTTTCGTCTGGTAGTGGTAATGGACATCTTAACAGGCATTACCCTCTGTGTGCACCTCGACAAGGCCACGTCGAACCTACCCAAACGCAGTTATCTTTTGACGGTAAGTTATTTGTTTATAATCAGCGAGAGCAAAGAGACGGTCTCGCTGAATTTGTTATTCACGATGAACAAGCCTTTTCTTTTGCCGATAATCCTAAGCACTCTAGATATATGAACACATACGTTCAACCTTTGTACAAAAAGGTTCATAGAAACACAACTAGATCCGATGCACTCCGACAGTACAATGCTGCTAAAGCACGCCTTATCGATTATTTCGATAAATTTGACGGTAAAGTTAGTCTTACTTCTGATATTTGGCAATCTCCATTTACTTTTGTTAGTTATTCTTGTGTGACCGCTCATTGGATTGATGCAGATTGGGTTATGCACAAGAGAATCATCGCTTTCGAGCTCTTTCCTTTTCCGCATGATGGAATGAACATTGCTACTCTTATATTAAAAGCATGTACCACATTTAAATTAAAGGATAAGATTATGAGTATTAGTTTTGATAATGCTTCTAACAATACAGCTGCTGTTGATGCTTTAAAGGAGAGCCTCAAACCTGTACTTTCTGGTGAATTATTTCATGTTCGTTGTGTTTGTCATATAATTAATTTAATTGTTCAAGATGGTTTAGCTGCTGCAGGAGATATTCTTGTCAAAATGAGGGGTATGACAGCGTATGTTAATAGCTCGAGTCCGAGAACACAACAATTTAAAACGTTGTGTGTTGAATATAATATGCCTCGCAGGAGAGCAGTTACAGATGTGGTCCACAGGTGGAACTCTACATACCATATGCTTTTACACATTCTGGCATACCGAGAAGTCTATACGCATTTTCTACTAACCCAGTTCCCAGCCGGCTTGCCAACTCAAGAGGAATGGCAGATGGCCACATACCTAGCTGAATTTTTGGAGGTATTCTACACGTCTACCAATTTATTGTCTGGTACGTACTATCCCACCTCTCCTCTCGCTGTAATAGAAATTCTCAAGATGGCTACAATGTTAACAAAATGGAGATATATAGGACCCTTTAGGGAAATAGTAAAAGTGATGGATAAAAAGTTTAATAAATATTGGAGTAGACTGCCTGTTATTTTTGCTGTGGCTACTTGTTTAGATCCTAGGTTAAAGTTGCATGGCGTGAACGCCTCGATACAAGAGATATCGAAATTAATGTGCTACACAGCAGAGGAGACAACCGCACTCACAGCAAAAGTGAGCAAGAGGTTTGAGGAATTGTTCAACCTCTATCGTAATTCTGCTGACGTGCGCGGGCGAGCTACATCATCCACTGTTGAGAGGTATTATGCGCCATACCTTAAGGGCTTTGAACATCTAGTAGCAAGACAACTACCAGGTGAAGGTACTTCTAATTCGGCAGGTTCGTCTACTTTTTCCTCTTTTAATGAGATTGGTGTATATGCAAATACTGATCATTATTCTGATTTATCAATGCAAGAACAGGTTAATTTTAATTTGTTAAATTTTTGGAAACAAAATCAAAACATGTATAAAACTTTATCCCAAATTGCACGGGATGTACTGCCAGTGCAAGCCTCCACGGTTGCTTCAGAGTCGGCATTTTCAGCCAGCGGGAGGGTTTTGGATGACAGGAGGAGTCGTCTTAACCCCGAGTCGCTCGAGCTATGTGTATGTTGGAAGGATTATCTTGATGCGAAATACCGCGAGCAAGATAAACCGATTGATGATAGGAAGAGCAGTGACTCGGATATTGAAGTACTTCCGGATGATTAGGTAATTTCTTTTTATTTTCCTTCTCTTAAGTTTTAAGAATAAATTTTTTCACAAAATATATTTTTTTTCCATATATATAAAATAAATTTTTACAAGCAAGATATATATTTTTCGTATATATAAAAAAATAGGTAACTTCGCCTGTTTGTTTACAAGCAGCCGGTCCCAAGCCCGGATAAAAGGAGGAGGGCCTATGAATACATTTATTTTTCTATACTTATTACTAAAGATCGTCTCGGTAATTAACATGTATCAATCCCGGGTTTTCGGCCAATTAGTTTGAAGTAAAATATCAAATAGTAGAAACAGTCTCTCTTAAATAGTAATAATTGTTATGTGTTCAGATTTTATTAATAAAGATCACCAAGAAGAGTAAGAAAAGATTTAACATATAGCAAAAAATAAAATGAGAGACAGATAAATATATCTATACATACATACATACATATGAATATTACATATAATGAAATAAAATGATAAAAATTAGATTTGTCAAAATTTGAAAATTGGACATGCCTAAAGATGAAATTTAAAATTGAATAACAAGAAAATTTAAAAAAAATTAAAAGAAAAAGGGCCCGGGCCGGCCCAAGCCCGGCCATAGAAATTGGGCCTGGACCGGGCCTAGGATTTCTACTCAGCCGGCCCGGCCCGAATGGCTGCGGCCCTGGCCCGGCCCCGGCCCGATTTCGCTTAAAGCCCGCTGGACCCGGGCCGGGCGGCCCAACCCCGGCCCGTTTGACATCTCTACAAATAGAGTTGTCAATGGGCCGGGCTTGGGCCGGCCCGGCCCAGGCCCAGCGGGCCTCCAATGAAATCGGGCTAAGGCCAGGCCGGGCCTAAACCTGGGATATATGGGCCCAGTCCAAGCCCAGGCCCTAGGCCCAATATTTAGGGCCGGGCTTGGACCGGGCCCGGGCCCAATCCAATTTTTTTTTTCCTTTCTTCCCAACTTTTTATTATAAAGACTTCTTCTTCAACAAATGGCAAAGTTTTTGTAAACGGACCACTAAGTATACAATCACTTTTTCACGAATTAACCCCATTTCGAAAAGGCAAATTGATGTTGATTGACCATTAACCACGGATTAAGTACAAAAACTAGTTGTTCTAGCCCATACATACTGATTTTAAGTGCAAAATTTAATCTCTTTCATAATATGGTGTAAAACCTGTAAATGTCAAAGAAAAATAGAGTAGATCAAACAAAAACAATAACGAGATCGAAGAAGATAAAATAACATATTTTCTTGTTACATTCAAATTCTTTGGTCATTTAAAGAAACATGAGATTATTCTTCAAGACTCTTTAACACGTCACCCACTTCATGAAATTAAATTTAGAATTCGATTCACCTCTTTTGGTTTGAAACAAAAAGAATACATAATTTTTATTTATGTTTAGAATACATGATAATTGTTTTTATAATTATTCCCTTAGCTTGTGATGTAGAACACAAAGCAAATTCTGTAAAATACATTAAATGAAAGCCCACTCAAAAATCATCAAAAACACGTCACAGTCACCACACACCCATACTTCTCTGCATATGTTAAAGAAAATACTGATCATATGAATTCAATAACACCTCAAAAACTATTAATTTAACTAAAAAGATCCAAAATATCAAAAAAATAATAATGTAATAAAATAGACTTCAAAAAAAATAGAAAAGAAAAAAAATTAGGGGGGCTAACGGGGCCGGGCCGGGCCGGGCCAAACCCGGGCCATTTTAGGGCCGGGCCAAAAAGGGCCGTTTTAGGGCCGGGCTGGGCCCGGGCCCGTTTCTCAAAGAATTCGGCCTGGCCCTGGCCCAAGCCCTAAGGGTTAGGGCCAGCCCAGGCCCAAAAACGGGCCTGGCCGGGCCAACCCGCGGGCCACCCGGCCCATTTGACATCTCTAAAGCCAATCCGCTGGATTGGATCCGGGTTCTTTGGATTCACATCCACTTCGACATTTATTTGACCCACTTACTCCCTTCGGGTTAACCAAGAAACGGGTGCTTTTCCTCTCATCCATGCTCCATCAAGTTAACATCAAATTAGTCGGTTCAATAACATTAAGTTAAGTTATGTTCCCAACCTACTTTGATCGCACCCAAGGGCCCATCAGAAGTCTTGTTTTGCGCGACATGTCACATATTCAAAGCAACTTCGGCGCCATCAAGACTTAGAAAATTATGCAAAAGTAGACTTGGCGCGACTTCCCCGCCTTGACAAGGGGTCGGCCACCTCCCTTGACGCGGCGCGGGGGAGGGGGGTGGCCACCTACCTTGACGACCGTCAACCGTCTCTCGCGGCTGCGCGTCGTCTCCGTATGCTCACTAGTCACCGGCAGCTGCACAGCGCCTGTTGTCGCTCGCAGCCGCAAACCATCGTCCGGGCGCCTGGCGCTGTCTCTGACACTCCGCCACCCCTATGCGCCTCCCCGCTGATACAGCCGCACCCCCAAGCTCTCTATCCCCTTTCGCCAGGTAGGCGGCTCTCCCGGGATGCTACCTCAGCCCGTCGGGTAGACAGATCCTCCGAGATGCTACCTTGACGCACTCCGAGTGCTCCGGCACAAGTACTCACCCACGGGGATAGACGACTCCTCCAGGACACTATCTCTGCCAGGAAGCTTTTCAACTCCCCTTTTACTGGGTAGACGGCTCCTCCGAGATGCTACCTCAGCCCATCGGGTAGACGGCTCCTCCGGGATGTTACCTTAACGTGCTCTAAGTGCTCCGGCACAAAGACTCACCTCGCAGGGATATGCTCACTCTTTAAGACATTATCTCTGCCAGGGAACTCTAAGTTCTCCAACACGAAGACTCCCCTTCTGCCTGGTAGACAGCTCCTCCAGGATGCCACCTCGGCCCACAGGATAGGCGACTCCTCCGGAACACTATCTTCATCAGGGTGTCTGTGTGACTGGCCTATGTGCTTGGGCACCGGGGGCTTCATCAACACCCCCAGGGACTATGACCCCCAGGTCACTCCAAGACGGGATGAAGTCTCCGGATGGCATCGTGCCTAATCCGCTTGGCAGTTGGGCGTCGGGTCTTGTCCACCATTGCCAGGCCTGTGGGACTCTACAAGGGCCTTGGATTGGTGGCTAGATCAAGAGGGTTCACTGCCACACCACTGCTGTGGGAGCCAGTCTTTCCAGATAGACAGAGCGACGCAGTGAGAAGTAGGCCGTGTGAATATGCAATCCGACAGTCCGCGGACAATCGGTATATTTCGGACCCACTGGTGACGTGTCACTCCCAGGCGATGCCATGTGGCAATTGATGACACAAGCATACTTTTGCCTATAAATAGTGGACTTTGGAACTCATTTTAGACGAAACTTTCTCATTTGACATTTTCACTTTCTCACCCTAGAATCCAAATCCTCTAGAATTCTAGAGAGAAAACATACAGGACCTTGACCTTGGACCTAAGCATCGGACTGTGACTGCCGTTGTATATACACTCTGTGCCATTACTCTCGCAACACTGCCACCCCCAGGCTCTGTCTGGAAAGTCCTTGGTCTCTGCCCTTGTTCTACCCTTGCGGTGTCCCATACCAGCACACTTGGCATCTGACTCGGACTGCATTCCTTGTGACACCTCCATGTCAACTGTGAATCCACTGCCTTGGCATTATTTTGGCGACTCTACTGGGGAGGTGAGCATTGCAGTGTAATTCGTCCCTCGCCTGACACACCCAAGCAACCATGTCTCAGTAACCCAGGGCTACCAGGACTACCAGCCAAAGTCTCCACCCAGCCATCCAAGAAAAGCATCACATTGAGAACCAAGAGGAGACCAGCCACAAACAACTCCAACCTCTCCCTGGGATGGATGCACCCAATTTGGCCGCAATCGTCAACGCCATAATCCAACACCTTACTCCTACTATCACTAAACTCCAAGACTCTTAATCTTCTCTCATGGCTGTCATCTTATAAATGCAAAAATCAATCCAAGTCTTGACTTCACAGTCGTCGACTTCTTAAGGCCTCAGAGCTCCCTACCCTATCCCCGCTGCTCACCATGTGTCATCCTAAGCTCTGGGGTTAGCCTTTATTGCTCAGATACAGCCTTCAAAGATTGGGCTGGTTTTGGACACTGTTCAGGTCCCAGTGTCACGACCACAACTGCCTTGGTCCTCTGGGCCCTCGGCACTAGGACTTGTGGCACCGCAGCCTGGGACGCCATGCCTTACCCTCGCTCGAAGTACTTTGGAGACTCGACTCAATTGAGATGGAGCCTAACCCTAACGCAACCAACCAACACCAAAACACAAGCCATTCCCCCCGCTTGCTTTAGTCAGCCCTTCACAGCCGACCTCTTGTAGCTGGCACTACCCCTGTGCAAACCACACCCCAAGAAATTGTTCCCCGCCAATAACCCCTATCTACTATTGTCATCTCTTCAATGCCTCAGGTCGCCCTGTCTGGGGGCTTTGGCCCCAGGATCATTCCGACAGGGCACAAACCCTCGCATACTGCGTATGTCACCAAGCATGACCTTGACACCATTATCTGCCGTCTCAAGCAGTCATCCTTACCAAACTCCCCCTCTAAGTTGTCTGGCCATGCTCTCTACTCTGGCGACCTCGCTACCAAACCCTACCTTGTCAAGTACAAGCAACCAACCTTCACCTTGCTCAACGGCAAAGAGGGAAACGCCCGCGAGCACCTCACCCGTTTTGCTGGCTCCCTGGAGCACTATGAAGAAGACGACACTTTGAAGCTTCGGGAATTTCACAAGTCCTTGACTGGCCTCGCGTACTCTTGGTATCATCAAATTCCTTACGGTACTATCCACTCTTGATCTGACATGGTCCAGCTCTTTCTCGACAAGCTTCACTATAAGATGGAGCGTGTGACCATCGTTGACATTGCCAAAATCCGCTAGAACCCCAGGTAAGACCTCAACACCTATGTCATAGGATTTTCATCACAAGTGCTTGGAGTGCACTGACTTTAGTAAGGATGAAACCCTTGTACCCATTTGCATCAAGAACATGAAATACACCTAGTCTACATTGAAAACCTTCAACTTTGGTCTTGGGGACATCTCAAGGAAGCTCCACGACGCACCTATGACTCGGTCAACCATCAAAGACCCTAAAGCTCCAAACTCATATTGCCCTAGCAGCGATGAGGGAAGCAGCTGGTGATGAAGACAACAACTGAAAGCGCCAATCCCAAGGAAGGGATAGGCGCCCTGACAAGAGAAAGTAACTGCTGTCTGCCTCGGAATACCCATGCGACTTGAAGACAGTCAAAGCTCTCCTCGAGACCTGGATCAACAATAATGCCATAACCCTGCCCAATGCCGACACTGAACAAACCCCAAAAAACATAGCCCATCCCAACTACTGTCCCTATCATCGGAAAGTCGGTCACGGCCTCAAGTGGTGCAGGGGCCTCAAGTTCGCCTTGGCTGACAAGATTGCTTCTGGAAAGCTCAAACTCTAGGTGTGGGACATGCCATCCACCAGCCTAAGCCCTAGCATGTCCTAGTGCATTTTTCACACTTGCAATTTTTACCTTCATTTCTTAAGTTTCAGTGTGCTCAACCCCCATGTACCAAGGCATGTCGCCTACTTTTTATTATCAATGAAGTTACATCTTCCAAACTTAGAAAATTTTCAAGTCATAATTACTCTTGCACAAACATATTGACACCAACCTTAATGCCATCGCCAACTCCCTTGGAGGCTTCACCCCTTCCCTATCCCAAGCAGGCCAGATTCCGCCCACCCCCTTCTTTCCCTTCACATTCCACAGCGATTGGGTAGGTGGTGCATGGGGTGGCTCGAGCCACACTACATAAGTCACCACTACCACTCAGCGAGTTGCCAATACCAACCCCCTCACCCTCTATCTCCAACACTTGAAAATTTTAACAATTTTTTCTTCCCCCACCTCCCTCTCGCCCGACCTGACTGTTCACGGTCGGGTCACCACCCTCTATCCTCTTTCCATACTTAAAAAAATATTTAACAAGATTTTTCACTCCCCTTCCATCCTATGCTCCTTCCAACACTTGGAAAAATTTTCCAACACTTAGAAATTTTTTAAAAATCCTCTCCTCCTCTCCTTCTTCCCTCTCACCCTGCCTGCTCGCGGTCGGGTCACCACCCTCTCATCCTCGTTCTATACTGAGAAAAATTTTTCTCAAAATTTTTCACCCTCCAGTTCTTTCCAACACTTAGAAAAAATTTCACAAAAATTTTTCGTCTCCCCTCCCACCAACCCCCCTCACCCTCCTCCCTCTATCACACTTGAAAAATTTTCACAAAATTTTTCATCTCCCTCCCACCAACCCTTTCACTATCTCCAACACTTAGAAAAATTTTCACAAAATTTTTTCATCTCTCCCTCACCCTCCTCATTCTCTCCTTTTCACTTAGAAATCCCTTTCTTCATCAATTTTTTTTCACACCTCTCATTCTCTTTATACACACACTGAGAATTCCTTGGGGGTAAAAAAAAAACTGAATTTTAAATTCAATTAAAAAAGGCTCATAAATCAAATCTAGTGGGCAGACCCGACAACAGAGCCCCGACCCGACCACGCAGTCCAATCCTCGCGTGACCCGCCCTCCCCCCTTTCTTTTCCCTCAAGACCCTGGATCGACCACTACTTGAACCCGTCGAATCCATTCCTGCAACCCAACCCGTTCCCCAAAAAACCCTAATTTATCTCTTTCTCCCTTCTCCATGTGCCGCAGCTCCCATCGCCGGCAGTCCCCATCCCTGACAACCCCTACCCCCCGCCAACCCCCTCGACCCATACGGTTGAACCCACCCTGGGGCAGCCCCATATGCGCCGCTGCCGCCCCTACTTTTCCTTTTTTTCCCTCAAGCTTCAACTCCCCTGACCCTCTCACCCCCCCCCCCCCCGTCGATCACCCCCCACTGACCCCCTATGCCTATTGACCCCTACCCCCTCACCCCTTCCCCCTCTCCTCTCCCCCCACTGACCCCCTATGCTTAATGTCACTGCCGCCACCCCTCTTCTTCTCCATCTTTTTGGTCATCTCTAACCCCGAAGACCCCCTTACCTTCCACCATCAATCACACATGATGCCGACCCCGACGCCCATTCCCCCCTTCAGCCCACCTTTCCACTTTGGCCATCCTCGGCCTTTATCCCCTTGGGCTCGCCAACCACATCCCACCACTCGGCCCCATCCTCCTCATATTTGGCAACCCGCTTGGCCACTCTTCCCACTTCGCCCAAGGCAACACCAAAACTCTTCGTCCTCTACCACATCCCCCTAGCCTCCACCCCTCTTCAGCCCCTCCCACAAGCTCGGCCCCACCACATTTGGCCTTCCCCATTGAGCCACTTCCACCTCTACCACCTTCACATCCATGGCCATCCACTTTGGCCAAGATACTCTAGGCGAACAACCTAACCACCTTCACATCACCACCATCAACCAAGTCGACGAACCACTCTATCTCACCCACCAAGCCCGAATGGCCCCTCGTCGCCGCGGCAGCCCCGCCACCTTTTTTTTTCTTTTTATCACTCTTATAACCTTTGCCATTATCTCCCACATGACCTTCGGCCTCCACCACTGCAACGCCACACCCTCGAGCCACCCACTGTACAAATATAGACTTGGCCCAACTTCCCCCTTGACGAGAGGGTTCGGCCACCTCCCTTGGCGATGGGGTCAGCCACCTTCCTTGGTGAGGGAGGTCAGCCACCTCACTTGTTGAGGAGGAGTCGACCACTTCCCTCCACAATTCTCACTCGTCACCCACAACGACACGATAGCTGTTGTAGCTCATAGCCGTGAACCATCGCCCGGGTGTCGTCTCTGCATTGCCCATCTCCGGTCGCCAGAGCGCCGTCTTCGCGACTCCTAGTCTCCTTCGTCTGCACACCATCTCTAACATTTTTTCGTCGCACCCATGCACCACACCACTGACATAGCCACGCCCTCAGGCTCTCTGTCACACTACCGTGCCCCTCAGCACCATACGCACTTTGCTCACCCATGCACTGCGCCACTAACATAGTCATGCCCCATGGCTCTCTGTCACCCCACCACGCTCCTCACGTTGGTCCATCATTTCACCACACCATCCACACCTTGCCTTGGTCGTGGAACATGCTTCGACCCACTCCCCAGAGTGTGCAGCATCCTACTGAGAAATGCGACTCCTCCAGGACACTATCTCTGCCAGGGAGCTTTTTAACTCTCCTTCTGCCAGGTAGATGGCTCTTCCGGGATGCTATCTTGACGCTCTTCGAGTGCTCCGACATAAGGACTCACATGTGGGGATAGGCGACTACTCAGGACACTATCTCTGCTAGGGAGCTTTTCAACTCCCCTTCTGCCAGGTAGACGGCTCCTCCAGGATGCTACCTCGGCCTATCGGGTAGACGGCTCCTTCAGAATGCTACCCTGACCCGCTCTGAGTGCTCCGGCACAAGGACTTACTTACGGAGATAAGTAACTCCTCTAGGAAGCTTTTCAACCCCTTCTGCCAGGTAGACGGCTCTTCCGGGGTGCTACCTCAGCCCGTTGCATAGACAGCTCTTTCAGGATGATACCTTAACGCGCTTCAAGTGCTCCGGCACAAGGACTCATCCCGTAGGGATATGCTCACTCTTTAAGACACTATCTCTGCCAGGGAGCTCTAAGTGTTCCACCATGAAGACTCCTCTTCTGCAAAGTAGACAACTCATCCGGGATGCTACCTTGACCCGCAGGATAGGCAACTCCTTCAGGGTGTCTGCGTGACTAGCCTATGTGCTCCGGTACTGGGGGCTTCATTAGCACCCCTAGGAATTATGACCCCTGGGTCACTACTAGACTGGAGCAGGTCTCCGGAGGCCATTGTGCCTAGTCCGCCTGGTAGTTGGGCGTTGGGTCTTCCCCACCACTGCCAGGCCTATGGGACTTTGCAAGGACCTTGGATTGGTGGCTAGATCAAGGGGGTTCACTGGCCAAACCGCCATTGTGGAAGCCAGTCTTTCCAAATAGACAGAGCGACACTGTGAGAAGCAGGCCGTGTGAATATGCAATCCGACAGTTCGCGGACAACTGGTATTTTTGGACCCCTAGTGACGTGTCACTCCTAGGGGATGTCATGTGCAATTGATGACACGTGCATACTTTTGCCTTTAAATAGTAGACTTTGGAACTCATTTTAGACAAAATTTCTCATTTGATATTTTCACTTTCTCACCCTAGAATCCAAATCCTCAATAGAGAGAGAAACATACAGGATCTTAACACTGGACCTAACCATCGGCTATGACTGTCATCGTATATTCGCTATGCACCGTCACTCTCACAGCACTGCCACCCTCAGGCTCTGTCTGGGAAGTCCTTGGTCTCTACCCTTGTTCCACCCTTGTTGTGTCTCACATCATCACACTTGGCATCTGACTCGGATTGCATTCCTTGTGGCACCTCCACGTCGACTGCGAACCCACTTCCTTGGCATCAAGTTATAATATTGGGACTTCAAAGTTTTGTTCAAATGTCCTAAATTACCCTTAATCTTTGAAAAGTTTCGCATCAATCCTTTAAGTTTGGTTCTATCCACCGTGGTCCTTAGTCCACGTTTGATTTTTATGAGGGCTAAAAATGAAAAAAAAAATCTAGAACCTAAGAAAAAACGTTATCCAAATAAAGAATCACATAATATAAAATTGACTTTTAAGTTATTGATTAATGATTGCCACAAGCTTATTTATGAATTTGCACTGTTTTTGCTAGGCTTTGAGTTATTTCATAATTTTATTAAAATAATATTTAGGTTTATTATGATGAGTTTATGTATTTACCCTTTCTATCATACCATTGAATGAATTAGCTCGATCAAGTTAATTGCACAAGAACCACTTAGTGGACAAAATAAAATAAAGGTGAATAGCTAAAGACATTTCTAAAGTGAAGGATCATTTAGAACATGTGTGCAAATTTAAATGAATAAATTAAAATCCATTCTAGTGTTTGAGCCAGAACAAATCCCATACTAAGAAAGTTTGAAACTAATGACCGATTCAAATTGATTATTAAGTGTAATTGTGCCTAGTTATGGTATTGGATTAGTGCTCTTTAATTCCCACTGGCACCTGATACATGTCTGCATCAACCTGACTATTGTTGATTCTCTGTGATGCCATTATTGAAGCTGTCATGTTTGGCCTCCATTGGTTATATGCCCACTCCCACATGCATATCATTTTGCTCCTTGCTCACTCTCCTTTTCTGTCTCAGGTTATGCACCAGACTCCGTGTACCTCTCGTAGTTTGCTGCTTACCCCTGTTCTGTTAGCAAGCTGCAATAGGTTTCATTCTATACATATTGCCTTTGCTCTAGCTGCTTTTGCATCTTGATCAGCTGATGGTTATCAGTAGACTTGGACAGCTGATGTATAGCCTGCTGACAGCTTGGTCTTCGGTTAGAGGTTTCCTTAATATTTTTGCTACTGTAGCTTGTTCTAGTCAATCTAGATGGGCTTGTCATCCAGGTGTTTTTTGGAGATGCTGTATAGTGTAACCTTACTGTGTTTTCTCTACTGTACATATTCATATTTTCACCCAAAAAACAATAAATTAATAAATGTGACACCTTTAGTAAAATGTCTGTCTGCTAACCTAATTTGTATTTCTTTCTACATGTCTTGTTTGGTGCTAATTGGCACCAAAATTTTTTGACAAAAAAATAGTAGCCATTAATGAAGCATATTTCGTTGACGAGTAAGTTCAATATTTTTTTGTAGCTTTGTCAACACTAGAAGTCACATAGAAGGCTTGAGTTGTTTATAAGAGAGAGGAGAGGTCGGCACAAGGGCAAAAACAAGGGAAAAGGGAGGAAGGATTCAGCAGCCGAAAATAAACGAAAAAAGAAAGATAGAAGAGGCTAGTTTGGCAGAAGCAAGGAAAACTTAAAAGAGGGGGAAAAGAAAGAGAAAAAGAAATGGAAGAAGATAACAAAGGAAAAGATTGTTGGTTTCTTCTAAAAAATATGGGGATCATCGAGTGACAGCTTTCCCTCTACTCTTCATTATAGATGTTTCCTTCTCGTTTGCTTTCCTTTGATCCTTCACTGTAACACAATTTGGCGTATTAAAACTTATTATGGACCACACAATACAATGATATCAAATTTTTATGCACAAATCGTTACTTTTTAAATGTCATTTTATATGTGGTTTCTTTTATCGGAGGTTATCGTAGACGTAATTAACAATTGACTTTTTAGTTAAATGGTGATATGAATCCATTTTTGCAAAAAATAAACATCATCACATATAAGACGGGATTTGGTGACATAACAAAGAAATGTCATCAAATTTTGGCACGTCCTGTGAGACATATTCCTTCTCCTATCTCTTGAAATACAAGAATTTTTAACAAAATCATTTTTCCAAAATAGAGCAATTTTTTTCCTTTAATTTTTTTATGGTCACAGGACACAAAAAACGAAAGGGTCGTTGTCTTGGTGGTGAAGGAATCTTGCTGCTTAGCTTAATGAACGTGCTTTAAGATTCAAGCAAGAAAGACAAGTGAAGTACAAAGCTATGGCATGCGCCAAATCAAGTAAAAAAAAGTAACCGTTTTCCAGTTTTAACCAAAAAAATGGTCATCATTTATCCACTTTTCCTTTAAATAATCTTGCCATACATTCTTATATTAGGATGTCATTATTTATTTATCTTTTTTTGAGGAATTTCTTGTGATACCCAAAAAATACCAAAAATTAACCTAACCATGAGTGTGATTAATTAAGAGGTGTTATTTTTATTAAGTAGTAATATGTTGGTGACAATTAAGTGTTAGGGAGCTAACAAAGGGGTTAGTGTGGCCTTGGGGGTTAAAATGCCATTTTAGAAAGTTAAGGGACAAAAATGTAATTTCAAAAACTATGGTGAACGAAATGCATATTTTTATTAAGTAGCATCATTTTGATGATAATGAGGTGTTGGGGGGGGGGGGATAAAGGAGGGGTTAGGGTGATTGTGGGGTTAAATTATAATTTCACAAAGTAGAGGGGTCAAAACGCAATTTAAAAAACTTTAGGGGCCAAAGTGCAAAATTTGAAATTTTGCATGAGTTGTCATGAATCTGTGGGAAAATCACCTGAAGTTGCCACGTCCTAGTGGGTTTAAACCAATCTAATTTGTTGGATAAAGATCAAAAAAGGTATAAAAGGAAGTTTGGGGGGGGGGGGGAGGGTGAAACTGCATAGAGAAGAAAGTCATGAAACAGTAGCCGCGCGTGAACAGTAATCGTGAAGAACATCAAACATAGAGGAAAAAAGAAAAGAGATGAAGAAGAACGAGAAAGAAAAATCTTAAACCCTAATAGGGTAATCCCTCCATCTCGAGCTAGTAATTGTGAAAACATTTGGATTATTTTAATTAAAGATACGGAGTACATATATATATATATATATGTGTGTGTGTGTGTGTGTGTGTGTGTGTGTGTTCTTGTATATATGAGGGTGTCTTGGGTCGGTTATGACTATGGATTATAAGGTGTAATTGTGTAAATTAAGTGGGTTTAGATTGTTAATGTGTAGTTTGTGATGTAACCAAGTAATTAGAATGTGAAACAAATGAGAAATTCATGCGTGATTGGGAGAAGAGTGTGCCCAGTTGTGTGACGGGCTGTAGGAGTAAGAAGATGAGCGTACTACAAGAAAAATAATTATTAGCGACATAATTTTTCTGTCGCTAAATATACGGAAATTCTGTCGCTAAAGTTCCGTCGCCTAAACCCTCGTCGCTAAAGGTTTTATCGACGGAATTAGTGTTCCATAAGTGATGCCTTTGTCATTAGCGACGGAAATGGTCATCCTTTAGCGACAGAATTTCCGTCGCTAAAAATATTTTTCAATTTTTTGAAAATTGAGTTTTTTAAAAATAAATAAAGAAGTATAAATATATTTTTATGCATTTTTTTTAAAATTTACCATTAGCGATGGAAATTCCGTCGCTAATTCCGTTGCAAATTTTGTGCAGGACAAATTGTCCATCGCTAATTCTGTCGTAAAAACCATATTTTGGAGCTGAATATATTTTTCTATCGTTAATTTTGTCGCAAAAACGCATATTTAAGAAAATTTCCATCACTAATTCCGTCGCAAAAACAATATTTAGGTGCTAAATGATTTTTTCCGTCGCTAATTCCGGCCCAAAAATCATATTGTGGGTAACGTCAAACCTTGTCACATAAGGCATCATCCACCAAGATCGTCGAATGTATCATCATTGCCATCCTCAGTAGCATCAGTCGCGGTAACTTCGGCCTGTAAGAAAGCAATTAAAGGCATGTTAAAGGATGTATCAATGTACTTGCATAACCAGGCCTAACCATGAATCCAACCTAAAATATGTGAGTCAAACAATGATGGAACTACATCAAATATTTGACAATATCCAACATCCAACATGGTAGCTACAGCAGAGTGAGCTACTTGCTAAACCAAAAATCCATCAGAAGCTACTCCTAGTTGGGACCATCTAGATTAGTTCACAATGGCAAGTTCTACACAAAATGGTTAAGCATGCTTGAAAGCTAACAACATTTTTTTGCATGAGTACCTAAACTGCAAATAGGAAATAACCTAGCTAGATAGATGAAAAATTAGTTGTGTGGAAGTCTTATGCTACAAATCAAAACCAGAAAAGGCTGATTATCATTGTTGCAGCCCCCCGCCAAACACACATCACCTCCACTGCTACAGCAGTCCCATGCACATCCACACCACCCCCTGCCTTGCACTCACATCCACACCATGCACACACACAACAGGTTGGCACACACACACACACACATAGCAATTGCTGAAATGCTCGTCCGATTTTGCATTATATATAACAAACCTAATCAATTCCTGCAAATTCTAATTCCGACTTTTTTTTTTGGATTCTAAACAACTAAAAATAAGGTTTAGCTACGTTTTAAGTTTATCAATTTTTGGATGAGGCACCAAAATTTCAAAACCATACTGACAAATGTATGGAAATATGAGGATAATCGGGATGCCCATCATCATCTAAGTGCAAAGGTCAAGAGGATAAAACGTGAGCTCAAAAAACGGCATAAAGAGCATTACAGGTAATATCTCTGTAAGAGCTGCTGCAAATTTGAGGAAGCTCAAACCAATTGAAGTTCAAGTACTGAAATAATCATAATCATGAAGTTGTCCATCAGGAAAAGATAGTTCAAAGACAGTATTACGCATTTGTGAGAGTGAGAGGAAGAGGAAAAATTACCTGACAAGGAGATAGATTCAGATGAAGATTAGAAAATTGAAGACCCAAATGATTGAACAAAGAACCCTAATTTGATTATACCAAAAATCAAATCCCTAACAGTTAGTGCGAAGAAGACAGTTCAGCCTTACGAAAATTGCATCAGTGAGCAAGAGGGCTTCGCACAAACCTTCAGAGTGGGAGGGATGGTGGCGCGACGGGCGTGAAGGTTGCCGCACAGCTTCTCTTCTTTTGCCAAAACACAGATTATGTTTTTTCTTGGTTCCCTTTTTTTTATGTGTATTATGTATATTCTTCCATTTTCCAATAATTAGTAAAAGCATTTTTTTGTTATTAAAATAAAAATAATAAATTTAGCGATGGAAATACTTACGTCGATAAAATCTGTCACTGAATTCCGTCGCTAAATTATTTGTGACGGAAAATTCCGTCGCCCATTTTTGCTTCCTCTTCCCTCTAATATTTTTAGAGTCAACACAGTGACAGAATCTATTCCATCGCCCAATTCCGTCGGAATTGGTGTCTTTTAGCGATGGAGTTCATTCCATCACTAAATTCCGTCACTAATAAGCATTTTTCTTGTAGTGTGTGCGTGAAGGCGAACTAGTGTGTGTTGATGTAAATAGTGACTTTTTTTGTCACTAAAGGTGAAAATTAAGTAAACAGGTTCTGATTCGAATTTTTAAAAATAGTTAGGGTCAGATTTAACCAAAGTACAAAAAAAGACCATCAATATTTTTGGGGGACCTACATTGCGGAACACTTTCAGATTTTTCCGAGGTCAGAAAGGGGGTTAACCTATACGGGAACTTTGAAACTTTGTAGTAGAATTTAAAATATAAAACTAGCGCGGTTTCGTCCAAAAAATTTTATGAGAACCTTATGATGTTGAGAAGTTCCATTTCTCAAGATTTCGGGTCATTCTAAAGTCGTTTGCTATTTTTGGCCGAATGGACTTTTAAGCGCTCGGTCCGGACATGGTTTGAGATTTTCGGGCAAAACTTTTCTGAAATGCATTTTAGCTTAAGAATGACTTCGGGAGGCTTAAAATAGCTTGTTAAAGTGCTTTTGATATTTTTCTGGTGCTGCGAACCCTTATGGGGCATTTCGATAATTTGCCAACCGGTGAGGGGTATTTTGGTAATTTTTTTAGTAAAAAATTTCAAAGGACTTATTAGTCCGAGAAGGGTGGTAAAACACCTAAAAGGTTGTTTTGAAGCAAGTTTGGGGTGTTGAGGTGGCAATAAACCCTCAAGGGGTATTTTGGTAATTTACTGCCCAAAGGGGTATTTTGGTAATTTTTGCTATAAAATTTTTCGAATGACTTTTTAGTTCTGGAAGGGGTGAAAGACACCTAAAATTTTTTAAAGTAGTTCGGAGATGTTTGTTAGGGCGATGGCTGCCATGGGGCATTTTACATAAGTTGGAGGTGCTTTGGTAATTTTCTCCTTTAAAATTTTCTAAGGGACTATTTGGTCTATAAATGATGTAGTATATCTAAATAGTAGTTTAAAAGCGGTTTTGAGGTGTTGGTGGTATAGCGGCCATCAAGGGGTATTTTGGTAATTTGTCGCGTTGGCGCCAAATTTTTGGATATGCACGTTATTTGTAATACTCTAAAATTTTAGAGGTGCTCAAATTATTACTAGTTAGTTGAGGAAAAAATGATGATGATGATGATTTTTAATGACAATTAGGAGTTGCATTGTCGTGCTTGGTGGGTGTATTCACCCAATCATGACACCTCGTGCTTATTGAGGAGTCAGTGTTGATTACTTCTCTGATCGACATCTTGTGCTACTTATCACTGTTGTGCTTGTGATGTGTCAACATACTATTGTGACAAGTCGTGCTTTGCTTAGCCTTGTCGTGCTAGCTAGTTTGCACAACCTTGTCTTGACACCTCGTACTTTGAGCCTTGTTGTGCTTCGGTTAGCATCGTCGTGCTTGCTAGGTGACACAACCTTGTCTTGCCATCTCGTGCTTTGAGCCTTGTCGTGCTTTGGTTAGCATTGTCGTGCTTGGTAGATGACTTAGCCTTGTCTCGCCACGTTGTGTCTGTAGCCACCTCGTGCTTCCTAGAAATTTCTATAAATAGGCCTTTGATCTTTTCAAATGACTTTAAGTTATCTTTGACTTTTATCAGTAGATTAACAACTAAAGAGTGAGAGAAGACAATTAGCCGCGGTTATGAAAAAGGAATCATAGGCCCTGATTGGGAGCAATTGTATAAGTGAATTCTTCGTGATTTAGGTAAGGGGAATTCCATATCACTATTCTTTTATGAAACAAGGTTATTTATTTCTCAACGTTCGTTGTACTCCTAAACACTGTTGTTCTAAAATCTTACTCAAATGCTTTGCTTTGGATGTTCATAAATATCGTGTTTTTGAGATATGTTTGCGGGACGTGGCTTTATACTATTGATCAATGACAGTGCTCCAATGATTTGTCTATGTGCATGGTATGTTATGATACAACTGAGCTTTGGCATATCCCTTTGAGGACACCGAAAGCAAGATGCTAGAGTGTTATGTGCGACCTGAATCTTGAATTGGTTTACTAATTGTTCGAAAAACTAAGCCACGGTTGTGTTGGCAGTTTGTCTGTCAAAGATATTAACTGATGTCGAATTGTTTAACGTGTTTGATTCTAATTCTATGGTGCTATGATTATTCCACTTACTAGGCTACCCGGCTTACCCTGCCCCCCCACCATTTACCTTTCCAGTGCTACGATAAGAGGCTTTGTGTGGTCGGGGTGCCTTGGCGAATCACAACTTACTTATTGGACTTGTAATCTGATTAGGATTATTTGTGCTTGTGTTGAAGATATAATATCAGCCATTGTGTAGTAGCTTGGGTCGTTACATTATTAGGCGTCCAGAATGGTGGGAAGTGAGGAATGGTGTTAATATGTTAACATGTCGATAAGGATAGGTTACTGATCCAGTTATTGGATCGGATTAACAAGCTGTTGTAAGACGCCATAAACAGTTAAATGGGTAAGGGTAGAATAAGGAGTGAGTATATCTTGAATGATGACTAACGGGTAAGGTATATGATTTGACTAGGTGATGCTGCTTGTTGTGATCAAAGGTTGCTAGTTGCTTCGGCTATAAGCCAAAGAGGTAAGGACAATGTGGTTTTATTATGCTAATTCATTGTTTCGATTAGCATGTCATGTTGATGACGTTTTGTTGGACTCTTGTGGTTATGATTTGACATCAGTAGTTATTGTGACCGGCATTCGTTAATTTGGAATTTTGTTGTTGAGGACTTAAGGTAGAATAATTTCCCTTATTATGCCCGTTGAGAGGGTTTGGCAGGACTAATTCGTGTCTTAGTGTGCTATGATTCGATTCGAGTAGCATACCAGACGATTGGTGATAATATTGCGTAGGGGTTATTATGTGGTTGTTGTGATATGTCAGCAATTATTGATAGCCGATATCTTCTCTTTGAGAACACGATTGAGGACTTGGGGCATACTTCATTTGAGTTTGCCCTATCGTTGATGATGATGTTGTTGAGGTCGTTGTGTGTTTTTGTGAAATGTCGGCACTCATTGGTAGTCGACATTTCTCTTATGTAAGAACGTTGTTGAGGGCTTGCGGTAATCTTCTCTCAAGTCCGCCCTGTTGATGACGTTACGTTGAACTCTTACTGTTAGGTTTGAACAATGGTTGATATTCATATATGATATTCCTTGTTGAGTTGTGTTGTAGAGGACATAAGGTGGAATAAATTTTTTCTTAGTCCACCCCGTTGAAGAAGTCTTGCTGCTTGGCTGTAAGGTAGTTAGGGAAAGCACTCTAGATGAGTTCCCTGCTTATTGACAATGTCTTTTCTATATACTTGAGACTGAGATGAACATCTCGCAAAATGGGATAGAGGAGGATAGACTATGAATTATGGTCACTAGCCAAAGAAGATGGATGTCGCTTGAGCAGAGTTTGTCGTCTCTGGTCAAGTTCAGTCCGTTGTGTCCACATTGCATTGCATTTGATTTTATTTTCGTGTTGATGATTTTAATGAATTTTATTTCAATGATGTTTATCTTTACGACCTTGGATTTTGGGTCCACTTACATAGTCCAGTCCATGAAGAGGGGGCAGTACTGCTATTCTGTTGGGTCTTAAAACCGCTCGGTCTAACGAAAGAACACATCGTTTGACAATCATGTTGATGCCATGAATTTATTGTAACTCTTGATTCATTGCTATTGTTGAGATGATTATTATTCCTCCGAGTCCCTTGAATCATTTGTACACGATACTCCACGTGTTGTCTTTACAGGGCGATTTGCATTCATTCCTTATGTTGTGTTGTGCAGGCCATAAGGTTGATCATAGAGAACCCTTTAGAAAGGGGAAATGAAATAAGCTAGAAAATTTGAGCAAGGGGATCAGTTGAGAGAGGTAAGATAAGCTAGAAATGGTAAGAATAAGATTAAGCCGCGAGATAGGTTGAAAATAGTCACACGACTAAAGTCGTATATTAGGTTGTAACTATTCATGTTGTTTAAAGACTTGAAAGTCTTCCGCTGCAGTACGATGTATGTTTGTAACAAGTTTTTATAAGGACACATTTTGGAGTGTCTATTAATAATGTATAAGTATGTAGTTGTTCTATATTCAACATAGGGTTTTGAATCTGATTATGGTCGATAACTCAACCCGACGATGTCACCAGGATTCAGGGTGTCACATTTCTTTAAAAAAAAAAGAATTATGAGTACAACAAAAAAAAGGAAATGCATATTTATTTATTAATTTATTTCAAACACTAACTTGTACTTTTGAGTGGCAGGAAGGAAATCACTCTCATAAAATTAAAATTTACTTTAGATGGTTCGAAAGAAGGAAATGATGACATTCAAGGAGGCGTTGTTATCATGGAACACCTTAACCACCGGGCCAAAGATTATTAGGCCCACAATCTCATGCCCGTTGGGACAAAGGTCAAGGCCACAAGTCCCCAAAAGGACAAGGCTCTATAGAACAAAGGTTAAGGCCATAAATCCTCAAAGGCCTGCCGCCTACCGAACATAGGCCACCCACAAGCTCATTGTTAGACCCCTCATATATAAATGCATATTTAAGAGAGAGAGAGAGAGAGAGAGAGAGAGAGAGAGAGAGAATAAAAAAATAAAATTAGAGAGTTTGGGGACATAGTTGGTATTTTGGAATTGTAATTGTTGTAGGAATATAAGTATATATCTTTTAAGACTTCTGATAACATATCTACAATATTTTTGTAAGCCTCCAAAGAATCTCTAGAAAGAGACCTTTGGAGATTTTGATCATTACTTTGATGTAAGTTTATTTTTGATTTTGAAATTGAGGTTTGGGGTAAGAACCACATAAAAATATTATGATTGTTAGAGTCTAATTAAGAATTGGTATTTTGATGTTATGGCTTTTGGTGTAATTGGGTTAGAGAAGATCAAGACTTAGAGTTGATTTGTGCAATTAGAGGCAAGGGTTATTATTTTGAAATTCGAATAAGTGTTAGACCGATCAATTCAATATTTGTAAGGATTTTAAAGATCCTAATTTTTGTTAAGTTCGATAAATCGATTTGAAGTTGAATTCCTTTACACTGTGGTTCGGTGCGCTTCTCCTTATGGCACCCTCATTTTTGCATCAATTGGAAATTCATCGTTTTCTCGTGCAAATTTTCGCTTCCTTGATTTTCGTTGAACTGTAGATCGGTTTCTTTAATTGTATTGGTTAATTGCTCACTTTTCTGTTGCCTCCTAGAAACTACCCAAGGTCTTGTACGCATAAGTCCCTTTTGTCCCGTTTTGCGTGCTAGTTGGAAGTCCTCAAGCTACTCTGTACAATGTCATTTAGGCCTGTTGGGGAATTATTCTTCTGATGCTCTAGCTGCCCAACAGACCTTTCATTACATGCATGACCTTTAGTCAATTCTATGTATCATACACGATTCATCATATTGATTCTTTCATTACCATAAATTTGATTCTTAGTCATTGCCATGCATTTCATCATCTGGTTGATTATACTCCATAATTCATTCAAACAAACTCTAATTTGGTTGATTCAACTTCCATTCAATTCTTTTTGATATAATTTATTCTGAGTGAGTTCTAAAATTTTCTCAATACTCTGCTTGAATTGTTTGTAAATATCCATTAAGTTTCTAGAAATAACTTTGTCTAACTTATGGGTGATTTATTATGAGCCGTGGGCCATGAGGTGTATATGACCCATTAGTTTACATCGAAAACTTTTACTTTGGTGTCTCGTCGAGTTTATTGAACACATATGAGCCATGTCACAATATATGTAACTATTTGTTTCTGACTTACCCACGTAAATTGGAATGTGGGTTAGCTCAGTGGGATGAGCCTTGTCCCACGTGTCAGTGATGGCATGTGTGTCCTTATTTTGAATGGCTCTCTATTGTCTGTCTCTGTACAAAAATATATTTTGGCATTTCGATCTGTGTATCCGTTCTATTAAAAAATTCTGTATGTCCCCAATTTTGTTTTTTTAGACATTTTGTATCCTTTTTAGTTAGGTCTTTGAGTGACCTTACTGGGCATTTGGCTCACTCCCTTATTATTTTCCTTGTTTTCCTTTCAGGTGATCAATAGAAAGAACTGGATAACGGGGCTAGCTGTGTGACCCAGAGTTAGCTTTCAAGAGTTAATAAGACTATTTTAGAAAGTTGTAATAAGAAGGAAAAATTGTGATTCTGATTTCATGTTGGAACTTGGGGTAGGATTATTTGAGACTATGTAACTATTTTAAGTCGACATGGCAGTTATTGATGTTTCTTGGATAGTAATTCGTAGATGCTCTGAATACACAGTTTGTGAGACTTTTGGATATTTGAGGTTTTTTCTCTTTGTTTATTTGAAATTAACGCTCTGAAAATTCGGGACGTTACACTCATACCCTTTGGGACACATGCTACAGGCATAAGTCTACAAGAGGCCAGCCTTTAAGGAATAAAGGTCAAGGCCACAAGTTCCTAAGGGCTTCCCGCCTATGAAACATGGGCTACAACCTCACTTTTCTCAGGGATCACCCTTTTGAAACAGAGGCTAAGGCCATAAGTTTTCGGGGGCTCATCACTATTGACAATAGGTCACGAGGTCAGCTGTCCGATAGGCTATATCCTATGGAGGATAGGCTTCAGTCTCATAATCTTAGGGGTAAGCATCCCATAGCCTATAGGGCTAGGGTACCCAAAGCAATAAACCCCCTCGGGCATAGGATAACACCATAATATCCCGGTGGGGGGGGGGGGGGCATATTGAACACCTGATGAGGATACCTACCAACATAGGATATTTTCTTCACCGAGGGAAAAGGTGACTCAAATGCACAACCATTTGCAATCTCAATAACGCTTCAACAAAACCCACGAGGTTCTGTTCTATCCACTAAGGACCCGCGGGTAATAGCTAAACCATCAAAGGATATACCCTCTAAAAAGTCTTTAGCGTCACAAAATAACCCTGGGAAAAATGTCTGCCATGGACATAAACCGGTACAAGTACAAGTAAATCAAACAAAGAATATTGGTGAATTAAAGTCCTCTAGGAAGCCAATGTCAAAACCATACAAGCCTATTTTGCTAGAGAACTCCGGGGTTTATGTCCCATCTGTATGGCCACATAAACATGCTAGAAATAAGGAGTTCGTTTCTACAATGATGGTGGGCTTGAAGCCGGTAGGGCATAAGGATGGCTTTAACTCCCAAAACCAACCATCCCAGGCTAATGCAGTAGCCATAACTACTAGTCTAAATAGGACATTAAGTGTTGAGATAGGTGAGGTAAGGCCCACGGAGTCACATGTATTTGGAAACAAAGCAAAGAAAGGAAAAAATTGACAGCCTAAGCCTAAAAGGAATGTGAGGAAAGAAGTGCAAGTGGTGACAGTAAAAGCTTCACAACTTAAAGCGCAGATCTAAATGATAACCAGAGGAAAGACAAATGAAAGATATCTCATGAGGACATTTCAGTTTGTGTAACTTGCTTTACGGCAACCAAAAGGGTTCTTGTTGATGGAGCAGGTAATCCATTTTTACGTAGGTACTCGAGAAGTTGATGTCTTATGAAGGCAACTCAATTGCCGCTACTTTGTCTCCCTCTTCAAGCGAGAATTCCATACATGGTTTCTCTTTAATAAAAAATGATAAAAGTGAAGATAGCTTCTCCTCTGATGACAAGTTGGCCTGCCTAGAAGCTCAAATGGCTCAAAAAGATCATTAGATGGCTGTAATGATGGCGCAAGTAAAAGGCCTAACAGCTCAACTACGAAAGGCCACTGCTGAGAAAAAGTCATCATCCTACCATGACAAATCAAGACGTCATGACCAAGTGAAAGACTTTGTGGCCAAGGGACCAAACCATATAGCAGGTGATGGTTATGTCAACCATAGCTTCCGACCTTTTGGCGCACCATATGCGGAGGCCAAGAAAAGTCAAACCCATAATTCTTATGTTGGAGAGGGCCTTAAAAAACATCACCTAGATAACGGAAGTTTGGTCTCGAACCTCTTATCTTATATTCTTAGTGCAGTAAAAAGGGAAATATTAATGAGGCAAGCCGAAGATGGGACCATTCCACTGCCAGCTTAGTGACAAAACTATACTAATCTTGGGTAGACCAAGTTCCTCTCCCACCTACTTTCACACAACCGGATTTTTGAAGGTTTAACATGAAGGGATATCCAAGGGAACATGTAGCCCACCTCACTGCTCATCTAGCCCATTTAGGCGAAAATAAGCTTTGATGGCTATAACTCTGCTGTCATATGGTACTCTAATTTGTCAAAGGGGTCGAACTCTGATTGGGATGCCCTGAACAATTTCTACAATCAGTTTATCAATACGAAATGACAAGTTAGTATAACAGAACTTATCAATACAAAGCAGCGTGACAATTAGTTGGCATCAGACTTCATTAGGAGGTGGCAAACTCTCACTTTCAGTTATTCTCATAATTTCAACTAGGGTGAGTTGCTACAAATTTTTCTCTACCGTTATATGCATGAGCTCTCTATTCAATTTCTATCTTAAACCTTTAATGGGTTCAATGACTTGTTTACTAGAGCGCGTGATCTTGAAATGCACCTCAGTCAAAACAAGACAAGGTCTAAAGTGGCCAAAAAAGTTAAAACGGTAGTTGTAGGAACGACGAAAAAAAAAACTTGCAAATGAAAACTGCTCTATGGTGATGAAAAAGGCCTATGGTATAAAAGGAGCCGTAGGTACAAGTCCTGTACACCTACGATTAATATTGCACCGTGGCCATTGGTGTTGTCTTTAATTGGAAGGACACTCTCGACAGTGTTGGGTGGACAATCAGGCGGGTTCCAATCATAGATGCAAATTGGTGATTGGAAGAGCAAACCCAATGGCTGCTTGCCATCGAAATAGGGTCGACTATTCGGCGGGAGAATTTTGCGACCTAAATTTGCAATTCGATTCTTCCGAGCAAAAATTGGCAATTGATAATATGCACAAAACCTATCTCAGATCAGTGTCTCAGCACAATACGTGAAGACTTTTAAGTATGACATTGTTCTTTCTTCTTTTGTCGATCACTCACACTACCCCTTTGGCGCTAATCTTCTTTTGCTCTCAATTCGGCGTGACACAACTATGGTGAAACAATTCCCCGTTTTCTTTTCATTTCAGTTTCACACTATACAAGATTTTGCTGCGAGGTTGAATCCTAGATTCAGTTGTTCGGTAGAAAAGCTAATTGATGGTATTGGAAAATTAGAGTATGATGTAATGAATCTAGGGTTATTTGTAGAGAAGTTATATGTTTATGAGTGTGGTTCATAGGATTGCCTGAATGAGTTAGTCACAAAGTTTGAGTCTAAAATATGCTGTAGGCCAGAGATACTATTGTAGTTAGTTTCAATTTTGTTTGGTATTTCAGGCCTTTCTCACCTCACCTGGTGCCTTCCTTATTATTCTAGGGTGTTTGAGCATTTTTTACATTGTCCGATCTATAGCCATGGGCGATGCCTCAGTACCAGCCCTAAAAATGTCCTGATAAAGATTTGATGATCTTGTGTTCAATTAGATGAAACTTATAACTATAGATGTTGTTCGGTGGAGAAGACTTAGGGGTAGTATTACATATTGCATGTTAAGGACCACGTACGTGAACTACTTGGACTTGGGTCAAAAATTATAAGCTGAATGTACATATAAACATAAACCAATATCAAAAGGCTCAAGATTAGTAACCAGGATAGATGCTTTTAAGTTCTCGGTCGTTAAGGCGAACTCATCTTTCTACTCTTGAAAGTCTAGAAGAACGTCTGCCAGATCATTTGCTTCATCTTCATAGTTCTTTGTTGCCTCCACTTTATGTTCATTGATGTTGTTCTCAAGTATCGTGTCTGCTTCCTGTTGGATGAATTATCATAATAGTGGTACATCTCTTGTTGCTTGCTTTGTTTTCTGTAGTTATGAGTTAATAGAATTGCAAAAGCTTGTCGAAACTTTTCATGAATGAGATGTCCATTGAGTGTACATGGTTATTGCTTTTGGCAAGAGTTTATTTTGTCTTGTAGACTTTCAAAGTTTCATTTTAAGTCTTCATTTTTAAGTAAGTTGAGTAGAGTTTCTTTTGTAATTTTATTTGAAGTATTTCTCGTTGTCCCTTTTAGATGGTTTTGCTGAAGTCTTCTATCTATTCGAAAAGGGAGCATGCAGGTGTTTTATTGGATTTGTGCTCTTTTTGCCCATAATTTATCTCAGTTCATTTTGCTTTAGAAATCTATAATGTCAATCTACTACTGATGCCAGTTTGTAATCGGATTGCACTTACATCATGTCAATTATTTTATTTTTGTGTGATAAATAGTGGGGATGGGGATGTATTGCTTAAAAAAATGTTGTACTGTATGAATGGGCAAGAAACAAATTCCCCTATTTATACACTACAATAAGTTTTCTAGTAATTTTGAGGCCAACAGCTGAAATCTGGCATGGATTGGCAAGAATAGCACCTGGCCAGGTGATAGTTAGTCTTAGGTCAACGGCCTGACCCTTGTTTATTCTTTGTTGTTTATGTGTGACTTGTAATAAACAAGTTGATGGCCATTTTCTCAAATAAGTTTGTCTTAAATTTTTTTCGCTTTGACATTTTTAGTCCAATTTCAATTATGTTAGGTTATTTTGTGGCAGTGCTTTATAAGGGAAAGTACATTGGTGTGTTTGGGATCCATTGAAAGTGGGGCTTCGAACCATTTAGGCTCAATTGAAGGTACTTTTAATTCACTTGCTATTTTCTACATGTACAAGAATACTGATTAGAAAGCCAATTCCTTATATTAGAAAACCAATCTTTTATATTGATTGGATACATTTTCATTTGATTTCTAACGTTAATATATGAGCTGCACGTGCATTCATATGCGTGACATAATCGTATCAGTTGGTGCTTGAATTAATGTTTTCCATACATACACTGAATCTTTTCACATGGCTGGATGACGACGTTGACAGTTACAGACCAGGTTTGATGCACCATGAGCTGAAGACCAAGATTCACATACTGATGGTTCATCGGCAGAGGCCTATGGTTCATAAGTTGAGGGTTCACTGACAGAGGGAGAGTGTTTAAGTACAAGTTTTAATGTTACTTATTATATGTGAAATGAACTCATTATTTCTTGAATGTTCTAGATCTTACTACGCCCAACTCACCGATAGAAACTATAATCCTAGAGTTATAAATGTACTAGTTGTGGGTTCAACTAAGAGCTAGTTCAAAGAGGGTTAATTGTTTTAGCAGTTTTAGAAAGGGGAGTGGGATAAGTTGAAATAACAGTAAAGAAGAAACCTTAAAATAGTTCAGCCCTATGTCTTGCTGTAATGCATACCCTTCTTTCTCTCTCTCCTAATACTATTGTCTCTCTCCCAAGACTTAAAATTATATGTTATATGATGTGTGGCCAACTCATGTTTTCTATACTTTGAAACAAAAAGACATCAAGCATAGTAATAACAATTTCAAGAATGTGGAAGTCACATATTCAAGATGAAGAAGGAAGATAGCCTTCAATAGGCATAAAGGGAAGCTAAAAAGAAGAATTTAGTATTGCTCACATAGAGATAAACTCAATGTATAGAGCGGTTTTGCTACTCCCTTCCACTTCATCTCCACCAATAACCTCTATGCCATGAACTTCAGGTTCATTGCAGTTGACAACTTCCAGAAAACCATATGCCTGGTTGCACTAGTCATTTGGTCAAGAACTTGCAGCTTAAGAGGCTTTCTAGAGTGGTCAATTACCCTATTCTCTCCCTCCACTTTACCAACAATCTTGTTATGGGCATTCCTTTGCTGAAGGGCAGGTATGCTGATGCCTCAGGTAGCCTAATGGCTCAAAGTGCTCCTTTCCAATGCATTATTTAGCTCATCTTAATGTTGTTCCCATTTCAGAACAAATGTATTAGGCCTTTGCTCGTGGAACAGTTTTTGCATAGTACTGTTTACACCATTATTTTGTTTAGGGTTGATTATGGTATCTTATCACTGGATGGTAAAAGCAAAGGGATATTGATTCGTGGAGGTTCCATAACCTGAGTTTAGAAAATAGAAGAAATAAAAAGGTAAATGAATTTTAAGATGAAAATCATGACCAGCTATGCTTGAACTAGCTAGGACTGAAATTCAATGACGTACTTTCAGACTTTGATTTGCTAGTGTTCATACTTGGACACATGCGTCGTGTTTGACTAAAGTGCGATTTCCAACAAGAAATAAGGCTAGAAGATCGACTATGTGTGCAAATGTGTGGGCAAGAGAAACTCAAAACTATGTGGGGTACAACAATGTTGGCCAGATGTATACTGGTGCTGTGAAAGAGATGACTGTGTGGCTTGGGACCTTAGCGTGCAAGCACAATATCTTCCTGATCCACAAACCTTTTTTCCTCAGATTTCACTAAAGATGATCTGGAGGTTGTTTGGGCTGAAATAAGGTATATTTATTTTTAAAACACATAACTCTTCCTTTTATTCCACTTTTCCAATTAATTGCATGTCCATTTTCTATTTTCAAGATGGTAATATGTCGAATTATCATGATATTAACTCTACTCAACAGGCAATGCGTTGGCAAAAAAGTATATATTTGAGAGGCTTGACAACATGTGGAGAGGTTAAAAGTATGATTTGAAGCAACAATATTTTATAGAGAATGATCGAGCCAAATCCCTGAGCCAAATGGAAGACTTAAGGGTGGACAAAATCCAGTGGGAGACATTAGTTAACTATTAATTAACCAGTGAAGGAAAGGTAAATGATTAGTTACGATATATATTTCAGTGTTTTTTATGCTTCATTTACTAACAAAAATACAAAAACAGAAAGAGTCAGTCCAAAACTCAAAAAACTGAAAGGGAAACACAACATGGCATACACTTGGCTCGAATCCTTTCCCTAGGAAGCTTCACGAACAGGTAAGAACAACTAAAAACGCATAAAATATATGCCATGCATATATTCAGTGAATGACATGTACTTACATTCTATTGTATTTTACTGGATAGTACTTGAAGGATGGAAAAAATTGTACTCGAACTGAGATGCACATAGTGTCGCGCACTCGAAGTGATGGGACTGTACTAGAATCTGAAAAAGACAAGTTGGTAAGTCCTAGTCATGTAAATGAAAGTTATATTGTTTCCTTGACTGCATTTGCTTCTCAGGTTACAATCTGAATTTCTTCATCTATATGGCTTTTAACCACATTTTTTGCTACAGTAGTTTGCAAAATCACTAGATGAACCTTTTTTTATATCTTCCAAATTGTTACCAGTTAGAATAGGCTATTAAGTGATACATATTAAGTGGGAAAAATCTAATGGGATGTTGAACCATGAAGAAAAGATGGTATAACCAAAATCAGCTTCTTGGGCTGGCCTAAAGAAACTTGTGGCTGAGAGACTAGGTAACTTTGTGTGCTTTGTGGGAGTAGCCAAGGTGATTGTGTAATCAAAACTCAAGAGTATTTGTGTGTACTGTGGGAGTAGCCAAGTCAAGAAAAGTAGCTACCAAGATGTTGTGATTGAGTTTGGCAAATAATTGGTATTTATATTGGCTTCCCGTGTGCAAAAGGGCTTTCTCTGTGCTGTTTTTTTTTTTACTTTCCCATGGCTTTTCTGAGTTCAATGGGGCGGTAATTTGGGGCAACTTTTCAACCGCAGCTTTCTGTGCTGGCTAAGATAGAATACATGGTGTGAAATGGAAGAAATGAGCCTCAACTTTACCTTGTAAAACAATATGCCTAAACTCTAAGCTGCTATCAAAAAAAGTTCAAAGGGTGGTGAAATCACAGAATGATGTCGAGGACGACTTCTGAATTTTATGTTATAACTTCTACATTCCTACAGGGGTGTAAACAGGCTGAATGATCAAGCACAACCAAAGTAAGTTCATTCACCAAATAGAAGGAAATGGATAAACTTAAGAACTGTTTCTAGGTTGTATTTTATACCAATACCATTTACCATAGCTTTAGGCGTTTGAAATCATATACGTCCCTCAAAAGGAGGTAAAAGGCCAAGTGCTTGCCGATTTCCTAGCTGATCATTCGATACTTGTGGAATGGGAGCTATATAATGATTTGCCTGATGAAGAAGTGTTCATAGTAGAAGTCCTACCACCATGGAAGATGTATTTAGATGGTCCGGCTCACCGCGAAGGGGCTGGAGCGGGTGTCATTTTCATCACTCCCAAAGGGGATATTCTACCTTACTCTTTTATGCTTACTCAATAATGTTCGAATAATGTCGCTGAGTATCAAGCCCTCATTCATGGACTTGAAATGGCTACAGAAAGAAAGCAATTCCAGCTTAATATCTATGGAGACTCTAAACTCATGATTAATCAACTCCTGAATGAGTATGAGGTAAAGAAACCTAAACTCGTAGCATACTATGAGTACGCAAGAAAGCTTATTGAACGGCTTAGCGAGGTGACTCTTGAGCATGTACCTCGAAAGGACAATAAACAAGCTAATGCTCTAGAAAAACTTGCTTCCACTCTCTCCCTCCCTGATGAAAAGTCACAAGTTACTATTTACCAAAGGTGGGTGGCGCTGCTGCTCTTTAACAACAAAGATGGTCACACAGAAGACGTCGATGTTGTCTCAGCATTGGAGACAGATAAAAAAGATTGGAGGCAACCATTTATAGACTACCTTAAGCATGGGAAGTTACCGAGTGATCCACACTGAAGGACTGATATACGATGTTGTTCACCTTGGTTCATCTATTATAATGACGTACTTTATCGACAATCATTTGATGGTGTGCTCTTATGATGTCTACAGAAGAAGAAGCACTGCAAACAGTAGAGGAAGCCCATTCTGGCATTTGTGGCGCTCATCAATTAGGCCCTAAGCTTCACTTTCGGATAAAGCGGATGGGGTATTTTTGGCCTAGCATGGTAAAGGACTATATGGACTATGCCCAAAAGTGTTAGGCGTGTTAATTCCATGTAAACTTCATACATCATCCACCTAAACCGTTACATCCTACTGTTGCCTCGTGGCCATTTAATGCATGGGGACTTGATGTGGTTTGACCTCTGGCACCAAAGTCATATGTCTGTCATTCTTATATATTGGCAGCTACAGATTATTTCTCCAAATAGGCAGAAGCTGCACCACTTTAGGAAGTAAAGAAAGAAACCGTTGTCGACTTCATTCGCTCCAACATCATTTATCGTTATGGTGTGCCGTAGTATGTCATAACTGATAATGGAAATCCCTTTTCTAATAACTTAGTTGATAGACATTGTCAACGATTTGGCTTTAAGCAATATAAGTCTTCGATGTACAATGCTCTAACCAATGGTCTTGCTGAAGCTTTTAACAAAACCCTTTGTAACTTATTAAAGAAAGTGGTTACAAATCAAAAAGGGATTGGCATGAAAAAGTAGGTGAAGCTTTTTGGGCATACCGTACTACACATCGCACTCCTACTCAAGCCACCCCATATGCACTTGTGTATGGTGTTGAAGCCGTTCTCCGGCTTGAACGTCAAATTCCTACCCTAAGAGTTGCCATTCAAGAAGGCTGACTAATGAAGATAACGCCCGCTTGAGATTTATAGAGTTAGAAGTTGTTCCCAACCTACTTTGGTTATACCCAAGGGCCCACTGGGGTTCCTATTTTGCGCGACACATCACACATTCAATGGTCAATTTTTCAACGCTTTCAGCTGATCAAAGTGCGGGCGTCCGAGTCACGCGCATTCATCATCATCTTTTTGCGGCAATTCGTGACGATGTATATTTTTTGTCACCAAAGTAGTGACTTTGGCTCCACTTCCTTTACAAAGTACATGGAATGAACTTAGCACGCCTTCACCCTCAAGGGGGTCAGCCACCTTGCCTGCGGAAGGGAGGTCGGCCACCTCATGCACAAGGGGGTCAGCCACTTTGTTTAGAACAAGGGGGTCGGCCACCTTGAGCATGGGGGGTTGGCCACCTTGCCCCATGGAGGGGGGCCAGCCACCTCACCCGTGGGGGGGGGGGGGGTTCGACCACCCATGCACAAGAGGTCGGCCACCTTGTTTGGAACGAGGTTGTCGGCCACCTTGAGCATGGGGGGTCAGCCACCTCACCCTATGGAGGGGGGTCGGCCACACCGAGCCTGGAGTGGGGGCTCTTTGACAATTTTTCACTTGTCGCACTCAAACACACTATAGTTCGCAAAGCTCTACCATCATTTGTGACGATAGTCGCCGTGCCCATGCACCACAATCAATGTCTCACGACGGTAGTCGCTGCACCCATGCACCACAATCAATGTCTCGCGACGGTAGTCACCGTGCCTATGCGCCACCATCAATGTCTCGTGACGGTAGTCACTGCGCCCATGCCCCACGATCAATGTCTTGCGACCGTAGTCGCCGCGCCCATGCGTTACAATCATGTTGCAAGCCTTCGGGAACCGTACTCATTAACTGCACCATGCGCTCCTGCCATGGATGTGGAACATGCTTCGACCCACTCTTCAGAGTGTGCAGAATTCTGAGGGGCTCCGCTCGTAGTGCTCTGGCACGAGGACCCTTCGCAGTGGGATAAGCTCGTTGCCACAAAGCTATCGCCACCTGGGGTGACTTGCGTGACACTAGGAACTAAGCTGCGACCATGTCCACTTAAGTTACCGATGATCATCGACGCCCCCAGGACGATGACCCCCGGGTCACTTCTGGACAGGAGCAGGTCTCTAGAGAGCATCGTGCCTAGTCCACTTGGTAGTTGATCATAGGGGCAACCCTCGCCGCTGTCAGGTTCTCTACGCATCTCTTAAGGCACCCTTATGGGATTCAGTAAGGGGTTGAACCGGTGGCTGAGGCAAAGGGCTTACTCTGGTCATCCTACCGTGGTGTGGTCAGTTTTCTTAAGCAGGTGGAGCGACGCTGTGTGGAATAAAACATCGGGAATTTGGGAACCGGCAGTCCAACGGAGAATAAGTATTTTTGGGCCCTTGGTGACGTGTCACTCCTAGGGGATGCCACGTGGCAATTGATGACACATGCATACTTTTGCGTATAAAATAGTGGACTTTTGGACTCATTCTGGACATAATTTCTCTCATTTCAGAAATCCACTTTCTCACTCTAGAACAAAGCTCTTGAATTCTAGAGAGAGAAACATAATTGTCTTGTGGCTTTGGACATATCAGCGACACAACATCGACCGTGACTTGGACCTTAGCTTGGACTGTCGACTGCCGGCCCTGTTCACATATGTTTTGTCTTCATTGCACTGCCGGCCTGTCAGGAAAGCCTTGTCTCTGCCCTTACTGTCTCTCACTTTATACAACTGGATCTGACTCGGACTGTGTCCTTTGTGGCACCTCCATGGAAGTACAAAACCCACTTTCCTTGGCATCATTTTGGCGACTCTACTGGGGTGGTGAGCATCATACTGCAGTCTGCCTGTCTTGCATCCTTAGTCATCATGCATGTACAATGGAGAGCTACGAAACTACCAGCCAAGGCCTCGCCTCTATTGTGCAAGAGAAAGCCCACCTTGGTGACCAAGAAGAGACAAGTGCCACAAGAATCCAAGATCAACCCTCAGCCGCTGTACCTGATGTGCAAGTGGTTGTCAATGCAGTCATAAAACAACTCATTCCTACCATAGCCAACCTACAAGACTCGCAGACCACTTTCATGGCCACCATTATGGAAATGCAAAGATCCATATAGGCGTTGGCTTAGCAACAATCCACCACACAGGTTCAGCCTCTAGGACTTGGGTTGGCTGTTGACGCTGCTTAGGCCCCAGTGTTATGACCACCACTGCCTCGATCATCTAGACCCTTGGTGGTAGGACTCGTGACATCCTCACCACCTATACCGGATGCACCTCTTTCTATGGTGCCATCTCGTAGACCTCAAGCAAACCTCAGACCTATGCTACAACAGATTCATCATGTTGTCGCACCTCAACATATGCCGACATGAAGTTCTTCCAAAACCCATGACTTCATTAAGATGGAGCCTAATCCTTACCCAACCGAACAACATCAAACAACCGGCCAAGTGGTAGACAAGTGTCGCCCACCCACCCATGCCCATATACAATTACCACCACTAGCCCCTATCATATATCAACCCTCCATTGATCCCACTCACCAAGTTGCCCCATCTGGGGGCTCGGGGGCTAGCGACATCCCAGCCAGCCACCATCCATTGACCGGCAATGAGGAACCATCCCCCAACTATGTCACCAGTTCAGACTTGGAAGCACTCATCCACCGCCTGTCGCAAAACTCTACACCTGACTCTTCAGCCCACCTGACAGGCCACACCCTATACGCCAGCGATATGGCCATCACACCCTACCCCCCAAAGTACAAGTAACCAATTTCTTTGATCTTTAATGGACGCGAGGGCAACGCCCGTGAGCACTTAACAAGATTTGCAGGCTCATTAGAGAAGTATGGTCTGGAAGAAAGCTTGAACTTGAAAGAATTTCACAAGTCCCTTACAGGCTTGGCTTATACTTAGTACTACAAGATCCCTGCGAGGACTGTCCACGCACGGAACGACATGGTCCAGCTGTTCTTAGTTAAGTTCCATTATAAGGCTGAACGCATCACTATCGTTGATATTACTGGCATACACCAGAACCCGGGGGTGGACTTGAACAAATACGTGCATGGCTTCCATCTCAAATGCCTCGAGTGCACGGACTTCAGCAAAGATGAGACCCTGGTTCCTATATGCATCAAGAACATGAGTGATGTATATCGAGAACTTAGAATTGAGGTCATGGGACACCTCAAAGAGACAGCCCACCATACTTATAAATCGGTTGGTCCTGTCAAGCCATGGAAACCTTGGCCCGCGAAACGCACTCCTCGCCATGGCCGAAACACCTAATACTCGCAACAATAACAACAACAACAACAACAACAGCCACAAGCATCAGTTCCAAGAAAGGGACCGACGTCCTGACAAGCGAAGGTAGCAAGAGCCGGCCCCCGACTACCTCCATGATTTGAATACAGTGAAAGACCTCTTGACAGATTGGGTAGAACATGATACTGACTTCCAACTGCCACCAATGAGGACCAACATCACCGAAACGGATAAAGCTAAGCCCAATTACTGTCCCTACCACCACCCTGTCGGACATCACCTCAAACATTATAATAGGCTACATGATATTTTTGCAAGAAAGGTTGTTGCGGGTGACTTCAAGTTACCAAAGACAATGATGTATGTGGGCACCCTTACCCGCATCATGGCAACAAAAACTGAGAGCATCAAGTGCTCATGGCCATCACTGACCATGTTGAGCCTATCATCCCTGAAGTCTCTACGGAGGCCATTCGCACGGTCACACCTTATGTACCGTCAGCTACTCAGCCAAAGTCCTCAGCGGGACAAATGATGAAGATCAAAGGGTTCTTTGATGAAATGGGGTTTTAACCCGCCGCCAGCCTGATCGAGGTCACCACATGCCTCAGTCTCGAATGCTTTGCCACTTAAGCCGAGTTGCGACATATCCCCTCAACTGCATTGCTTTTCTCAGACGAAGACCTGCCACTGGTTGAACAACATAACCGACCATTATTCTTAGAATGTATTGTTAATGACACAGGCTTCTGTCGTGCCTTGGTAGATCGCGGGGACTCTATCAATATCATGCCTCTCATCACTCTGCAAATGGTTGGCATTCTCGCACGAAAGGTCACATGTGATCCAATCAAGATCACTGACTTTGGGCAGGGTCACTAGTCAACCCTTGGCCATATCACGGTCGACCTTATGGTTGGAATAGTCTGTCATGACACTACATTCCATGTCATAGACTATGAGCCCGCATTTCATATTTTACTTGGCCGACCGTGGATTCATATCAACAAAGTTTTTCCCTCAACGTACAATCAATGTGTAAAACTGGTGGCCGGTCCTGCGGGACGTGAGGTAGCATTAACAATACCAGCCATGAAGGTTCCATTTAAATGCCCCGAATCATACTTCGCGGAGGCCTCATTCTTCACCAAGATTGCCGAGTATGGTGAGAATGCTACTCACATCCATTCCCAAACTGCCAAATTAGGATAAACTATGTGAAAACAAGCCTCCCAAATCCAAAGCAAAGAAAGGTACCAAGAACAAGGCATCGACCTTAACCACGTCGCCTGCTGTCAAGACCAACTCCCCGCCTGCATCCCCAAAGTCCAAGAAATACAAGTCTGAACCAACCTTCCAACGCATTGTCAAAAATGGCAAAGTGATCTACAAATTATGACGGTGCGCGGGGGCTTCAGGTGGTCCGTCATCTGACCCCCTCGATCCTGACCCACCTATGGAGACCGAATGGTGCTGCGTGATCGAGTATTGCCAGCCAGACCCTGAACTCACCCCTGGTGCTGCGCCACTTTGCTATGAAGATGGCCTTCGACCACAGGTCAAAGACCTTGAAGAAATCAACCTGGCTAACCCAGGTTATGAACCACGACTTACGTATATTGGCACAAAACTCGCCTTGGGTCGAAGAGAGGAATTGGTTACCCTCCTTCATGAATATTGCAATGTATTAGCATGAAGCTATAATGAGATGCCTGTACTAAACCCTGCCTTGGTGACACACCATCTCAACATTGCTACTGGATCCATCCCTGTCCAACAACATTTGTAGACTTTTTGTCCTGAACTCGAATTAAAGATCAAACAAGAGATAGAATGACTTTTGCAGGCTGGCTTCAATGAGCTTATCACTCATCCTATCTGGCTTGCTAATGTTGTCCCTGTACAAAAGAAGAATGGTCAAGTCCGCATTTCTATTGACTTTCGGGACTTGAACAAGGCATGCCTTAAAGACGAGTTTCCATTGCCCAATATTGACATGCTCACGGAGGCAGCTGCCAGGCACGAACCTTATCTTTCATGGATAGTTACGCAGGCTACAACCAAATTCTGATGAATCCTGCCCAGACAGCCTTCCGAACTCCTATGAGTAACTTTTGTTGGAAAGTCATGCCCTTCGGCCTTAAGAATGCGGTTGCTACAAAGGGCGATGACGACAATCTTCCACGACATGATCAACGCACAGTGGAAGACTACGTCGGCGATCTTATCATCAAGTCCAAAAAGGAAAATGATCACCTTACTGACCTTCGAGCCGTCTTTGATCGTTGTTGCCAGTATAATATGCGGATGAATCCGTTGAAATTTGCCTTCGGAGTCTCCATCAGCAAGTTCCTTGGCTTTCTGGTCAGTCGACAAGGCATCGATGTTGACCTTTCCAAAGCCACCTCCATCCAAGAGATGCCCCCTCCCAAAAATGCCAAATAGCTAAAGAGCTTCCTCGGCAAGGTTTTTACCTCCGACGCTTCATCCCTGCATTGGCCGAGCTTATCACCCCTTTTAACATTTGACGTGTAAGAGCACACCATGGAGTTAGGGTACGCCCCAACAACAAGCCTTCGATCAAATCAAGTCAGTTCTCATGTAGCTATAGACCATGGTAGTGCCCCAGCGAGGTATACCACTCTTACTCTACTTGACCTCCACCCCCTAGTCCATAGGGCCTTACTGGCCCAAGAGGTGGATGGGGTGGAGCTCTAGTTTATTACCTCAGTCGGTCGATCAGGGGACCTTAAGCCAATTATTCTGAGATTGCGAAGCACTGCTTCGCCCTGGTATATGCCTCACAGAAATTTTGACATTACTTCTTGGCGCACTAGATCACACTTATTACCAAGGCCGATCCACTACGATACATGCTTACACGCCCTACCTTGTCTGGCCAACTTACCCGTTGGTTGTTACTCTTGGCCGTGTTAGGGTTATCTATCAAGAATTCTAGAGCTTTATAGAGTCAAGCACTTGCAGACCTTCTGGCTTTCTTCTCGTGCCAATGCTACGAACCGACCTCAGACCAATTGCCTTGGGAGAAGATTGCCATGATGATCACTGACATTGATAAGTTGTGGACCTGGAGTTTGATGGCTTAACCACCAGCAAAGGACCCAATGGAGCACCCCATCGGCAAGGGGGTGCCGGCATAGTCTTGTGGAGCCCAGACAGTGTTACCACCTCCTTATCCTTCAAACTTGCATTCCCAATGTCTAACAACGAAGCTGAGTATGAGGCACTTGTCATCGGCCTCATGTTAGCCAACAATATGGGGGCTAAGTCATTATGTGTGAAGGGCGACTCAAACTTGATCATTAAGCAGGTTGATGGGGAGTTCGCAGTCAAGGAGCCAGCCTTAGCACCATATCGTGCCTTGGTACGACACTTCAAAGGAAGATTTGGCCATGTCCTATGAACATCACAATAGGTGACACAAAAGACATGCGAACAGCTTGGCCATAATTGCGTCGAAGATAGAGGTTGACGGTGAACAGCGAATGCTAACCATCATCAAAAGGACCGAGCCTTGCACAACTTCGAACTTAATTTTGAGGGACGCTACCGCATATGATTGGAGGCAGCCGATCATTGACCAGCTCAAGGCACCATCCCATGCATGCGCCTCTACCCTCACAGACTATTTAATGTTGGGCGATGTCTTGTACAAGCGGTGCCTCGGAGGCACTTTAGCCAGGTGTCTGGCACCGGAAGAAGAGAAGCATAAACTTAGACTCGGCCATCAGAAATGTTGCGGCCTTGACGGTCCCCCTCTATACCGTCGCTTTCAACGCATGGACCTCTATTGGCCATCTATGACCAAGGATGCTTCAGATATACAAAGGGATTGCCCCGAATGCCTATATGTACCGAACAATGCAGAGCTCTCGTTATTGATGTCGAGGGTGATTGGCACTAGCCTTTTATCCAGTACTTATCCTATAAGATTCCACCACCTGACCGCAGCTCAGCACAACTTATCAAACGAAAGTCAGCCAGATATTTTGTGATGGAAGGCGAGCTATTTCGCAAAGGATTTTTGGGATGCACCCTGCGATGCCTGCAGGGTGCCTAGGCAGTGGAGGTAATTAACGAAGTACACAACGGTGATTGTGGTGAGCATTAAGGCTCTCAGAAGTTATACGCAGAATTGTTGAGGTTGAGTTATTACTGGCCGATTATGGAATCTGACTTGATCTCTCATGTTCAACACTGTCTACCCTGCCAGTGGCACGATGACAGAATGTACACATCGGCATCTGATCTTCGCATGATCTTGGCTCCTTGGCCATTTCATTCTTGGGCCCTCAATCTCATTGGCCCCATACACCCAACATCTAAAGGCCACACATGGATCATGGTTACAACAAAATGTTTTACGAAATGGGTCGAAGCTGTATCTTTGCGAAGGGTGACGGGAGGTGCCATTGCCACCTTCTTGCGCAATCATGTCATATGTTGCTTTGGCATCCCCCGGTGCATTGTATCTGACAACGACACGCCGTTCATCAATAGAGACATTCGGGTTCTCATAGAAGGGTATAATATCAACCACGCCACATTAACCCCTTACTACCCACAGGACAATGGTCAAGCTGAAGCCTCCAACAAAACTCTACTATGAGTGCTATCACACATGGTTCACGACGCCAGTGGGTCATGGTCCAAAAAGCTAAGTCTGGCACTTTGGGCTTACAGAACTTTCAAGCACAAAGCAACAAAAGCCACACCTTTTTCCCTCGTCTACGGGGATGAGTGTGTGGTACCAGCTGAGATTGCGGTCACCTCAGCCCGACTTTCCCTAAATAGTGGACTTGGGGAGGAAGAAACCAGGATGGCAGCCCTTGAGGGCCTTGATGAAAAAGAGCCAATGCCTTACACCGAATGAAGAAATAGCATGAACAACTCACAAAGGCATATAGAAAGACCGTCAAACCACGAACATTTGTTGAAGGCGACCTTGTACTCCAAGCCACCAAGCATGTACGTGCCAACATGTCAGCCCCTAAGTTCACACCACATTGGGAAGGCCCACTTCAAGTGCATGCAGGCCAGAGACAACGGCTCCTATCTCCTGCTCAACATGGAAGATGGACAGATCACAGCTCCTATCAATAGCCGTTATCTGAAGAAATACTACGCATAGCTAGTGATGGATGTGTTCCCCCCAACCCTACTCATCCAAAGCATAGCACACTTGAACACATAGCATTTTTCTGTACATGCACACATGTATATAGACTTGTAACTTTTGATAATTATTACAAGTTGTTACTTGACCGATGTAATGACATTTTGACCAAAATACTATCAATGCAAGCTCATTATTTTTCCTCCACTATACGTAATGCACTTTCTTTATTTTCACCCTAGTCCACTAAGTCACCTCCTACCGGTGGGAAGGGGGGAACACAAACGAGATGATCATACAGTCAAGACACTCACAAACGGCAACAAAAAAATGCAACATTCAAGATCAGTACACAAGAAAAGGGTCGCAATACTAACACCATCAAAATACATATAAACCATAGGTTTGTTGGCCACTATCGGGCTCCATAAATACAACATCATGAAAAAAAAAGAGAAGAGCAAACTACCGGAGCCTAAATAGCATCCTCAAAACAGGATGAGAACTGAAAGTCTGCAATGACTGCCACTGGGTCTCAAGGTCGGACCATCCAGCATCACACTTGGCCTGTCGTCTCAGCCAATCCGCCTCGCGAGCCTCCACCTTGGCACGTCGCCTCTACAGGTCGGCCAGCTGTCTCTGTAGCTCAACAAGCTATTTCTGCCCGCTCCCCCTCTAAAGCTGTCTGCTGTTTCCCCAACAGCATCTCCCGCAGACGCATCACAAGCTCACTCTCCTCCAACGCTCGACTGTCACCCCTCAGCCTCAAGAAGTCCGAAAACCAGTCCAACCGAAGGTACACTGACTCAAAGAGTGTGAACTCGAACAAAGAGCGCGATACAAACTCTGGCATCCAACCCGCTGGCGAAACACTAGCAAAAGGCACCAATAAATCCATGAAGACGGAATACACCCATCACTGAAGAGCAGCATTCCCCACTACCACCCCCTAGAACGTCTATGGGAAAACTGCCTTCACAACCTCCAGTCGCCGCACCATCTCGATAGGAAAACCAAGGCGTACCCAAGATCCACCATCTGCCTGACCGACCGAAGACCCTCTACTGGCATCACCCATTGCCGCAGCACCACCTCCTGCCCTAGGAATATCTGCCAATCCAACAGTCGTCTGTGCACCCATAGCTATTGAGTGCATTGCCAGAAGAGTAGCACCAGTATCCACCACTGACACCAACAATGTGTCCGGGGGACACTCTGCAACTGGCTCAACCAGAGCCTCCTCCATGTGCATAACGGCTGTCACAACAGGCTCGGGATCCTCAGCCACCCCATGATCAACTATGATGGCCTCTGTACCCCTGCCCATCCACCAGTCATCCGTAGCCTCTAACATCGGGGTGTTGCCCACCGCTCCACCGTACAAAGCCTCCACAGTCTCCTCCGCGAAGTGCGATGGACCAGGCTGCCTCTCTGGGTCCTCTTTATAATCCATCACCTCGGTCTCTGCTGCCACCTCGGCATCTAGTATCTCAATCTCCTCAACGTCATCAGCCGCCATAGCCTCCCTCGCCTCGGCCTCGAACCTTGGCTCAACGAGCTCCTCGCTGGTCTCCTTCTCAAGCTCCTGTCAAAACAACCGGCATATTAATATATAGACAAGAATATTTGAAGCTTTGAACATGCAATTGAGATTGAACAAAAAAAAATCTAACCTCAAAGTTCAACTCGTCCGACACTTCGCGTGGCCTTTTTGACCCTGATATGTAAGGGGTTGATGTGTCTGCACTGACCTCCAGAGCCGTCTCCCATCCTGACATGCAGCAACGACAGAGGACCCTTGCTAGATCCCGACACGCTAGAAGCATGCACAACTGACTCCTCCGTGAAATCCCCCTAGGCATCATCACCTTTCTCGGCATCACCCTCCTTAATCCCTCTCTTTGAGCTCGCGACGGAGCCACTGACGACTATAGCTGACATCCCACTCTGTCTAGTAATAGTGGCTGAGATCAAACTACCCGACGTCTGCCAGCCGGCTGTGCTAACCATTCTACCCAGTACGACCGCAGTCACTCCCACCACCGCGGGTACTCAACTGTCCCCACCCCACTTGTTCTTGTCCTGGGCCACCTCCACTCCGTCATTGGCATCAGCCACTGGCAAACTCTGTCATACCGCGTATACTCAAAGGCGGTGGCCACACTCCATGGACTGCTATACCCGCAGGGAGGCTCTAAATCATACCCAAAGGCCAAGAACAGACGATCTGGACTATAACTAGCAACAAAATACAGGTTCTCAGCTGGCTTTCCACCATCATCCATCAAAACAGGGAGCCAGCCCTGAAAGTAGGCAACAAGTAATATCAGCTGCCTCAGCCCTAGGTCACCTTTCCTCATCAGCGTCGTCCTCAGGTCCAACGTGTGTAACCATGGTGGCACCTCAAACGTCGGATTCATGTTCATATACAGCCAGGCCATGTATACATCACGTCGATCCAAAACCTGAGATAGTGCACACTCGACCTCCTAATACCAGTCCATGCATACGCACGTGAACCGGAGCACCATCTAGGTAGCTCGCGTGTCTCATCTATCCAGCCTGACTGTGTCACAGCATACATACTCAACGCTGAATGTTTAAGTGGACATCCCATCGGTCAATAGTCTGGAAACAACTCATACAAATACCGCTGCAACAACATCCAATCCACATAAGTCGCCACCGGATAGCAATCGTGAGACCGCTTCACGTCGTTCACAAACTGGTCCAGACGTGAATAAAGAGTGCCCAAGTATACGGAGCCAAATCAACACGCCAGCCCTACGTCATTCGAATAGTGAGTGGGAACACCCAGGGAGAGATGCCATCCTCTGGTGTCCCATCAAACACAAACCTACAAATATTGAAGAGATGCATCTACCAAGATTCTACACTACAATGCGATGCGTGACAGATAAAGTTTCCTTTTTTCTTTTAAACTACAAGTCCAACATATATCATACATGGCAAAAGAGGCATATTTATAGAATATTTTATATCGAAGAAAAGAGCGAAAGTATGAAGGTTACCTCGACAGAAACATGGCAAGGAAGGCCACAATTTCGTATCTCTCATGGCCATGGTACGGCCCCATAATGAACTCGGCCTGGTTGCCCGCCTTTTCTCCCACCTTCACCTGTGTCGCACTGAAGAATTGCTTGATCTACATACCGTATGTCCCCTTTCAATTCTTCTTCGTCAATGCCAAGATACCCGCTAGTTGTGTCTGTAGCACCCACTCCTCCCCACTCATCCGGGTCACCTGAGCATCCTGATCCTCGTGCATGGGCAACCCCATCAGTGATATCACATAGAGCAGTGTCGGCCTAATCTCCCTAAACTCCGTCACAAACGTATGCGACCGAGTGCTCCACCTCGAAAATAGAAGGGTCATACTCGGCGTATCTCTATAGAGCTCCAAACCCACAGCAGTAATGTCTATAACAGGTATCAACCCCAACGACTCCAGCACCCCTGCCCACTCCGGGTACTCCACCATGTACTCACATCAGTAGTCCCACCCTATCTGCATCACGCTGTGGCCTTTGAATAGCACATGTGACCAAGGTATATCCCCCCTTTCGGCCAACAACGCCGATATAAATCTCATCGACATGATAGGCGCCTTCTCCCAGCTCGGGGCTTGAGTATAAGGTGACGGCACCCGCGACATCACCCCCATTGACTGACCGGCCCATGGTGTAGTGAAAGCACCGTAAGCCACACGGATGGCCAGTTCCCTCCATAACTCTCTGTCAGGTATACTGGGCAAAACACCCTTAATTCCTAACAAGGTGTTCGTCTTACTCAACTCTAGATCAAACGATCTCACTCCACCATCATCAAACGTTAACAGCACCCCAGACTCCCTCGTCGATGCTGGTGCAGCCTCTTCACCCCGCGGTGACGTCTCGGCCTCTTTACCCTGTGGCGCCCATGGCGATGCGATCGGCATGCCCCGTCACTGTCCTGTCGAGCTAACCGCCACACCTCACAGCTTTGCCCACATCTTCCATCTTATCTTCTTCACCACCGTACCCGGTTCACCTTGCTCAACACCAACCCCTTGTTCGGGCGTGGCAACTCTACCTTGGCCACTACATTCGAGAACCTTTTCTTGCCATTTACCTTGCTCACCACCACTTCCACCCCGCACGAGCCCCCTCCCGCAACCGAGGACCCAAGGGTGGCCGACCCTCCATAAGTGGCCAACCCCCCTCTCTCATCCCCTTCCTTCCTTTCTTGCCCCACTACTCTCCCCAACTTTCCCCTTCCCTTTATCCCCTACTAAACCACCTGCACCACCACTCAGGGTGGCCGACCCCCCTCGGGTGGCAGAACCCCTTGGGTGGCAGAACCCCTTGGGTGGCCAACCCACCACCCCGCGGCAAGGCCCCTCCCCTTTCCCTTCTTTCTTACCCATTTCCCTTCTTTCTTCTTCACTTTCTTTTCCTCCCCCTTCTCTTCTTTCCCTTCCTGCATTCCCCCCATGAGAACCGCAACTACTGCTTTTGGTCGAGTCGCCATGAGCTGCCGACACCCCCTCTCTCCCTCTTCTTATCCCCTGTTTCCCTCCCACCCGAAGCACCAACAGTTGCCGACTCCTTAGGGGCAGTTAACCCACCTAGTGCACCGCCACCACGACTGACTGACCCACCTTGCGAATTGCCACCACGACTGGCCTACCCACCTTGCGAACCGCCACCACGCCCGCCGACCTCGTGTCTGCCGCCGATCGCCTGCCTACCGCCCCCACCGACTGTATGCCCACCGCAACCACCATGCTCGGTGTCGCCTCCGCGCCGGCCTTCCGCCCTTCTTTCTTCTCTCTCACTTGCCATCTCTTCTTTCTCCTCCTTTCTCTCTTTCTTTCCTTCTTTCTTTTTCTCTCAAGTCTTGAAGGAACAAATGAGTCTTGTGAAAGACTTCTTCCCTCTATCTTTATATATAGGTGGGCCAAGATTCAATCTTGGCCACCCATTCAAATTTCAAATCAAAATATTTTCCCCCCAAAAGCCAAGAACTTTTTTTTTTCAAACGATACTACTTTAGGCGCTAAATTTCCTTTTTTACGTGCTATGTCTTCATCAAATACCGTCACACAATATTTCGATATTCATTTTTGGCTATCAAATTTTATGCATTTACATTCGGAAAATTTTAGTGCTCCATTTCTCATGCATTCGTGATATGCTACATAATGCACTTCACCACAGAATTCGTGCTACGGTTTCTTTTTTTTTCGCCATTTACAAATTTCGCACGAAAAAAATTGCACGCTATTAAATTTTGTGCTAAAAAGAAAAAAAAATACGTAACAACGTTTATACGTGCGGCGCTTGCTCGAGTTGCTCCTCTGCCTACACCACATGCAGGGGCTTATGTTCCTAACCTACTTTGGTCGCACCCAAGGGCCCACTAGGGGTCCTATTTTGCACGACACGTCACACATTCAACGGTCAATTTTTCAACTCTTTCAATTGGTCAAAGTGCGTGCGTCCGAGTCACGCGCATTCATCATCATCTTTTTTCAAAAATTCATGACGATGTATATTTTTCGTTGCCAAAGTAGCAACTTTGGCTCCACTTCCCTTACAAAAATACATGGAATGGACTTAACACGCCTCCACCCTCAAGGGGGTTGGCCACCTTGCCCGTGGAGGGGGGGGGGGGTCGGCCATGCCATGCATAAGGGTTCGACGACCTTGCCCCGTGGAGGGGGCTGACCACCCCATGCATAAGGGGGTCGCCACCTTGAGCATAGGGAGCGGCCACTTCATCCACAAAGAGGTGGGGAGGGGGGGTCGGCCACTCCATGCACAGGGGTCGACCACCTCATCCCACGGAGGGGGGTTGGCCACACCGAGCTTCGGGTGGGGGCTCTTTGACACTTTGCTCACTTGTCACACTCAAACACACTATGGTTCACAGTGCTCAACCATCACATGCAACGGTAGTCACCATGCCCATGCGCCATAATCAATGTCTTGTGATGGTAGTCGCTGCGCCCATGCACCATAATCAATGTCTCGCGACGATAATCGCTGCGCCCATGAGCCACAACCAATGTCTCGCTATGATAGTCGCCGCACCCATGTGCCAGAATCAATGTCTCGTGATGTTAGTCGCCGCACCCATGAGCCACAATCATGTTGCATGCCTTCGGGCACTATACTCATTCACTGCACCATGTGCCCCTGCCATGGACGTGGAACATGCTTTGACCATTCTTCGGAATGTGCAGAATTCCGACAGGCTCCGCTCGTAGTGCTCCGGCACGAGGACCCTTCGTAGTAAGATAGGTTTGTTACCGCAAAGCTATCGTTGCCTGGGGTGACTTGCATGACACTAGGCACTGAACTGCGACCTTGTGCACTCACGTTACAGGTGATCATCGACGCCCCTAGGACGATGACCCCTGGGTCACTCCGGGACTGGAGCAGGTCTATGGAAGGCATCGCGCCTAGTCCGTCTGGCAGTTGGTCAGAGGGCGACCCTCGCTGCTGTCAGGTTCTATATGCATCTTTTGACACACACTTGTGGATTTAGTAAGGGCTTGGACCGGTGGTTGAGGCAACATGCTTACTCTGATCATGCTGTGGTCAATCTTCTCAAACAGGTGGAGCGATGCTGTGTGGGATAAAATCGCGTGTTTGGGAATCGACAGTCCAATAGAGAACCGATATTTTTGGGACCCCTAAGTGATGTATCATTCCCAAGGGATGCCACGTGGCAATTGATGACACATGCATACTTTTGCCTATAAATAGTGGACTTTTGGACTCATTTTGGACATAATTTCTCTCATTTCACAAATCCACTTTCTCACTCTAGAATCCAATGCTCTTGAATTCTAGAGAGAAACACAATTGTCTAATGACTTTGGACATATCAACGACACAACATCGACCGTAACATTGGACCGTGACTTGGACCTTAGCTTGGACTGTCAACTGTCGGCCCTGTTCACGTACGTCTTGTCTCCACTGCACTGCTATCCCTCATGGCCTGTCTGAAAAGCCTTGTCTCTGCCCTTACTCCGCCCTCACTGTTTCTCACTTTGTACAACTGGCAACTGACTAGGACTGCATCCCTTGTGGAACCTCCACGTAAGTACGAAACCCACTTTTCTTGGCATCAGAAGCTGTTGATGAGAAAAAGTTAGAAGCACATCAATGTCTAGAATGTAACCAATCTCGCATGACAAAAACTTTTAACAAGAAAGTTCGGCTTCGTTCCTTTTAAATTGGAGATCTAGTGCTTACTGTGCAAAGACCAATAATCACTTCCCATAAATCTGGAAGCAAGTTCACTTTGAGATGGGATAGACCATATGTTGTCCACGATGTCTACATAGATGGAGCTTAAATGACTGCCGAAGACGGTTTAAGAATTGGCCCCATAAATGGAAAGTTCTTGAAATGTTACTATGCTTGAAGCACGTTTTACTGCCACTCCTGCTCTGTTGCAAGTGCAAACCCGACCCCCCCCCCCCCCCAGAAAAATAATAAAATAAATAAAACCTTCCCTTTGAACTATGTTTGACTTGATCCCTTCGGGGTACGTAGGCAACTTAGACCTAAATTCTAAGTTCAGTCACAAACCAAATAATAATAATAATAACAATAATAATAATAAAATCCCATTGAACTCCATTTGACTTCATCCCTTTAGGGTACGTAGGCAACTTAGACATAAATTCTAAGTTCAGTCATAATCATAAAAAAGAGGTCCTTTTGGTGTTAAGGCTAGTATTTGAAAATAATACTACTTTAATTCCATTCAACTAAGGCAAAATACTTGTCCTCAAGGTCTGATTACTTCAAATAAGAAGGATGGGGCTTTTAAACATGACACTGAATCAGATAATGAGGTTGAATTCTCTTAGTTCCCTTCTACTATCTTCAAGAAGCGCCTTCATCTTTTCCAAAGTTGTTATGTCTTCATCATTCAAGGGAGCGATGTCTTAAAGCGAAGTGATTTCATCTCTTATCTAGGAAATTTCTACATCCAGCTTTGATAGATCTTCTTCATCTTATTTGAGCAACGTCTTTGCTACTTTCTTTGGCACTTCTAGCTCTCGAAGCTGCTTCATCAGCTCATAGTGCTTTTCGTTAATTATTGACAGTTTTGGTTTGCAAGAATCAACACGCTCTTTTTTCTTGTTGGATTTCATCTCTGCCTCGGCAAGATGGTGAGAGGCATTTGAGTGCTGCTCCTTGGAGGCATCTCGGGAAGACCTTATGGCCTCATAGCTAGCAACGTTAAAAAAAAAGATCTCATAAGCTTTTCCAAAGAAGGATGATCAAACTATTTGACGTTAGTCATTTCCTTCAAAGTGAGTCCATGTCTTTCTTGACCGAGGCCATGTGCTCTAAGGGTACTCTAAAGAGCATTTCTTTTATTAAGTTCCACAACATGATGAGGTATTTCTGTTGACAATCTAAAATCTTTGCCTCAAGCTAAAGCTCAGAAACTAAAGCACTCGTACTCTGAGGTACAACTGCTTATGGAACAGATAGAGGCTTCATCCTTACAAGGACAGGTATAGCCTCACATGGAGAAAGGGGCAGAATAGCGTAATGCACTTGGTGCAATTTTTTTCCTTCACCGCCACGTTTTGCTTGAGGACTCGTCACTATCTTATGATCAAGGTTCTTGGCTATCAGCGGGAAAGAACTTGGGCCATCCACAGAGTGTTCATCTTTAAAGAGTAGCTCTTCATCATTGTAAGGAAGGGCTTCATCAAACTGGATGAAAATGAAAGAATATCTCCAAATGTTAGGACAGTTTACTAAAACAGTAAGGGCTTTCACTAAATGAAGCTTACTTATGTACTTGTCTTGCCGATTCTGGAAGAGATGATATTGGGATATAGATGTTCTCAATGAACACTTTTGGATTCAAGTCAAATGCCTGTCTTTTCTTCTTTTTGGTTGGTCGCTTCCAGTGTTGATCACAGTCATGTGTATTGCTTTCCTCGTTACTTGATGAACGAATTTGTATCCCCTCTTTAATGTTTTGAGAGTGATTAGAGTCTTTCACGGTAATGGAGGAAAGCCTAGGAACCTTCATATGATCATTCTCAATCGCATCTTTTGGTCTGTTGGAACTTGGAAGAGATAAAACAATTTTCTTTTTTTTGCTTGCTCGAACCTTTTTGACTTTATCCGGAGCAGACTTCACAGTATTTTTCTTTGCTTTGCAGGATCTGGAACATAGTGGATCTTCTTTTTACCGGAAGGATTTGTGGAAGCACCTTTCGATGTGTTAGACTTTGGGACATTCGATGCCACGTTCTTACATGTTCTGATGATGATCTTGGTAGGTTTTGAAGCATTTTCAAGTCACTTTGACCACCATGCGGTATAAGCTTTTGTGGTGAGACATGCCTTCGTCTCCAAATGAGACAAAATAATAACTTAGGGCCCATTAGAGAGATGAGTGCATGACTGCCAGAGTTGAATCACTTCATCTAATGAGGTCGCATGTAGTTTTTTCTTTAGTCCACCTAGAATGTCTTGGCAAAAACCGAATTGGTAGCTAATCATGTGAGGATTGTAAGGTTCAATGTTGTATTCACTACCGCATCGAATAGCTTGAGCGTAGGCCGATGAAGTAGTCACTCCAAGATGATGATACGTTTCAGTCGTCTATCAGAGCGAACTGTTCTTGCTTGTACAAACTCAAAGAAGCCAATGTAGATGTGTTGACTTTTTGGAGCAAATCTCGAGCGCTTAAAATATCAAAGCTTTTTGCCGTCCTTTCACCAGAAACTTTAGCCATGCGAGCAGCACAGTGAATATGATCAGAAGAGAAGTAAGCGTTGAAGTAATTTCCTATCCACCCATAGACATAATGAATAGGAAATATTGCTTCATACTTCTTTATTTGGGAAGAAGAGGTAGGCTCCCTTAAGCCATTATAAATGCAAGGAAGCACCAGTACAGCTAATGAGAACTTGCTTCCACAAGCCATCATGCTTGCCACCTTGATGTCACCGGGATGAATGTGATTAAACTCTCTGCCTGGTAGAACAAACTTACAAAGCCAACATGATAGAAATGCCGCCAAGTAAGTTTCCTCCGCTAAGTCACCATTGACACCCAACTCCTCAAACAGGTGAAACTGCTCTTTTCCCCATGTAAAGACATCATCAATGGCACCGTATGAGTTATGCTGACGTCTTGGTTGACTATCCCTTTTCTTTGAAGTCCTCACTGGAGGTTAACCTTATCGAATGGGACCTCTACACCAAAACTGGACCCATTCAAGAAAAGTCATATGTTGATCTACTCCATTTTTGCAGTTAAGTTTGTGGAAGCCTATGAACATGTATTAGCAATTAGGAGGCAAGAGAAGTTTTCCATCTTGGTTGAGACCAGTCAATTCTCTGGCCGATAGAACAACTTCATTGTAGAAAAGTCCGTGAACAGGAAGTCCCCCAATCATTTGTAAATCGCAAAGAGAAATAGAGGTCTCTCCAAGAGTAGTATGAAGCGTGTTTGAAGAAGAGCACCATGATTCATAGAATACTTGAAGGATGTACTTATCTCTATCATAAGTGAATAATGAGGCATGCAGTGCATTGTAGATCCCCACTTTAACAAGTAAAGTCTTTTTTCTCTCAAGCGCGTCTTCTAGCCATTCCAAGTACCCTTCGACATAAACATGATCGCCGAAATTAGAAGAAGGGATTCCCCAAGTGGCTTGGCCAGATTCAAGATTATGTCGAAGTAGCCAAACGTCAGGCAAAGGTATCTCCATGGCATGAGAAGCTGCTTCCGCTGAATCATGGAAATATGACAGCAATAATAAAACATCCGAGCTAGAGCTGTAGCTAGGGCCTTTCATGTGATAAACTACGATTGTAGTAGATTTGACGCACCAGTCTGTTAAATGAAGCGGATCAAAATGAAGAGGACGACCTTGAGCCAATTTCCCTATAGCTGGAGGATGAATGGCCAAAGTTGCGCTCTTAATTTGTCTGTCTCCGTTCTATTTGATGAGGGAGAGAGAAGGTTCGGGAAGCTCGAAATCCTTGAAGTAGCTCATTCCGAAAATCAGTCAAGGATGCAGAAAGTAACTGTATGAAGGACACTAGCTCATTCCAATCTCTGTATTTTTCTAAACTCCTTCCGTTAATGTTGCTACAAAAAAAAAAGTAGGACGCTACAAATTTGGAAAAGAAATTCAGGTTGTAATAGTATTGATAAATTGTTCGTGTCAATAATAAAGTAACAGAAAAAGAGCAAGCAAGTCGCTGAAAAAGAGAGAGAGGGAAAAGGAGAAGGAGGAGAAGAAGAAGAAGAAGAAGAAGAAGAAGAAGAAGAAGAAGAAGAAGAACAAGAAGCAGCAGCAGCAGCAGAAGAGAAAGAAGATGTTCAAGAAAAAAGGATGGGGCCAGAGGAAGAAACAAAGGTAGAAGACGACAATCATATTGAACGTCAACCAACTGTCATGCATTGACTATAAAAAGTAGAACTTGGTTCTAATTCTAATTCCAGAACTTGGTTCCAATTCTAATTTCACAACTTGGTTCCAATTCTAATTTCAAGTTCCACTACAATTGGGGTTTGCATCCTTTCTCAACTCCAAGTGCAGTCATATTCAAGTTTAAGAACTTGTTTTTTCAGCCATCAAGTCCAACTTCTTGTGGATATTAAATTTCTTCATATAAGTTCATCCAAATGGAAGTGGCTGTGAGCGCTTCTTCGGCCAAGCTCAAAATAAAATAGAAGGAAGTTGCCGCTAAATTTAAGTTCCAAAATGTCTGGGACTCCAAATTCTTTGTTACATAGGCAAAATCCATGCGACACAAAAGAAAAATGTTAGTAGAAAAGTGTCGAGACTCGTTCACTTTTCAAAGCACCTTTTTCAAAGCGTCAGAGACCAAGTCTCTAGGGACATTTTTAGAAGAGTAAATTTTGGGCCAATGATAAATTGCATGTTTCATTTTTTGTCATTAAAATAAGTGGTGAATGACGAATAGGAAGCTGACACGTTTATCATTACATAGTTGAATAAAAATTTACCACGTGTAATATGGTATTTATCTCTTTACAAAATTAAGAGATAATCATCAAAAGAAGAACACTTCAACAAGAACACTTCCGTCCACCTCTATATATATGGGATGACCCTAAGGCGTGCAAAAAAAAAAAAAAACAAAGAGGGACCAGAAGTCTTCCAAGTCAGTCATATGGAATTCCTCCCAAGTCCAAAAGCAAGTAATCTTCCAAGTCGTCTGTCTTTCCAAACATCCAAATTTTCCGTTGTGCCAGACATCTAAGCCGTCCGCGGTGTCAGACATCCAAGTCTTCCGTCGCGTCAGACATCCGAATCGTTTGTCCCGTCAGACATCCAAATCGTCCCTCACGTCAGACATCCAAATTGTTCATCGTGCTAGACATCGAAGCCGTCATGCGTCAGACATCCAAGCCATCTGTCGCGTCAAACATTCAAAGTCGTTCGTTATGAAATTCATTAGGTGTTCGAACGAACTCAGTCAAATTCACCATTTGATCCGAAAACAAGCTATCAAGCCTTCGGTCAAGCGTTAGTCAAGAGAAGAATTAGAGGACCTCTTCTTTGTATAAGGATTAATTTAGAGAATTGTACTCGCTCTTCAATATAAACTTTATTTCTCGCTAATTTTTTTGTCTTATCATTAGACTTGAAATTTGTGTGTACAACAACAATTGGGAATATTGTATTGGATGAGATTCTTATGTCTTGGTAAGTTAATTCATATTACTAAGCCTTATATAATTGAAAAACTAATTCTAAACATTCTAAACTCTCCCTGATTGATGAACTAACCTACTCGAACTTAATTCTTACTACTATATCTTTAAAACTACTATCTAATATGAATATATATATATATATATATATATATATATATAAATGAAAATAACATACTAGATTTAGAAGAGAAAAAAAATGATGCTAGAATTGAAATTGAAACAATAAAAATTATGTAATAATTGTTTTTTTTTAAATTATAAAATTTGCTTACCATAATTGATGTAATCATCCGTAAATATAGTATAGCAACTTTTAGAATGCTTTTGATAAAAAAAAAATAAAGTTATTTTTTGGATGGAACAACACTAACAATAAATGACTGTACAATTATTATTCATTAAAATTGGAACAATCATAATGATTGTTCATAAATTTGATTGTTGAAAAGGGACTTAAAGCTATATACTAAACATGTAGATCTATATAAAAGTATGCAAATATTATCTTTAATATGATCTCTATTTTAAGTTTATTTAATTTTACAAGAACTATATAAGGGCTATACGAGGAAATCTTATATAATGTGAAAACTAATTCTAAAACCCTAATTATATGAAATTTTCAGGATTTGATTTTGACTACTGTGTTCTAAAAACACGTATCTAAAAAATATAACTTATGGATATTTAGAAGAAAAAAGATTATTTTGTAGTTAATTTAAGTTTATTGTAATGTAATAAATGTATGTTTATTTATGCATAACATAGTCATTGCAAAAAATGTTTGTATACTATATAAAATTAATTATCAAATTTCTAGATAATTTATTGCGTTGATAAGACAAAACGATCCAAAGTGGCTATATAATAATATATGAGATTTTTTTTAAAACATCACATATGTATTACAAAAAAAAGGTGCAAATCAAATTAAATAAGTATTAATTACTATATTTGAGAACATTTAAAACCTTTAAGATGCAAAAATATGATATGACTATTGTTTAGCCACTCTATAATATGAATTTTACTATATTTGAGAACATTTAAAACCTTTAAGATGCAAAAATATGATATGACTATTGTTAAGCCACTCTATAATATGAATTTGTAAATTCCTATATCTAACAAATGAAATAATATTATCTTGGAGGAGGTTCTTATTTCTTGATAAGTTAATTTGCATATCGGTAAGCCTTATAATTGAAAAACTAATTTAAACATTCTAAAACTCTAACTAACTAATTAGGACTTAATTTTAACTATTGTATACTTAAAAAATAACATATTAGATTTAAAAGAAAAAAAATGATGTTACAATTGAGATTGAAGCAATAAAAATAACATAACAATTGATTCATACATATTTTATTTTAATATATAGTTACCGTATTGATAAAAATATTTATCAAATAAAATATATAGCTTTTAGAATCTTTTGATAGACTAAAAAATTAACCATCGCTTTCAGGATATTACCAAATGACCAAAAATGTCTGTCTAATTATTATTAATTAAAATTGTAATAACGATAAAGTTTATTCATAAATCTGATTTTTGAAAAGGATTTAAGGCTGTATACTAAATATGTTAGTGTATCTAAAGGTATGCAAATATTATTTTGGTTGCGATCCATATTTTTAAGTTTGTTTAGTTTTGCAGGAACTATGTGAGGGTTATATTAGAAAGCCTTATATAATTTGAGAACTAATTCTGAAAAAATGTATACTAATTTGTTAGAATTTAATTTTGAATATTTTGTCCTTAAAACTAACTCTCTCATACCATCATAAAAAAATATGTATCTAGAAAACAAAAATCACATATGAGTCTTAAAAGAAAAAGAATCATGTTATAGGTAATTTAAGTTTATTACAATGTAATATATATATATATATATATATATATATATATATATATACATACACACACACACACACAGACACAGACACACACAAAAATAATATATTCATTACAAAAAAAAATATTAATGTAATATATCGATATTACAGTTATAGGATTTTTACTTTGGTAACACCGTAAAATAATCAAAATGATTACATCGCATATATGAGATTTTGAAAACAAATCACGTGTGTATTAGAAAAAGGTACAGTTAAATAATTTTTAATTACTCTATTTGAGAACATTTAGCACCTTTAGAATACAATACCAATGATTAACCAGTTCATTTTTGCATAGGGCCTTGCGATAAATGAAAGGACTTTTTTATTTATACTTAATTAAATTTCCATGAAAAAAAAAACTATGAGTACACTTAGTAGATAAAAATTTTATAACTTCTCGACAAGTCATCGAAGACGTAGAAAAAAATTCAAACACTGGGCACGTCATATTCATCAATTTAATTTTATCATTACTAAAACATCTTACAAGAATTAAAGAAATAAAAACACACACGCACACATGTGTGGGTGTGTGTAAATATATATATATATATATATATATATATATATATATATATATATATTATGTAGTCGTTCTATCAAATTTATTTTTACAGACAATAATTACTTATTTAAAAGTAATAAGGTGTATACATAAGTCCTGTTAATTTGAAATTCAACTTTTATTCCATATAGATTCCTACTTAATCATTATAATAACCTTCGAAAAATATGTAACACCTCAAAAACTTTTGAAGTTAAAGAATTATACTCGTATATAACATCTACAATTTAACATAAGATTTTTGCTTTAACACTTATCTATTCTTTATAGTCAAATAAGATTTTTTTTAAAACTAATGTTATTGTCTTTTTTTGTCTCACGATACGTGGAACACATTAATACACTATTTAAGACCTTATGGTATATTATATTTTATAAACCGACCCGAGCTTGACTCGAATTAATGGGCTAGTTCTTATAGAACGAGGATATCATCCATGAGTTTTACTTGCATATCTAGACATGTTATAACTTTCTTCTTAATCTTGGTATATATATTTCTACTGGTCTAACCAAAAAACAAAAAAAGAGGGGAAAAAACAAACTCAGGCCAAACTAGACCCTAATTCTCCTGAGCATCAGATCGTGACATCATTAAAACTCGCCCAGCCCACGATAGTTGCCTCGATCTGCTCTCTCACTCATGCCAAGCAGCTTTCATTGGTCGCCTTTTCTGCCGCCTCTCCATGTCAGATCTGTCCGTGCTGCTCGAAAGGGCCGAGGAAGTTCCTCGTGCTGCAGCCGTCAAACTGGTTACAAATTGATTAATTTCTTATGTTTTCGTGTTACTTTAGTTGCATGTACGTTGTTATGGCACATGGTCAAAAGCAAATTGCCATGCGCCGAATTGTGAATGGTTACATGGTCATTGAAGATGTATGTCTTTATTATATTTTGCTAGTTCAACTGGGTGTGGGTTGTTTTTATGCTCGGTTGTTGGATTAGTAACTTGATTTTTGCTATTTAAAAGTGTGGAACTTTTGTCAGTTGAGAGTACATGCAGATGCTTATGGACGAGACGTCGCTTTGGACTTGGTTGGCTTGGACTTTGCGGGGTCGTGGTGCAGTAAATGATGTTCGTGTTAGTCAAAGTAGATTGTTTCACTTTCATGTGAATATAAGACCGACAGTATGTTTTATAACTCAATTAAGCATTTAAAATGTAAGTAATTAATAATTTTTAATTATTTGATTACACTTGCCTTATAGCACTTAAAAAATAAATTTTTCAAAAAAGTAGACCATAATTCTAAGTCAGGTTGAATTTTGCTTAATACTTAGCACTTAATTTTAAGTGAGGTGGATGGTCAAAATTTGTTAACAAAAATTTACGTAAAAGAATAATTATCACCGTGACTCACAATTTCTAGAAACACCACCACAACTATGATGTTCCTTTCTCCATCACCACCAAAATTATCACGTCTTAGTCGCCACCACACCACTATGGCCACCACTAACACCATCATCACAAGAATGCCGCCTTTTCCACCAAACCATCGCCACTACCACCATCAACTTCTACAAGTCTGCTAAAATCATTTTCATATTCGCCATACTACGACCACTACCATGATTGTCACTTGTTGCCACCGCCATAATTTCTAATGCAAAATCTTCACGCACCACTACCGCCATCAACATCAGCACCTTTCTGCCGTTACCGGTGCACTACTAATACAACCAACACGGTTTTGACAATAAAAGTATTATAAAAAATGTAGATGTATAATTCTAGAAAAACGGACAGGTTTGCAAAATGGAACTACTGTTAGGCATCTACTTTTGGTTTACTAAACATGTTAAGTTAGTTTTTAGGGTTGAAAATTCGGTTGCTAAAATTTCAGTTTTACAAATTTAATGCTTAAGTTTTCAATAGTTGAATTTCAGTATTATCAAACAACCATTGAATCTATTATTTTTATGCTAACTGAAATATTGTTTCTGTTTGCATCTGCCGTGATTCTTCCCTGTGGCTATTTGTATAATTCATTCGGTTATTAAATGGGATTTGTTAGGTTCGACATCAATCTTTAGCATATTTGGTTATACTAGTTGTTACGTGGGTCATTCTGTCTATGTAGTGGTCTACATTTCTTAAAAACGTGGAGGTTCATCGGCATCTAATTTTATTTTATTGTTTGCTTATAAAGTGAACACATGGTTTGGAGAGTGAAAAGATCTGTATCTGAATTTCAAAAGGAAAGATGTGTTATCATGTTCCTTCTCATCGATGAATAACAATATTTTGTTATCAAACATATGGCACTTTCTTTTCTTATTTCAAAATGCACAAGCCATATTCGCCACTATGTCTATTCACCCAACCTCATTTGAGATCTAATAAAATGTATAACCATTGGAAAACTCTCTAACACAACACGCACAAACATGATCGCATCAAGTTTCAAAGGTCGTTATGTATGTAATTTAGTCAAATCATATATCAGTACCAAAACTTACAAAAAGGAAACTAAAGGAGAAAGGATTTCCAACAAAATACAATCCATCCATGATTAGAAATAAGAACAACACGCATGAAAATTAGAAACCATCTATGAACTAACTTCATTAAGATACACGAATAAGCAATGGCGTTGATTTACTTAATTAGAGCAAATGTCAACTACATATACCAATACATAGATTATTAAGGAAAAATAAATGCATCATAAGAATTTAGATCAAGTTTGGTCAAAGACTGTTGCTTTTCCAAAATCATGCCTACAATAAGTACAAAAGAAAACGCCAATATAAGATCTCCATGAAATGCATAAAGCTTGTATTCCATATCAGAGAGTTGCTCATGCCTCAAGCATGTACACACAAAGTTTAAAATTTCTTCAACACTTGGAAAAGGTGTCCAAGTTGTTAAAGTGATACCATGCTCTTGACAACCCTGTACTAATGTGAACAATCATATTAGATCTAAGAAGGGGTATACTAAATATAAGTTATCATATTACAGAACAAACAAGTCTTTGTTACCCCTGCTTCTTATCAATTTTGTCACCGGTAAATTCATCCTTGTTCCAAACCTCAATCAATGCATGTAAGTAAGTTGAATTAGTTTTAAACCGAATAATATGAATATCTAAACTCATGGGTTTTTAAAATATTAAATTCTCCCTTGGAAACTACCCAAATGATTTGAGTTGGAAGCTTACAAATTAAATGCAGCTGCGTTTTCATGAGCATCTTCGCGAATGGATAGTTAAGTATCCCAAGATAGATAATTTCTCCAAAACATTGTAAACATTGAATTGTTTCATTCCAAAAGCCAGATACAATGCTTCTCTTAGGTTGAGCCTCTATTCTCTGTTACAACATAATTGTCTCTTCGCTTTGGTCCAACACTTTTCGGTTGGATTCCACACATAACATGTTAGACATGTTCTATAAGTTGTAGCTTGTCGTTTGCACATCATTTTTGCTATTTTTGGGCTTTATCAAGATGGAAAAAATATTAAAATACGGCAAATTGAGCACAAAATAAAATAACAATAGAAGAAAATGAAGGGCATTACCTATTATTGCAATCACATTTCTCAAAGATTGTGCATTACAGGTAAGATGTCGCTTTCAAAGATTTATCGCATCCATCTTTGGATATCGAAAAAAAAATTTGTCCTTAGAAGTTTTTAGATAGCCAAAAATTATCGAGAATGCAGTGCACATATACCCTAAGTTGGATCTATTTCATTCCAAGTAACCAGGTCCACGCGCTATTGGCTTGCAACTTATGAGCACATGTACTATCAAACATGAATGTTGTTTCAGTTAAGCACGAGCTGTGGTTCGCCAATCGCTATGTCCAGCTTAAGATTCTGCGAGAAGTGAATATTAGCTTTCTGCTGGATAAGGTATTTTTGTTGGAAAAGGGAAAAGGCACTCAACACCAGCTAGAAATTGGAGGAAAAGACCAACCTAGAAGATCATCAATGTGGAGGGATCATAGAATACTGATAGAATAAAATAGTAAGTAGAGGGAAAGGCCCTCTGTCTTATTTCAATGCTAGTATATTATGTAAATAGAAGCTTTAAGTAAATAGAATGAGAATTGTAGGAAGGTTTTTGCAATTAAAAATGAGAAATCATAACATCATACGTACCGGCCATACAATATACACAAGCTCATGGGTTTTTCCTAGCTCTCCCGCAGTTGTATATAATTATTTCAAGTTATTTCTCAGCTTTCTCAAAACAGTCAACAAAGATGCAGCACCGGAAGAAAGTCTAAGATGTCATACATACCATTGCATTCCTCTACGCAGCCATGGCCAAATATGCAACAAAGTATTAGCTTTTAAGAGCTTATCAAGAAATTACTGCGTCAAAGTACCAATGTAATAAAAGAAATGTTGTTTAGTGTGCAACGCAATTGATGCACTCAAAAAAATCTTAGAGAAGATTTCTTGTCTCTGATAGGTTTGAACTAAGATAAGTTCGAATATATTCAACTTTGGCTTTTTGAGGTCGTGAAGAATGAAAAATTTACCATCAGATGAATTATGTGACAAGAACAATAGCTGCAATCAAAATTAAAAAGATTGAAATGTGAAAGAGGGGAAATCTAGCATGTAAGAGATCACTTTTAGTGGATGGATGAACCCAAGAAATCTATACCACTTTCAGCAATCAATACTCCCTTCTACACTCAGACAACGATTATCCTGTTCCATGTTTTCCATCTCATTTTAAGCAACAATTATAGATTATCATATCATCTACTGACATGAATAACAAAATTGTTAAGTGAGTGACGCCATAGCTTCGAACCACACTGGCCTCTCAACCAAGAAATGCATCAAAGATGCAAAGGCACAAGAAATAAAAAAGGTAATTTGGTGTTGGAATGGAGCCATATCTTTGGTCAAGTGCTTGGGTATTCAAAGCAAGTTGTAGAACCAGTAGTGGCCAATATGTTTGCTTTTCCAAAACCGCTGAGAATAGCTATTATGTGACACAATTGCAAGAGAGCCAGTGGACATACGTGCATGCACACATACTCACACACTGGCTATGGACATTTTCAATTTAAATGACATTATTTTCCTTATAAAGCATTCAATCCAAGCATTTTTTGCAACTGAAACTCTTTGCAAAGAAATCCCATATTAGGGAAATTGGTAATTATGTTGTTGGAAGAAATGGTAACTACATGTGTTGTCATTTAGCTGTTGTTTCCCTGTCCAAAAAGGATAACAGAAAATAATAACTTCAAACCTAAAAGAAAAGCCGCTGCCTAAGAGCTGTGGTCTTTTACTTTCTCTACTTTTGGGGTATCTTTGGTGATGTCCAATATTCATGTTTGGTTCGGGTTGAAAGTTTTGATATAGATGGAAAGAGAATCTAATTTCATTAAGTGATTATTTAGATAATTGAAAACAGAGGATGTAGAGAAGAAGTATAATTATCGGTTACTCACCCTTATCTAAACAAAATTATCTAAATAACATAGCACAAAATTGAAAGTTTAAAAGAAAAAGAAAATAGAAAGCCGTTATCTCTTCTGAAGCTCACTGTGGACACAACCTTTCAAGTTTGGATTAAATGAAGACTCTGACGAAAGTCTAACCTTGAGAAGGTAGCACATGTCAAGGCCTAAAATGATCCACATAAGGTAGACTAAGGTAGCACATCTAAGCGTTCAAGCCAAGGCCTAAAATGATCTCCTATTCTAAATCCTGGTAAACTAATTAGCTACAGTCCAAGTCTGGCACTACATCGGAATGTTACACATACTAATATGACGTTATAACCTAACATGGTTGGGAGTCTCTGAACTACTGTCAATGCTGAAGACTCAAGGTCATAGTAATAAATCACCAGCTTACTATTAAAGGAGTCAAGATAATCTGTTATATTTTAAGGTAAGTAGGTTCCCTTTTAGTGATGATGAGTATGGCAGGTTTTCAAGGAAGTTGAAGCCGTACTTCCTGAGATTGAAAATATAAATTGTCTCTAACCTTCACCAATCAAAGTAGGAGAGTGGTCTAGAATTTGACCACGACAAAGAAAGCATGAGATTCTGGGAAGAAGAGTAACCTCAATTAAAGAACAAAGGTTTGCAACTAAATTTCAAATGACCTAAATTCTTATTATCATACACACATGTTACCAGAATTAGTAGAATTATGATGGGTAATTTCTATTATGACCCTTTAATAGAACAACTCGGTGACCAATGACAATGAAGCTATACTATTATAGTTGTGGTGCAGTCCATGTCCAGGCTCTGAGATTTGATATGATGTTATCTTATTTTGCACCACTTGTGTAAGTGAAGCTCCAGGAACCCTAATAAGAGTTATTGGAAAACAAATCAAGTTTAATTATTATCTCTGACTTTCAACTCTCAGACCATAAAAGACATCCTGAAAGTAGTTCCATCAGCTCAACATAACATTAAATGCAAGAGTATCCATTACTAAACAAATAAGATGCTGAAACTGGAGACGGGCTACCATGATGCCATCATAAATTGACGTTATGGCCACCTGCAATCACCGATCAAGATGCCTCTTGCCAACAAATTCACTCAGCCCCATAGAAATGAACTTTGGCAAGATCACCTCATAGCAGTTGTAAACTGCTATTTCCCAAAGGTTAACTACTTCAGAGCATACTCTCCAACCATTAACTGAAAATGAGTTCGCTTTTGAGGTGCTCTTTTACTTGTATAGATGTAGAGCGTATTCAATCCAACAAGTTTATTATGTTTACTATCTTATTTCAGGAGAGCCTATCAACTTTTTAAACTTGGTAAGAAAATCCGATCGGAGCTTTTGCCTCTCTGCCTCCATAAATTTTGTATCTAATTTTAAATTGTCTAAATTACTTTCTTTGTTATCCCTTTTCTGATGGTTAACTTGCAAACTTTTCAATACAAACACACAAACGTTGGAGACTCATGCTCTTTAACATTAATCTTGGATTAAAGGATGGCAACAAGCTATTGTTAAATTTGCAAGTTTCAAATACTATTAGCTAAAGGAAACAAGAGCATCATGGATGCAAAGTAATAGCCTCGTTCATAACCAAGATACTATATCAGGTAAGAAGTGTAACGCCCCAGATTTTTCTTTATTTATTTTTTATCAGGATACTTGTGTAAGTATGAATTAGAATGTATTGTGAGTTTGAATTAAATAGTGAGCCTAAAAATCAATTTAAAATTTTCTTGCTAGAAAGTGAGTTATACTTTTGGGATTAGATGACCCAATTTAAATTTGGGCTTTAGTTTGACCCATTTATAAAGTTAGAGAATTTTGGGACATAATGGGTATTTTGCAATTCTTATTGTGTTAGGAATATAATTACATTCCTTTTAGGTTAATGACTTATGCAATATAATTCTTAGGAGCACACAAACTTCAGAAGAGCCTCCAAAGAATCTTTAGGAAGAATACTCTTCAGATTTTGGTCATTACATTGAGGGTTTTTGATATAATTGGTTTGAAGAGATCAAGACTTGGAGTTGATTTACGCAATTGAGGTAAGGGTTTTCTCACACATTTACCCCATCCGAATTCTGATTATCGATCCGTTCATCAACTGATTGATTCTTTAAAGAGATCTATTGATTCTTTAGAACCCTAATTACATTCTTGATCCTTACGCTAAATAGTTCTTTGTACTTTCGATTATTGACTTAGATTCGTGATCTTTTTATTGTAAATCTTTGTAGCACGTTCAAGAGTCCGTAACTTTTTCGTTCCTTGTCCAATTTCAGTATTTTTACACTTTTTGAAAACCTCAAGCAGTGTACTACAACTTTGTAGTTTTGGGATGATCGAAATTCCAAGTGATCAATATTCAGAAAATAGACCTAAACATTGTTATGCTTATATTTCTGCCAATTCAGGTCAGCCAATTTCGATTTACTGTATCTTATTTGTTTCTCATTGGTTTTTAATGATCTTGGACATTCTGAAATCCTTGTAGAGTCTTCTTCAACTTTGTAGTTTAAGGTTTTATAAGAATCCGTTTGGTTCTTGGTCAAAATTGAGTTCGAAAAGTATTTATCAGTGCAGACTTTTCTGTTTTTGACACTGTAAATCAGCCTATTTCGATTTGTTCTATCTCCTTTGTTTCTCATTGGTTTTTCATGATTATAGACAATCTGGAAACCTTAAAGAGTCCTCTTAAACTTCTTAGTTTTGTGTTTTCTCAGAATCTATCTATTTTCGGATAACAAATCAGTTTGAAAGTTATTCATCGGTGTAAAAGTTGCTGTTTGACACTGCAAATCAGCTTGCTTTGACTTGTTCCATCTTATTCGTTTCTTATCGGTTTTTGATGAACTTAGACATTACAAAATCAGCAACGAGTCCTCTTTAACTTTTAGGCTTTGTGTTTTCTTAGAATTTGTTGATTTCATTGTTGAATTTAGCCCTTAGATAAAACTATTCTGCATAGAATCGCGTGAACGAAAATGACTTAGTCTGCTTCAAACTTTTGGTGTTTATTAAGTTGATTTGGTATATGTTTTTATAATCTGGCGAGCCATGTCACAGTGTATGTGACTTATCTATTTCCGACTTACCCACGTGGATTGGAACGTGGGCTAGCTCAGCGGGATGAGCTGGAGATCGCGATCTTAATTTCTGAACCTTGTCTCACGTGTCAGTGATGACACGCGTGATACATTTCTGAATGGCTCCCATGGTCTTCGTCTTTGTTCTGATTGAACATTTAGATTTTGATATCTTATCTATTTGAAGATATTTTCAAACTTATCTTAAGTATTATTGAATTCACTAGAGTCTTTTTGAAACATAAGCTATCATTATCAGAACTTATGGAAACATTTCGAACTTAATATTGTATTGTCCGCTGTTACAAGCTATTTGACCTTGTTTCTAATCTGATTTCTGAATTGAAAATTAGTGCATTGGTTTTTGTATTCGCCATGTACCTTGGTATCGTACTTTATCAATTCCAAGTATTATTATCGATATAGCGTGCTTTGTACTCTGTGGGTGGGTGTGTTGGATTATCTTTACTGGGCTTAGTGCTCACCCCCCTTACTTTCAGGTTATCAGCCAGTGTTCGGAGCTGTGCAAAGGATTATAAGGCATGGCTAATTAAGAAGGCTTTTAGGGAAGGATTTTCCTTTTATATTTATCGTACTATTAGATTTGGCTTTAGATTTTATCTTGGAGCTCCGTTAGGAGTACTTGATATCAATGTAATAGTTTTAAGCCGGAGTGGCATTTATTGGTGATTCTTGGAGACTTATTCTTAGATGCTCTGATTACTCAATTTGGGAGACTTTTGGATATTTTGAGATTTTCTGCTTTGTTTATTTGAAATTAACGCTCCAAAAAAAAATCGGGGCGTAACAAGAAGACAAGTTTCAATAAACAATAAGAAAACTTATGGACAACGGTAATAGTGGGATGACATACCTTGCATTTCTTGTTTGTTGGTAGTTGTTCAAAGCAATGGCACGAGAAAGAAAAAATGTAGGCCTTGCAATGGACGCATACCTTTGGTCAGTTGCTTGGATATTCAAAGCAAGCTGCGAAACCAGTAGCGACCATGTATTTGCTTTTCCAAAATTCCTAAGAATATTATGTGAAACAACTGCAAGGAAATCAGTGAACACGCGTGCATCCATGCATGCATTCCAGCTGGCTTTGAGCATTTTCAATCCAATATGCTGCAACTTTGAAAAGCATTCAATCCAAGCATTTTTTGCAACAGGGCAACTCTCTGCATAGACGTCACATATTCCTCTAAAAGATATCTGCTTTTTTTTTTCTTTCCAAAACAACAGTCTTACCACAAAGCAGGAAAACAATAAAAAAATGTTTTGGATCAATAAAATGGATAGGTTTTAGACATTAGAGTTTCTGAGGCTTACGTCAGTCAAATGACCATTTGGCAAGGTATCCCATGTGGCTCGGTAGTTTCTTATTAAGTTAGTTAGAATAATATGAAAAAAGAAAAAAGAATTTAGATGCAGCAAAGATGCCGAACAAAAGAAGCAAAGACATAGAGGAGCCGCCGTCCACCAGTGAGGCCACGGCTTCTGACCACACCTCTTAACCCAGAAATGCAGCAAGGATGCAAAGCCACAAGAAAATAAAAGAAAATAGGTATGTTCATGTTGGAATGGAGGCATACCTTTGGTCAAGTGCTTAGATAGTCAAAGCAAGCTGCGGAACCAGAAGGAGTGATGTCATTTGGATTGAACATTTTCATAGTCAGTGTGTTAGTATATATGCATGCACGCGTGTCTATTGATTTTCTTACTATTATGTCACATTGTAGCCATCCAATCCAAGTATTTTTTGCAATTGAATAACTATCTGCATAGAAATCACCCGCTTTTCTAAGAGAGATCTCTTTTTTTTTATTTATCATATTAATAATGTTGGCAAAGCAGAAAAACAGCAAAAAACATTTTGGATCAATTAATGGATAGCTTTAGACATAACAATATCGAAGGCTTATATCAATTGAAGGATCATTTTGCAGGGTATCCCATTTCTTCGGCTATGCAATTTCTTACTAAATTAGCTAGAATAATATGAAAATAAAGGATTTGGATACAGCAAAGATGTCGAACAAAACAAGCATAGACATGGAGAAGTTGTGGTCCAGAGGTGATGCCATGGCTTCTACCCATACCCAGAGATGCAGCAAAGATGTCAAAGACACCACCAAAGACATAAAAGAGCTGCTCTCTAGCTATTATGCCTAGGCTTCTAAAAATGCCATTCAGCCTAGAAATTAAGCAAAGAAGAAACTGATTCAGCGTCATCGAAGATACCCCAACCTCGGGCTTAATTAGGAATTTCCCTAAATATAGATAATGTTTTGTTCTCAAGTTTTTCCTCTCACCCATATATATGATCCACCCATGGCATAATCAGAAACAACATATTTTTTGAGCCCTTCTAGTTATCCATATGGTTCTTGAATCCTTTTTTTTTTCCTGTCAATCCAAAGAACCAAAATAGCTCAGCAAATCCATGTATTCTGTCCACCCAAGGCATAGTCCGAAACAACAAATTTTCTATGCCTTTGTAAATTTTCTGTCGATTCTTATATCCTCTTTTTCCTATGGCAATCTTAAGAATGAAGGCTAATTAACAAATCCCCTAAGAGCACTGGTAAGAAAGTTTGCCAGAATCACTACAGGAAATATCTTGGACTATGATTGTATGGTCCCTCTCAGAGCTAACAATCCGGTACCACACTGGTCAATGTAGCCTGGTAGGTCCATTCCAAGAGCAATACAGTGTAAATTACCCATTGTTCATGTAGAAGAGCCAAACTGAATGTACATGTATTACCTATTTTCTAATCCCATAGCAAAAAAATGGACTGAAGATAGGTTGTATCTAGTCAACCCATCATGTATTCGATGTCTCACATGGTACATGATTACCTTCTTTATTCCAACTAAATTGATTCTGACCACAATGCCACACATATTTAATTTAAAAAAAGAGTAGTTTTCCTTGAACATAGCAAAGCTGTTAAATGCCCAAGTTTTTCGCACAATCTTCCATCCTGCCACTAATCTCCATCTACTAAGCTGCTCCAGTGGAACAGCAGCCTGCATATTCCATATGCTTGTGCCCAAAATGAAGTGTAGCTCAGTAACTCAAGGCTTACCCGTTATCTTGCAGGTTTTCGCAACATCTGAGGCTGCTTCTCCCTTTAAAAAATGGCACCATATTTGGTGGGTAAAACTTCATGATAGGCAAGCTCATAACATTGCCATACAAACTTCGACTCATGATAGGCATGCTCATAACATTTCTTTACAAGCTTCGACACTAAGATCTATGTACTATTGAATTGACACAACCTAGGTGTCACAAACAATCTATTAGGAAAGAAATCAAACAGCTATTCAAAAAAGGACGAGGACTCTTAAAACACGTTTCTTAATCTCTAAACGGATCTTATCAAGAAGTTATAGCTTGCCACTGGCATTTATTCCAACATCCAAGTTGTTAACTTTAGGGATACCTCTTGTTATCGAGTGTTCCAAAACTGATTCACAAGATATAGGTGGTCACAGCACTGGGAAGAAACACCAACTAAATACGAGTCAAGATATCTATATATGAATATTAATAATTAGTAAGAAGCACAATCAGCACAACAATGCTTGAAAGCCAACGCCTAAAGAAACATCAATCACAGAGAGAAATCAAATTAGCAATCTTGAAATGGCATAATCTAATCATATCTTCAAACATCTTGTATGCAGCGGTAAGGGAAAGATAGGATGAAGCTCTTTGAACAAGAAGAATGGAGGAAAAAGGCGTGGATGAGAAGCATAAGGATGGAAATTGAGATAGTACTTAAACTAGAATGTCTCTTCTCAAAATTCAAAACTTTAGACTTAATGTACGTCATACCTGTGTGTAACGTACGTCATAAATGTGCGTTTATGTAAGTTGTGGTCATAGGTTGTGTTTAAGGGACTGGCGGTGTCCACGAAGAAGCAGTAGCATGTACGGTAGATTCATCTGATGCGTCGTACATCATAGAACATAATGCTAGCATAGAAGAATCAAAGGGAAAATCAAAAGGAACCCAAATGCGGTCCTGTTAAATCAACGACCGACCGGCAGATGAATTGTTGAAGTAGCAATCAGAACATGACTTGCAGATTAATGAGTGATTGACTTGCAAGTTGACCTGCGACTCTTTATTTAACAACCTGGTATTTCTTCTGGAAGTGTGAGCAATAGCATGTGCGATAGACAAACATGAAAGAACGAAACCTAAAAATAAAAAGGAGAATCAAGAGGGAATGTAATGCGATTTTGTTAAATCAAAAACTACCGCAGATGAGTTATTGAAATTCCAATCTGCAAAGGACATGTAGTTTGATGTGCGATTTGCCGTTTCATAGCCTGGTAGTTGTTCCCTGAGGATGGTTTTTGGGATGGCCTTATTTGAGGCAATATAGGACTGTATGTGAGATGAAGGTCTGTCGGCGTAAGAGGACCAGTAACTTTTCATTTATTTATGGCGCCGTTTGGAGTTAGCGTGAGTGGGTGACATTTTGCAATGTTTTATAAAACAGGAGGGTTGGTGGTAATATGGAATATTTTAAAGGGCATTTTGATGATAAAAATGTGTAGAAACATGTCTAAATACGTTAGACTTTTAAGATAGAGAGATAACCGGTCCTTTTGGCGGTAAATTTTGTTTTTATAAGCAAAACTTTTTCTTCAGGGTGAGTTCGTCTTTCGTTATGTTTCTTCATGTCTAAGTCTTACTAGTTATACCTCGGTAACTGGTTGTCGCGCGTGGGTTTCTTCGTGTTTAATTACTTCAGGGGTATTTTGTCATGTCTGATGTTTAAGGAGTCGTAGTCTCTCTTCTAAGACTTGTGGGAATTGTCGACTGTTGCTATTGGTTAGCCTAGGACTAGCTAGTATGGGGAACGCGTGGGTTTGTGATGGTTGCACAGTACTGATTCTTTAGTACTAATGAGTCTCCAATAGAGGTAAATATGGTTCACACACCTGCATGGATCTGTAGCATTCGTCAATTATAAACTGTTGCCTGTTCATAACAAGGATTATTGCTAGTTGTGTTAGTTTGTCTTTGCAATGTTTATATTCTATTTGGAGGCTTAATAGAACTTGAAGGATCACCTGTTATACTTGTACCTTTCTTAACTATTTTTAAAGGTGGCATATTAGGTTTTGCATAAGTAACAGCTTGAATATGCTTGAATAATGCAGATCCTGCGTACCTACTTAAGGCAGGAGAAAATAAGAGAAGCAGCAACTGGGAATTTGGAAGTCAGAATCAGCAGTCTACCAGATAATGTTCTTACTCGCTTTCATTTGTTCTTACAAAGGATTCTGTAAAAACTAGCATTCATTCATCAGCGTGGAAGCCCCTTTGGGCTTCTGTCCCAAGTCTAGACTTCGGTGAACTGGACTTTTGTCGTAACGCGCGGAGCTCTTCTGAAGGTTCACTAGTTTTGTAGATAACTTCTTGATGAGTTTTTGTGTGTCTTCAATGAGAAAATTTTGCGTTAGTGGTAGTACGTTCAAAGTGCAGATCAAAGTTGGTGAATACAGTAATATGTGCTGCCCTTAAGCGAAATGTTCTTCAGCTAGAACTTAACTTTGACACGAAAGATGTCGAGAGCATTGAACCACCTCTAGAATTACCTCAAAGTCTATATTTTAGAGAGACATTAGTGGTTTTGAAACTCTCTGTGGACATGGTTCTCAACTTTCCAAGCCCTCTATTTGTCTTCCAAATCTTAAAGTCCTTTTGTTAGATAATATCATTTATAAGGATGATGATTCAATTCAAAAACTCTTGTCTTGGTTTCCCGGGCTTGAAGATTTGGGTTTATTGAGGAGTCCAGTGGACAATTTAAGTACGTTAAATGTCACTTCACATGCATTGAAGAATTTGTTGGTGAGGTTTAGACTAGCTGAAAGGCGTGAGTATTGTTGCAGCTAAAAACTGGATCGGGAACCACACCAAAAATCAGGCCTGCAAAAGAGAACACGGAGTGACCGCCGGGTGGGGTTCCGGCGGGGGAACGCTCCGATGCTTAAGTCAGAGATGGCTAACAATGTAGAACTCTGAAGAAGCAGTAAGACACAATGTGTGATTGTGTGTGAACTTGTCTTTACCTGAGGGGCTTGACTCCTTTATATAGTGGTAGAAGGAGGAATCCTAGTAGGACTGGGCTTTGACCAACTCTAATCAGAATATAATTAGGATCCTAGAGGATCTCATGTCAATCTGAACTGATAGAGTCAGAGCCTCTTTAGGATTCTCCCCCGGTGATTGATACGGTAACTGCCATATCAGTAATGAGCCAGTGTGGGTTATGTGTCATAACTGCCACGTGTCGTCCATAGATTGGAGGGATATTTTTAGCTATATCATATGCCCCCTGCTTTCACCAGCGTTTACTGAAGCGGGTAGAAGCACACTTTTCCCACTGGTGATAGCAAAATATGCCAAAAGCAGGATCAGATATGTCTGCCCCCATTGCAAATATTCGAAGAGTTCTCTGCTCGGATACGGTTCTGTTCGGACAGAGTTCTGCTCGGATGAAATTTTGCTCGGGCACGATTCTGTTCGGACAGAGTTCTGCTCGGACATGGTTCTATTCAGACAGAGTTCTGCTCGGGCATTATTTTGTTCGGACAGAGTTCTGCTCGGATGGAATTCTGCTCGGGCATGATTCTGCTCGGACATGGTTCTGTTCGGACAGAATTCTGTTCGGTCGTTGTCACTCTACTCGGGCAGAGTGTTCGGACACAATTCTGTTCGGCCACGGTCATTCTGCTCAGGCAGAGTGTTCGGACATGATTCTGTTCTGACAGAATTCTGTTCGGCCGTTGTCACTCTACTCGGGTAGAGTGTTCGGACGAGATTCTGTTCGGACAGAATTCTGCTCGGCCGTTGTCACTCTGCTCGGACAGAGTGCTCGGACAGGATTCTGTTCTGCCACGGTCACTCTGCGTGGGCAGAGTGTTAGGACACGATTCTGCTAGGACAGGATTCTGTTCGGCCACGGTCACTCTGCGTGGGCAGAGTGTTCGGACACGATTCTGTTCGGACAGAATTCTGCTCGACCGTTGTCACTCTGCTTGGGCAGAGTGTTCGGACACGATTCTGTTCGGACAGAATTCTGTTTGGCCACGGTCACTCTGCATGGGCAGAGTGTTCGAACACGATTCTATTCGGACAGAATTCTGTTCGGCCACGGTCACTCTACGTGGGCAGAGTGTTCGGACACGATTCTGTTCGGACAGAATTCTGTTCGGCCGTTGTCACTCTGCTCGGACAGAGTGTTCGGACACGATTCTGTTCGGACAGGATTCTGCTCGGCCACGGTCACTCTGCGTGGGCAGAGTGTTCGGACACGATTCTGTTCGGATAGAATTCTATTCGGCCACGGTCACTCTGCATGGGCAGAGTGTTCGGACACGATTCTGTTCGGACAGAATTCTGTTCGGCCGTTGTCACTCTGCTCGGACAGAGTGTTCGGACACGATTCTGTTCGGACAGGATTCTGCTCGGCCATGGTCACTCTACGTGGGCAGAGTGTTCGGACACGATTCTGTTCGGACAGAATTCTATTCGGCCACGGTCACTCTGCATGGGCAGAGTGTTCGGACACGATTCTGTTCGGACAGAATTCTGTTCGGCCGTTGTCACTCTGCTTGGGCAGAGTGTTCGGACACGATTCTGTTCGGGAAGGATTTCTGTTCGGTCATTACCTTGGTTCCCTCCACGTGTCTCCTTCATTAATGTCTTTGAGCGGGAATTGAGAATTTTCAAGTTTCTCTACTCTGCTTGTGACACGTGTGTGGTGGATGAACCGTTGCGTTTCCCCAGAAACGGTTACATGGGGTTTCTCTATAAAAAGAGAACTTTCAGTTCATTTTTTCTTCACTCGAAATTTTTGGAAGCACACTACTCTTCAAGTAGTCCTTTTGCTTTCTTCTTTGGTCGGCACGAAGTTACGTAGCATTGACGAGCTATAGTCTGGTCCCCTTTCACCTCTCCAATCCCGTGTTCCGTGGGGAATTTCATCTTGAGGTGATAAGTTGACACTACAGCTTGTAATTGATTGAGTGCTGGTCGTCCTAATATGGCGTTGTATGCTGAGGGGACCTTGACCACCACAAAATCAAGTATGAAGTTGGCTTGTGCTGGAGGTGTGCCAATCGCAACTGAGAGTGCGATAATACCTTCTGCTGCAACTGGATGATTGGAGAATCCATACAACAGAGTATCCATCTTTCGGAGACGGTCCGTTGGAATGTTCATCTTCTTGAATGCATCAAAAAATAAGATTTCTGCAGAACTTCCGTTATCAATCAAGACACGCTTTACATCAAAGTTCCCAGCTCTAATTGTAATGACTAATGGGTCATCATGAGGAGTTTGTATGTCCTTCGAATCTTCATCGGAGAAGGTGATGGCTGCTACGGGTACCGTCTTCGATTTCTTATCCGGGGGCTGACTCGTTATGTATACTTCTCTGGCGTATGCTTTTCGAGCTCGTCCTGATGAACCTCCTGCGGCTAATCCCCCAGATATAGTGTTGATAATACCCGCATTCTCTTCTCGATCTTCTCTTTCTTCCATGGCTGGAGGTGTCTGTTGTCTATCTTCTTTAGGAGCTACAAACTTTCTCAACTAGCCGCGCTTGATAAGGGCCTCAATTGCTCGTTTAAGCGACTCGCAATTGTCAGTTGTGTGGCCATGATTGTTGTGAAAGTGACACCATAAATCTTTGTTCCGTTTATTTGGTTGAGATTTCAGCTTGTCCGGCCACTGGAGAGCCTTATTCTCCTTGATCTCGTGAATAATATGTGATGGTTTTTCATTGAGGGGTGTCAGATTTTCCCAAGTGAACGGTTCTTTCGGACGCCGTTCATCATACTTGGAACGTTTTGTCGGCTTTCCTCCTTGGGGAGGAGTTAATTCCCGAGACCGTTTCTTCTGTTCTTCCTTCCCTTCTCCACACCGTCCTCTGTGTGTCTCCAGGTATTCTTCAGCTTGAATATATTTGTTAGCCTTCTCGAGAAGGGCTTTCATATTACCTGGAGGACTTTTGTTCACAGAGAAAGCGAACTTGAATGTGAGTCGAAGGCCCCGGAGGAATGCAGTATACTTCACGGATTCATCCAAGTTGTCAATTTCCAAAGTGGCTGCATTGAATCGTCCGAGAAAACATACCAAAGACTCATTTTTCTCTTGCACAATGTTTAGCAGACTCGCCGAGTTCTTCCTTCGGGAGCGACTGCTTACAAAGTGCTTTTGAAAGAGATCCGATAATTGGCTAAAGGAGTGGATGGACCTATGTTGTAGAGATTTGAACCATGCATGTGCAGCTTTCCTTAGAGTGGTTGGAAAGGCTCTGCACATGACAGCGTCTGAAACCTGGAGGAGTAGCATGTTTGTTTGAAACTGGTAAACATGTTCTCCTGGATCACCAGTCCCGTCGTAGAGGTCACATTGAGGCATCCGAAAATTGGGAGGCAACTTTGCCTTCTCGATGGCCTTCGACAACGGATATCCAGATTCATTCCTTGGGCGAGATCGTTCTGGAGAATGATATCTAGGGACCACCTTCCAGGAGTCCCGTTCTTGGGAACGAGACTCAGGCGTCTTCTTCCCGTGGATAGATCTTCGAGGGGTCTTAACTCCGGCGGCCTGTGCGGGAGAGGAGTTGGTACTGTCTTCGACTGAAGAATCGCGATGGTAGCATGATCCACTCCTGGTTACGTGATCTCCGCTTTTGTCTTTGTGATTGTAAGTTGGATCGGCCATTAATTGGTATTTGTGGCCGTAACTTGATCTGGATGTGAGACGAAGACGAAGATCACCGGGGTCAAGATGAGAATGGTAAGTGGGTGGAGGAGCCACTGCCATGTCGAGCTTTTGTTGGAGAGTGTTCACGACATTTTTTAGCTCGTGGATCTCTTTTGTAAGTTCGGCATCGGGTGTTTTGAATAACTTACGGTTCAGGCGATGACGAAGGTCTCCGTTTTTTAGAGTAGACGTCGGAGAGTGATTTCTTCGAGGTCTACCTTCTGATTCGGGAGTTGCAGATGTGACGTTAACGTGTGCATCTTCCGCAGAATTTTCATGACGACGTGAAGGTGTCGAACGGTGGTCACGACTGGGTCGATGAGAGCTGCTCGTTCGGGCGTGACGGTGTGGAGAACGACTATGTGAAGAGTCGCTAAAAGAAGAATGGTTGGCCATGTTCCCTGTAGTGGTCCCACGGATGGCGCCAATCTGTTGCAGCTAAAAACTGGATCGGGAACCACACCAGAAATCAGGCCTGCAAAAGAGAACACGGAGTGACCGCCGGGTGGGGTTCCGATGGGGGAATGCTCCGATGCTTAAGTCAGAGATGGCTAACAATGTAGAACTCTGAAGAAGCAGTAAGACACAATGTGTGATTGTGTGTGAACTTGTCTTTACCTGAGGGGCTTGACCCCTTTATATAGTGGTAGAATGAGGAATCCTAGTAGGACTGGGCTTTGACTAACTCTAATCAGAATATAATTAGGATCCTAGAGGATCTCATGTCAATCTGAACTGATAGAGTCAGAGCCTCTTTAGGATTCTGCCCGGTGATTGATACGGTAACTGCCATATCAGTAATGAGCCAGTGTGGGTTACGTGTCATAACTGCCACGTGTCGTCCGTAGATTGGAGGGATATTTTTAGCTATATCAAGTATATTAAGAAGACTCTGGTTGATGCCCCTGCTCTTGAATCATTAGATCTTGATGACAATGTCACAATTGACTATGAGGTGAGAACTTGTCTTGTGTAACGAGAGCAAAACTATGCTTCTCGATCAAGGTGGTGCAACGATCAAGGTGGTGCAACGGAAGCGCTGATTCCCGTTCCTATGGCACATATTTCATGGAGTTTTTTTTAGAAAGATATGCCATGTGAAGGACCTATCTTTAGAGGACAAGACAATGGCGGTAAGAGCACATTCTCATTCTTGACTTTTTTGCTTACCATAATCATATAGCATGAATTACCGAAGTCCTGGTTTTTTTAAAATGGCGCTATTTGAACCCTAGATTATGTTTAGTGACCAAGCAAAACATAACGTGGGTGACTCTGTTGGCTGGTTGTCTTGATCACGCCGAGACCAACAGCTGCTCCAAATGTCAATTATAGACATGATTATCCAGATCAAGGTTTGATCGGTCACAAATTATAATTTATCTTCTCTTTTCTTTAGTCCTAGTAAGTGTACTAATGCTTCAAATACGCCTTTTGCAGTCTCTTTATGAGAGTCAAATGTATTCTGCCGACATTCGACAATTTGACTTGTTTGAACCTTTGTGGTGGCGAGTATTATCCCTGGAACATAGATCTCCCAGATTGGAGGTTCTCATTATTCAGGTTAGTTAACAACCCCCTCCGCCCCCTTCTTGCCCACCGGTTGTTAAAAAAACTAAAGAATGTCTAACAGGTCATTGAGACGTTACTTGATGCACCACCTTTTGACTTTAGGGACTCTCATACTCTGGTGTTGTAGGTTTCGAATCTGGGGATCAAGTACCTGATTCGTTGTTGGAACTAGAGGGGCCAAGTTTTGTTATCATACTTGAAGAAGCTATATATCAGAGGATACTCTGGGCTCCCGTGTGAAATTATTGTGATCCAATATTTCTTGGAGTTTGCTGAAGAATTGGAAAATTCACGGTTGAGGAATTTGGTGCGTAAAGAAAGCATTGGAGAAGGCAATGGTGGAATTTCCAAGGGCTTAATTCCCTTGCACGCGAAATTCAAGTTTGTGACTTTCTTTGACATGTTTTGAAGTGTATAAGCATGTCGTTGAGATATGTACTTGTGATCAATAGCTTCGATGCGACTTCTGGCTTTTGTGGTTCGGGCCAACAAGTTAGCAATCTCGTTTAAGAATTTGAAAAGGTTCCCAGCCCCTAGCGGCGGGTGTCTTTTGCGTACCTCATGCTACTAACTGCATTGGCACACGCAATGCACGTACAAAATGAAATTAGCAAAACAATGTATATGCAAAATGAAGTTAGGGAAATGTGATATTCTAATATTATCAAGCATGGTTTATAAGATGTACTTTAACTACCTCTTCTGAAATAAATTGTTTTACAAGCAAATATGTCATAATAAGGTTATTTTATATATAAATATTTGCTACTGTTGCTTTTAACAAGAAATTTGATTTTAAGTGTCATTATTTGAAGCAGGTAGTAATGTGACACCGAAGCAGTGTTACACCACTACTAAATCTATGTTGACTCTATGTAAGGTATATATATTTGTTATTTGCTTTTTAGAGTTTTGAATGCTCTCTCTCTCTCTCTCTCTCTCTCTCTTCCCTTTTTGGTGTCAATTCTCTTTCCATATTCATTCTATCAAAGCCGGATCTTAACCTAAAAAAAATTACCGTACACAATCAAGCAATTCTAGCAATTTGTTTGTCTTTTTGGCCTAAAATGTCCCAAACTGGCAGGGGGCACTTTGCATTATGTGCTCCATGTTCCTTACCTATAACTATGTCCTTCATTTTAACGCTAGTAGTTTAGGTATTGTATTGCTTGAAAAGGAACAATCAGCTTAAAGTCAGGGGCTTGGACAAATTTTAAGCCAATTTTGAAACTAGAACTTTCAATCCATATCTAGAACATTAGGTTAATTTAACGCTGAGCAAGAACGAGAGCTAGATAAGGACAATGACATAAAGAATTTCAGAAAGAGATTAGACTACAATGCTTTCGATTGTTCCAATTTATGGTTTACGTTACATGTCTAGAATACTATTGCACAATCTGAAGATTTATGAATGCTTTTGAATTCTACACAATGCACATGACAATATCAAGATAAATGACCAGAGATATGGGGAACATTCTAGAGGCTGCCCAATTAAGCTATCATGTCGTCGCCTTGTAAGCATTCACATGGATTTTGCCTACAATATATGCTTCATTTTTTTGCCATGGGGGAAAAATTGAAATACAAAGAACAAAACAAAGAGAGCATAAGTACATATAAATCTATGAGTAACGTAATAAGAAACGAGTATTGCTTGATTTCCGTATCTCTTCCTGCACGACCAGTACCCAGCTTTTACGATCGTAACCATCTTGAAGCTTTACAGTTCTTGTATTAATTACCACGTTTGAAGCATGTTTTCCCAGCCTTTGGCCTTTGCCCTTTTGTCAACAAAAATGGCCTTTTGTGTAATTACTCCAGCGAAATCAGTCCTTGCAATTAATTCCAGGCAACAACAGTGTAGACACTGACGTCGTCAACAAAACTTTCTATTGCACACCAACCCCAAACTGCGAGAACGGATTTACAATCGTGCAAACGTATATCTGTATTTTAGATGATGTTGTTGCACGGATAAAGAGAATTCCCCAACAACATGATAGTACACTTAGGAATGTGTCCCACAAACTCTATCAACTTCCATCCTAATACCGGGGGTTATGAATTCGCTAGCATTCCACATCGACTTTGCTGTGAACTTGGAAATGAGTGGAGGACCAAAAGGATATGATCTCCTTTGCTATGCTTGGTAGAGGGATTTGCATAAGATCATTATCCGAGCTTTCTGATTGCATGAGATCTGGCTGTATTTTAAAGTATTTTACACATCTTTGTATCAATGGAGCTTATAGCATCTTAGGTAATCCTTGCACCTTAGAGCTCAACAAATGTGGTAGAAGACATTTGGTTATAGATAGAGCCCAGCATCCCTTCCATTCCCTACCTTGTAATGAGCAAACATATCTTGAAGGAGGGTTGCATAACTGAAAGAAAGAAAGAAAGAGAGATCGGTCACCTTGTCCGAGTCTTTTGGCATTAGAAAAGAAACCCTAAGTAGGCCAAACTTTTGCGTGGTCTACTAAATACAGAGCAATGGAACTGAAAATTCTCCATGGCACTAATTAAAAAATCACAAACCCTACCCTTTTGATAGTCCACCTTCGTAGCATACTTAGGAACCCCTTCGTTCCCATGACAGTTTTCACGAGCTTCTGCATGAGAACACACACACAAGCCTTTTTCGGTGATGACAAAGAGGGGAAAGATGATTTGGCTAAATTATTAGTTGTGTTACTTGCATAGTAAGCATTGTTTGAGGTGGAGCATACTTATACTTAATATAGAGTATGCAAATATTGTAACTAAATAGGAGGTGCTTGGATCATATGATATCTTGTTATCCTTGAGATTGTAATGCTTGTTTTTTAATTTTAATTTTAACTTGAGGATGATGATATATAATAGAGATGGGGGTAGTTCTTTCCATGTATAGAGGAGTAGAGAAGCTACTTTCTATGGGCAGACAAAATAAAGTATCGGTTACAACCATATTGAAAGTTTGGTTAAAGTTATACAAGACAATTAAAGCTATAAAAGAGCAGCATTAAAGATCCAAAAGTTCTATTGAATAGTCGTGTAGTCGTCTACTTCTCTTGCAGGTGATGTCAAAAGCTGATTTGATTTGTCCTTAGCTATCTGGATCTGGTCATTTGTATAGTAGCAAACCGGGATAAAGTGATATTCTCGAAGAGCAAAAAGAATATCCTTCAAAAGTCCAGTATCATGAGCATTAGCTACTGTCAATGTCTGAAGTATGTAAATAATAAATTTATCATTAATATAGAGAGATAAATGTAAAAGAGACAATCTGGTAAGCGTAAGAAGACAAATGAGCAGGCTTTTGAGACCTGCTTCTTTATTTGTGTTAGCATAAAGAATTGTTTGAATGATATGCAAGGGGTGGGAGTTGATAGTATTATTTACAATGATGTAAAGGCCAAATTGTTGATTAAGATAATCGACGTGGAAACCTAAAAAGGCTAAAGAGGTATTAAACGAGGGGCATTGGCAATTATGTGTGTATTGAAAGGAGAGTTTTGAAGGAGAAAGGGTGTTCTAGGATTGAGGGTGCATGGGTTAAACGGGTTTCTGCGGTTTTTGAAAAGTAAGCCAGTAAAAGTTATTGAGAATAATTTTTTGAAAAGTAAGCCAGTCTAAGTTTTGAAAAATCACTAAATTTTGAGAATTCCAGATTAGCCAAAGAGAAATAAAAATTATATTATGAAGTAGAAATAAGCAAGAAGAATTAGGAGCGGAGAGCCAAGCAATAAGTCATTCCCAAAAAGTGGCAGAATCAGCATTCTTTGGGATAAACATATTAATCGAGAGCCAAATTGAAATAGTTTTCACGTAGTTGAGGAAGACGTGGATCCCTGATTCGTCCGAGGCGAGGCAGCTAGGGCAAAGAGGGGATTGGGTAATGCCTAAACAGTTGAAGAATTTTTGGGTTGAGAGTCTGTCAAGTTATAATTGCAAGAGAAAGAACAAGATTTTAGAAGGGAGATTTAAAGACCACACGACTTTCTAAGTTTTGTTCTGGAAGGTTGGTAAATTGGAGTGAAGGTTGGTAAATTGGAGTGCTGAAGCTCAAGAAAGGATATTTTCTTTGTGTATAAGGAATTATAAGCCGAAGAGACAGAGAAGAGAGTAGAAGGGTTGAGATGCCATAAGGGAAGATCAGGAAATTCTGAGAAAGGTAAAAGGATTCCAAAAATTCTGTTCGCAATCTAACAAGGGAAGAGATCGAGAATAAAAGAGTAATTCCAGGCACCATCCAAAATAATGTCAGAGACTTTTGAAAGGTTAGGGGCTCAAGAAAAGTACAGCGAAATAGATTTAGGAGGATGGTCTGGGATCCAAAATTCTTTCCAAATGTTAACACACCGACCATTTCCAATTTCCCAAAAAGTTCCTTGTATAAGAACATTGAAGCCTGCCTGGAGACCTTTCCAGGCCCAAGAGGATGAACCAATGTAGGAGGAGTGAAGAGGACCATGGTTTTTTTTTTAATTTTTTTTATTACAGTATTTGGGTTGAAATTTTTTTGCAAGGAGGCAATTAGATTGAGTAAGGATTTTTCAGCTAGATTTGGCAAGAAGAGCTATGTTAAAAAGTTGAGTGTCTTTGAAACCAAGGCCACCAAGGGATTTGTTAGCACAGAGGGAGAGCCAGTTTACAGGATGGAAGCTCCGCTTTAAGAAATCTCTAGACCAGAAGAAAGCATTGAAATGGAGTTAATCTTAGCGTAAATATAGACAGGGAAAAGGAATGCCTGCATGTGGTAAACAAGAAGGCTGTTTAAGACAAATCAGATAAGAGTGGCACAACCAGATTTGTTTAAGAGAATGCCCTTTCAACCAGCACAACAAGATCGGACTTTAAGATGGAGGGGTTCAAAGAAGGCCGTAGGGTTAGAGACAACGTCTAGAGAGGTACCTAGGTAAGTGCTTAAAGTTGATTCTTGTTTTATGTTAAAACATTAAGAGGGAAAAAGTTGGAGGTCTTCAAAAGTGTTAGGGCTACAAAAGAGCGAAGATTTAGAGTGATGTATAACTTGGCCAGAGATGCTGCAGTAGAGGTCCAGAAGCGGCTTAATCATTTCATGATTTAAGGGGGTCATATGAAAGAAGATTGTATCATCCACTAACATTAGGTGAGAAATTGAAGGTGCGGAATTGCAAGAACTTATGCCACGTAGACCTTGAAGAGATTCTGCTTTGGAGAGGGCGGTCAAAAGGAATTCTGAGCAAAGAACAAAAAGCTAGGGTGAGAGCGGATCACCTTGTCTGATCCGACGTAGGGGTCGGATTCTTCTGAAAGGTGAGTCGTTAACGATTACTGCATATGAGATAGGAGTCACATATTGCATGATGAGCTTAATCCAGAAAGGAGAAAAATTGAGCTTGTGAAGGACCGCCTGACTGAAGTTCCAATTCAGGCAATCAAAAGCCTTGCTAATATCAATTTAAGAGTTGTAAGACTTGTGTTGCAAGATTTTTTTGGTGCAGATCATATTGGTAAGCTCCTGGGCAATCAGAATATTGTCTATTATGGCTCTACTTTTTAGGAAAGCATTTTAAAAAGGCGAGATGTAACATCCCAAACGTTGGTAGTTTCCAGCGGGTTATTTCATTTCTTTGGCGACGAATTTTATAAGCAACATTCGACGAAAATTAGCGTGACTGAATTTTATCAGTTATCTTTAGCGATAATTTATATGAACCATAAGTTGTAATTTTATGATAGCAGTTAAAAGTGATTTAGCATGATCTATATGTGTGTGTGTGGAGCTGATCCGTTGAAAGCGCTAGCAACATAGAAGAAGTTGCAAATGATCTGCCACACGGTGTAATGAACGGTTGTTTATACCAAATTGCTCCTCCTTCTTTATTCGCTACACTGTGTAGTAGACATCTTTTTGACTGACACATGTCAGTCAATGTCCCATCAGTTTTGTTTCCCCACGACTGTTACTTTGTCCTTATCCACTACGTCTGCTACATAATGTAGCGGACGTTCTTTATGCTAAAATTGTCCGCTATATTAAGTGACGGACGGTCCATATATATATACACAAAACCCTAACTTCAAAACTCTTCCGTGTTCTTTCTACTCACAAATTTTCTCAGTAGCGTTGGCAAGCAGATCTGCACAATTTCTTCCCAAGAAGTCCTTTAATCGTCTAATTAATCACGTAAGTTCACAAAACCAATAATTTATTTGTTCATAAAATAAAGTTGTGATGAGTATTGCGTGTTATGCATGTTTTTGATTATGTATTGGGCATATGCTAGCGTTGGAAATTTATATATGTGTGTGTGTGTGTGGTATATACATACATACATATATATATGCTGCCAGAATGTGAACTTATGTGAGCATGGTATGTATTATGCATGTGCTAGCGTTGTATGTTTGCGAGCGTTTTATAAAAGCTTCCAAACTTGTCGTTCCATAATTTCAGTTGCAAAAAATAGATTTTAATCTTGGACCAGAAGATCCCTCCGTATCATACCACCAAGCAAACCATATCAGTATGCTCATATGGGATGGTTGAGTAAGATTCTTCTTTTATCAACTTTTTTATTCTCACGAACATTGTTTAACGTTTGATTTGCTTAAATTATATTTATTAATTCGTAGAAAAGAGCACTCCTCAACAAAGTAGAAGTATCTGATAATTTCAAAGCCTGGAAATTGAATAAATACCAGAAAAATTACTGTGTGAAATTTGGTTTGGGATTTTTACGCATGGACAGATCTTTCAACATCTTGACCGGCACATAATAGGTGCCCTTGTTGAGCGGTAGAGAAGTGAAACGAATACGTTTTACTTCCCTCTCGGAGAAATGGCAATTACCCTAAAAAATGTAGGGTTCATCTTAGGGTTACTGGTGATGGGGCGACCGGTAATTGCTCCTCCGTCGGAAGCAACGAATAAGAGAACCGCTAGGGACTTCTTTAGACAGATACCTGAGTATCAATTTAGCATTGGTGGAATAAAGTTGAAGTGGTTGCTAGATACTTACAAGGTTCTGTCTGAAAACTACACGGATGAGATGCTTGTGCGGTACACACAGTCTTTCCTCTTGTGGGTGATGGGGGCAATTCTATTCCCAATTTCTAAGTGTTGCACTGTCCGCTACTCTATGTAGCAGACGTCTAGAACACAAAAAAAATTCTTAGTGTTGAAGTTGAAAATTTCTGCTACACCGTCTGCTACTCTATGTAGCGGACGGCTTGAACACCAACAAAATTCTAAGTGTCAAAGTTGTGAGTTTCTGCTACACCTTCCGCTACTCTGTGTAACGGATGGCTAGAACACACAAAAATTCTAAGTGTCAAAGTTGAAAGTTTGTGCACCGTCTGCTACTCTATGTAGCGGACGACAAGAACACCCAAAAAATTCTAAGTAATGGAGTTGAAAGTTTCTGCTGCACTGTCCACTATACTATGCAGCGGACGCTAGAGCACCAAAAAATTTCTAAGTGTTGTCTCAATGTTAGGTGCCCTAAAACACCAAAAAAATCTTGTAGGTGTTAAAGTTAATGTTTATGTTGCACCGTTCGCTAGACTATGTAGCGGACGTTGGCGGTGGTGGGGCATGACAGTGGCTGGTGGCTGTCGGCGGTGGTCGCCTGAGGTGGCCGCTACATCTGGTAGTCTCCGGCGGTGGTTGTCGAAGGTGGCTGCCGGCGGTGAAAAGGTGGTGGTGGTCTAAAGAAAAAAAAAACTGAAAACCGAAACTCATTTTTTGAGGTTTTAAAAACAGCCTTGATTTAAAAACTGATTTTTTAAACTGAAGAAAAAAAAAGAAAAATGGTTATTAAACACAACTTTTTTTTTCCAGTTTCCAAAACTGGAAAAAAAATAGGAAAAAAGCCCTGTCAAACAGGGCCTTAGCTTTAATGGCTCACAAATGATAATTACCAAAAGGAAAAAAAAAGTACAAAAAATATTGCAATAGTCCAACAGACTTGATCGCTTATAAAAGATTATTACAATAAAAATTCATTACAAAAAATTCTAAGTGTTGAAGTTGAAAGTTTCTGCTACACAATCCGCTGCTCTATGCAGTGGGCCAGAAAACCAAAAAACTGTAAGTGTTTCACCGTCTGCTACTCTATGTAGTAGACGTCTAGAACACCAAAAAAAATCTAAGTTTTGAAGTTGAAAGTTTCTGCTACACTGTCCACTACTCTATGTAGCGGACGGCTAGAATACCCAAAAAATTCTAAGTTTCAAAGTTAAAAGTTTCTGCTGCACTGTCGGCTACTCTCTGTAGCGGATGGCTAGAACATCAAAAAAATTCTAAGTGTCGAAGTTGAAAGTTTTTGCTACACCGTCCGCTACTCTGTGTAGCGGACGGCTAGAACACCCAAAAAATTCTAATTGTTTGAGTTGAAAGTTTCTGCTGCACCGTCCGCTACACTATGTAGCGGATGCCAGAGCACCAAAAAATTTCTAAGTGTTGTCTCAATGTTAGGTGCCCTTAGGTCCCCTAAAACACGAAAAAAAAAAAACTTCTAAGTATGGCTGTAATTGAACCAAGCTGTTCGTGAACTGCTTGTGGTTCGTTCTTCACAGAACTCGTTCGTGTTTGTTCATATAATATACGAACCGAACATGAACAAGTTTTTAGGGCTCGTTTATTAAACGACCCGAACATGAACACACTAAAATATTCACAAATATGTTCGCGAACAGCTTGTCTAAATAATAAATTAATTATAATATGTTTACAAAATTAATGATTACATAAATCACGTAAATTAAATTTCAAAGTGGAGGCCAAGCCTTTAAGTCAGCCCAAAATCCCAAGCCTTTAAGTCAACACAAAACCCCAAGCCCATTTATAAAAATAAAGCCCAACCCCTAGATAAGCCCAAACACTTGAAAACCCTAACTATATAAACTCAAACTAAAACCTAAACCAAACAAGACACACAGCCGCACTCTGCACTCACTCACACAACTGCACTCTCCGTCGCCTACCTCACCACACACACATACACACACAAGCAGATCGTGCATAGACCCCTCTCTCTCTCTCTCTCTCTCTCTCTCTCTCTCTCTCTCTCTTCAGTCTTCACAAATGGACATCACGCCACGTCTTTGCCGCCGTTATCTCCCAGTCGCCGGACACAACCTGCCGTCGGATTCAACCTTTAAAGTTGCAAAGCCATCGCCTTCAAAGCCAAGTTTCTGATTTGCAGAGTTATCGCCTGCAAAGCCAAGGGCTCAACCTCAAATGCATCAATCTGTGTTTTTGATTGATTCTGCATCCCTCCTGTATCTTCTATTTATCATTTGTTATTAATTATGCTTGAACGATTTGAGAATTTTGAGTAATTTAAGAGATTTGATAGGTATTGAACATGAATGCGAGCCGAGTAATTGAACTCGAGTTCGGCTCGTTTGTTAAACGAGTTAAGCGAGCCGAGCCCGAATCTCAACCTTACAAACTCGAACTGAGTTCAAACATTAATATTTTGGCTCTTAATGAACTCGAGCCGAGCTCGAACATGCCCAAATTTCAACGAACCTAGTTCGAACACACCCATGTTCGACTTGAACTCGATTTGTATACATCCCTAATTCTAAGTGTTTATGCTTCACCGTCCGCTACACTGTAGCGAACGATGCAAAATAAACCAAAAAAAAAAGAGAAACTTAGTTTTGATGGCTCACAAATGATTATTACAAAAAAAAAATTATTACAAAAAAATTATTACAAAGTCCAACAGACTTGATGTCTTATCAAAGATTATTACGATAAAAATTCATTAGACTAAAGGTTCACTGCATCTTCTTTTAACAAACATTAGCTAACAGTTTATCAAACCATGCCAGCCACTCCTCCTAAATAGAGCATTAAAAGCCTCCAACATAAAGTATTTCCATATACGACGAAAGTCTATTACAAAACTTTCTCAAAATATTCCCTTACAAAAGGATTTCTATGCACAGCGACTAAGCAAATATTCCAACACATTTCCATTGAAAGACCCCTATCCGGGTAAAATTTTCAAAGTACGAGTATAAAATTCAAAGATAAGCAAAAGTCGAAGGACTTCAAGGCTGCCACAACATTCAATTCTCACTCCCTTCACCTGTGGCAAAGGCAAGGTAGGAAAGGAAATGGGTGAGCTCAAATAGCCCAGTAAGGTAAACTAATGGTAAGATGTCAAGCAATCAAGGCATAATCTAATAACAATATTAGACTAAATGGACCAATCATGTCTCTCTATCAAATATCAAAGTATCAAAGATTAACATTTCACCCAAAGTACATTTCAATTATATGCTGTAAACATGTGATGACTATGGCGGTTATAAGACCCAAATGTCGAACCAAACATACAGACATCAAACGTGTGCTCCATAGTGTACTTAGAGTCTTTGGCTCTCCAGCTCCAGCATAACAAACATATGTCCCAAAGGACCTTCTCAATTTGAGAGTTGTTCAACATAGCCAATGTCAATCTTAAATTGACGGTCACAAATGTACAAATGCAAATGTGTGCTCATCAAGGTTCAAATGGAAGAAGGTACACAATGTTATAAATGAACGCGAAAGTTAAACAAACCAATGGTGAACCAATAAAGATGAATGGCATTGGACAAAGCATAGGCTTTTGGATTTCGAAAATGCCTTCCCACAACAAAGAGCAATAAAATCTCTTACCTTAATAAGCTTTCGAACAAGGAAAAACCTCAAAGTACCACTTTAATACCCAAGGAGCTTCCCAAGCCTTCTAACCTCTCTCTCTCTGCCAAAAAGGGAAAGTAACAGGAAATAAAGGAACAAAGAGCCCAAAATAGGCTAGAAAGGAAATAAGAAAACTATTTATGTAGTACAAAATAAAAGTTTTCATTCGACCGAAATATAGTTTTCATTCGACCGAATCCGACAGAGGTGAAAATGGTTCAATTTTTTTTTTAATTCGACTGAAAATGAGTTTTCATTTGACTTAAAACTTTTAATTCGACCAAAAATGAGTTTTCATTCGACTTAAAACTTTTAAGTTGAATTAAATTTTTTTTGCATTCTACCGAAAACTTCAGAAACTCCAGAACATCATTTTCCTTCATTTTGATTCGAATGAAACCACTTTTCATTCGACCGAAAATTTCAGAAACAATTCCAAACCATTTTTCTTCATTTTAACAAAAGACCACAAACTTATTTATTCAAAAATACTAATTTTGCACAAGAAAAAGAAAATTTTCGGGGAATTACATTGACCAAGTCTTTGTGCAAGATTATTCCTTCTCCAAAATTTCGGTTGAAGATCTGCTTAACGTAACATTGGAGTTCGCCAGGGCCAGGGATACGAGGGTCTCATTGCCTCAAGATTTGTACCCACCTAAAGTAAGGCGAGTCCAGTTCCCTGAAGGATATAAACTCCCTAACTTCATTAAATATAAGGGCTTCAGCTCCCCTAACAGTCATGTTGAACAGTTCTTGTAACAATGCGGACCTACGGTGTGAAACTCTGCCCTATGTCTTAAGCAATTTCCCCTATATCTTAAAGGTAATGCATTTGATTGCTATTATTCTTTGGCTGGATTGTGTATATCCTCATGGGATGAAATGAAAAAAAAATTTCTACGGGAGCAAAATATATACGTAATGATCCTCTATATTTGAGAGAAAGGGCCATTAATCAAACATTAAACCAATTGGGTCATCACCCCCAAATCCAGAAAATGGGAGATGACGAGTCATCAGTTGCTTCCACTAACATGGTCCAAATTGTTGAGTCGCCCCAAGCTATATATGAAAGTGATCAACGGGGTAAAGAAGAACATAAAGAGGTCCAAGAGGTTAATATTGGCCTTGGACACAAGAAAAAATTGATCGCTATCCGGGTGCAAAAGGACACCACGACAGGAGACAAAGCGAACTATGATGTCCTACCTCATTTAAAAAGGATCCATTCAATGTTGAGCGTATACGATGCTCTTCTTTTATCTGATGAGCTACGAAATTCTCTAGTCCTTGCTTTGACAAAAGCCGAGGACTTTTGTAAAGAATTGAGTCCCCAGGAATCACTAGCAAAACATCGACGGGTTGCTTCAAAGAGAGTCTGCGCATCGACAATGGTGACTTTCACAAAAGAAGATATGCAAATCGATGATTGAAGTCACAACAGACCCATGTACACTACTGGTAAAGTAAATGAGGTGAGTGTTAGTAGATGGGGGATCAGCGGTGAATCTGCTTCCAAAAAGAACCCTATCTGTCTTAAGGGTTCGTCTTTCGAGACTTCAGCCAAGCAAGGTAGTAATCCAAGGTTTTAATCAAAATGAGCAAAGACCGGTAGGAAAAATTAAATTGAGCACCAGGTTTGAAGACATAAAAGATGATACCGAATTCTTGGTGATAGATGCCGACACCTCATATAATGTCCTTTTAGGAAGGCCCTGGGTCCATTCCAATGAGATCGTCCCGTCTACCCTACATCGGTGCTAGAATGTGCATTGAGGGATGATGAGAAAAAAGACGGGTGCATTATAGCAGATAAAACTCCTTTTCATGGCGTGGAAGCCTATTATGCAGATGCACGCTTTTATGAACATGAGTCAATAGGTGGAAGCAAGGGAAAAGAAAGGCAAAGAGAGACCAAGCCTCCAAAGAAAACCTTTGTCTACGTCCCAAAATCATAAAGAAGGTTAGGTGCACAGGGATCAGGATCTTCAAGCACTTTGAAAACATTCAAGGATGAACTTGTGTTGCCATTAAGGAAAACAAATTGCTCATATGTTGAGACTTATCAACACTTCGTTGTCTCTCCATATAAAAGGGGATCAAATCCTATCAAGTTTCATGGGTTGGGGAATTTGCACAATACACATATATAACCCCAGAGGAGGTAAGTCAAGCTAAAGGGAACTATTCAAAAAACCATTTATAGTCCAAAGATAGTGAAGATGTTCCAAAAGTTTGGCTTGGATTGTACCTCAACCCACAATCCTCCTCCATTTGAACAATGATGAGTGAAGAACAAGCTGATGCTCTATTCACTGGAAGAACACTTAAGCAATCTAAAAGAGGCCTAGGATGTCGAGATTCTAAGTCTTTTGTAAAGAAAACAGTGAACATGACATCCTATGTAACCGAATGTAAAGATTCTTCTTCGGCTCCATCGGAATACGAAGAAGGGGTCAAGCCACTATTGATGAGCTCAGGGAAGTTAATCTTAGAACCGAAGAGGACCCAAGGCCAACCATGGTCAGCGCCTTGATGTCTGAAGAGGAAGTCTAACAATATACCAATTTTCTCAAAGAATATCAGGATGTATTTGCCTGGTCATATACAAGATGCTTGGACTTGACCCAAAGGTTGCTGTTCATAGGCTAACCATACGTCATGGAAAGACGCATGTTAAACAGCCACAAAAAAAGTTTTGGCCTGAATTAGTAGCACAAATTGAAGCAAAACTTACCAAGCTCATCAAGACAGGCTTTATTAGGGAAGTCCCGTATCCTACCTGGTTGGAAAATATCGTACCAGTTAAAAAGAAGAATGGTCAAATCAGGGTGTGCATTGACTTTCGAGACTTGAAACAAGCTTGCCCCAAAGATGACTTTCTGCTCCCCATCATAGAACTCCTTGTGGACGCCACAATGGGATTTGAGGTTTTGTCATTTATGGATGGATATTCTGGATACAACCAAATACGTATGGCTAGGGAAGATGAAGGTCTTACAGCCTTTCAAACCCCCAAAGGGGTTTTTTCTGCTATAAAGTAATGCCTTTCGGGCTTAAAAATGCTGGGGCAACATATCAGAGAGCCACGACAGTCATCTTTGGTGATATACTCCGTAACACCATAGAATGCTATGTGGATGACTTGGTAGTGAAGTCCAAAACTCGTCTTGACCATTTTAAAGACTTGAAGGTCATTTTCGAAAGGCTCAGAAAATACCAGTTGAAGATGAACCCTCTAAAGTGTGCGTTTGGGGTTTCTTCTAGAATGTTTTTAGGCTTTGTGATTCGTCACAGGGGAATTGAGGTTGATCCCATCAAAATAAAGGCTATTATAGAGATGCCACCCCCTAGGAATCTAAAAGAACTCAGGATCCTACAAAGGAAACTCGCGTACATCAGAAGATTCATCTTTAATCTTGCAGGGCGTTGTTAGCCTTTTTCACGCCTTATGAAAAAAAGACCCCCCATTTGTTTGGGATCAGGTTTGTCAAGAGGCGTTTGACAGAATCAAAGACTACTTGATGAAACCGCCAGTATTGATGGCTCCTGTGAAAGGTAAACCCATGATCCTGTACACATCAGCAATGGATACCTCCCGAGGAGCTCTGTTGGCTTAACATAATGATCAGGAAAAAGAAAATGCCTTGTACTATTTGAGTCGGACATTAGTTCGAGCTGAACTAAGGTATACGACTATGGAAAAAGTATGCCTTGCGTTGGTGTTCGCTCTCCAAAAATTAAAGCATTATTTTGGAGAACACGAAATCCATTTAATATCTAGAGCTGATCCTTTAAAGTACATTCTATGAAGATCGGTATTAACGGGACGACTAGCAAGATAGGCAGTTATTCTCCATCAGTTTAATATTGAGTATGTTCCATAAAAAGTGGTCAAAGGACAAGCCCTTGCAAATTTTCTAGCAGCCCACCCCGTTCCGGATGATTCTTCACTGGTGTTGGATCTCCCTGATGAAGAGGTCATGAAGACAGAGCTTAAAAAAGGGTGGGAAATGTACTTTGATGGTGCTTCGAGGAATCCTGATGGTGAAAAACAAAATGATCAAAAGAATAACCAATCTGGCATTAGGATAGTCTTTGTTACACAAAAAGGGGCATAATCCTCCATTCTTTCTCTCTAACAGAAGGTTGTTCGAATAATAAAGCCGAATATGAGGCCATAATTACGGGGCTCGAGCTGTCCCTAGAAATTTTGATAGACGATCTAACAATATATAGAGATTTAGAATTGATCATAAAGCAATTAAAGGGTGAATACCAAATCAGAAAGCCCAACCTCTTGCCTTATTACGAGAGGGCAGACTATTTGTTACGAAATTCCCAAAGCTCCAGATCCGACCTGTTTGTAGAGGGGTAAATGGTAGGGCCGATGCTTTGGCTAGCCTCGCCGCCTCTTTAGGCCTTTCAAAAAATGAGAAAATGACAATAACAGTGGGGGCACGAAGAATACTACAACCTTATGAAAAGGTCTCTATGAACGTACAAACAGATGATGCGCTTACAACGTCAGAAGGGTAGAGGGACAAGATAACCAGTTAGACTGGCGTCAACCATTCATGGAATAGTTGCAACACGAGAGGTTATCAGATGACGGTGCCGAACGAGTCGAGGTTTGAAGGCGCTCTGTACAGTTTGTAATGTTGAAAGATACTCTCTATAAAAGATCTGTGGATGGAATGCTCTTAAGGTGTATCGCTAAAGATGAAGTTGAGGAAGTCATGAAAGAAGTCCATTCAGGAACCTGTGGAGTCCACCAATCGGATCCTAAGTTACAAATATAGATAAAATGCTTAGGATACTATTGGCCAACTATGATAGCTGATTGTATCGATTTTGTCAAAAGGTGTAGGCATGGCAATTTCATGGTGATTTCATTCACAGCCCCCCAGAACCTCTGCATTTCACTACATGCTCGTGGCCATTTACCGCTTGGGGAATGGATGTCATAGGACCATTCACACCACCATCATCCAGAGGTCACCGATACGTTTTAACGGTAACCGATTACTTCTCAAAATAGGCCGAAGCAATTGCCTTAAAAGATGTTAAGCGGGAAACTGTCGCAGACTTCATCAGAACCCACATAATTTACAGATTTGGGGTTCTCGAGTCCATCATTGCCGATAATGCAAAGTACTTTAAGGAAGGGGCATTGTATAAATTCTATGCCAAATATAACATAAAGTATAACCATTCATCCAGGTACCATACTCCGGTGAATGGATTGTCAGAAGCTTTTAATAAAACTTTGTATAAGATTCTAAAAAAAATGGTTGACAAAAACAAAAGAAGTTGGAATAAAAAGACTTTTGAGGCCTTGTGGGCATATCAAACCACATTTAGAACTTCAACCCGAACCACCCCATACGCGCTCATGTTTGGAAGTGAGGTAGTTTTGCCACTTAAAGTTCAAATATCCTCGTTACGCATTGCCATCCAAGAATCACTCATAAATGAAGAAAGTGTTCAGATCAAGTTGGCCGAACTAGAAAGCCTCAATGAGAAAAGGCTTATTGCTCAGCAAAGTCTCGAGATATATCAACAGCGCATGGAAAATGCCTTCAACAAAAGAGTAAGGCTGCGGTCATTTAAGAAAGGGGACCTTATTCTCATGGTTCGGGACACCCATCGTAGTCACTCGAAGGACCAAAGTGAAACTGGAGCCTAAATGAAAAGGAACTTACGTCATCGAAAAGGTCTATTCTAATGGAACATACCTGTTGGTCACCATGGACGGGGACCGGGTAATCCCTCCCACGAATGCAAGATTCTTGAAGAAATACTACCCATGAAGAAAAAATGCCCGCTAGGCTGAAAAGCCTGAAAAAGGCGGTCTAGGCAAAGGTTAGGGCGCAAAAAAAAAAAAATTGCCCGCTAGACTGAAAACCCTGAAAAAGGGCGGTCTAGGCAAAAATTAGGACAAAAAATAAATAAATAAAATTGTTGAACTACGTGATGACTTGATCCTTCGGGTACGTAGGCAGCTTGAGGCATATTTCTCAAGTTCAGTCACAATAATTCAAAGAAAATCCATTTCTCATAATAAAAAAAAGAGTCATTGAACTACATTATGACTTGATCCTTTGGGTACGTAGGCCGCTTGAGGCATATTCCTCAAGTTCGGTCACAGAATTCCCAAAAAAAAAAAGAGAGAGAGAGTTTTAGTAAAAATTGTTGAATTACATGATGACTTAATCCTTCGGGCAGCTTGGGACGTACTTTCAAGTGCAGAGAAAAAGAAGTATTTCAAAGGAAAAAAATGGAATCTTCACAAAAGAAATTTTCAAGTTGATCTACATGACTTCGTCCTTCGAGCAACGCAGACATCTTGTATCAAATATCCAAGACATGTACTTCTAAGGTAACAACGGAGGACCTTAGCGACTTCCTCAAAAGTATTGCAATGGAGAGAAAGACCGAATGGATATATGAGTTGGTCAAGAGCGATAAGAAGAATGCTTACAGGAAAAAGGAATAATACGTCGCCCGAGAACAAGCTCGTGAGCTCTCGAGTAAATACAACCAAAATGATGGTTTGCCGCTCAAAGCGTCTGGCGCTGAAGATAGAACGATAAAAGCTGGATTGCCAAATTAGTCGTGATCCGGTCTTTTTGCAAATCCAAAAAGTCCGAATCACGAGAAGCATTTGTTGGCACCAAAATTTTGACAAAGGAGCTAGGTTGCTAAAACAAAGCCCAAATTTTGGTCCTCTTTTAAAGTCCAATAAATATTGAATTGGGATAAAGGTGGCCATATCCATAGATGAAGTTAGAATCTCAAAAAAAAAAAAAAAGGGATAAAGTTATATTCTATTTGGAGATAACTAATAGCAATTAATAAAAATATGCTTGATTTTATCAACACATGATATTAACTTGAAGAGAAATGCCATTCAAGAGAAGGAGACTTCAACCATTTAAGGAGCTCTCTCGGCAGAACTGAGTGGGCAGAAAAGAGGTAGAGAAAAAGTCAGAGGAAGATCAAGAGTGATCAAGAGAAAAGGAGAAGGAAAAACTGAAACAAAAGGAGAGAAAGGACAAAGGGAGATAAGTCAAGACAAGCCTCAGCAAAGCAAAGGAAAAAGAGAAGAGAGCTACGGTTGCAGCAGAAAGGAAAGAAGAAAAGAAGGGAAAAAAAAGAATGGATCAAGGTGAATCCCATTTTTTTTTTATTTCTAAACTTTTCTTTACTTCATGTAAGATCTCATGATGTATTAATGAAGGTTTCATATATATTTTTGTTTGTCATTTATGTTGGATTTGGTATTTGTATTTCTTTAATCGGGATGTGGTAATTGACGTAATTAACAGTTGGCTGTTTTTAGCCATCCAGAAGTATGAATTCACTATATAAAATAGTAAACGTCATTATATACATACGACAGGATTTTGTGACGCAGGATTCGATGTTAATTAATAGCGACGAAAAATGTGTCATCAATTATCTAGTATTATTTTTTTACGTGATTCTACTGTTGTTTTGCTAGTGCTTTAAACTATTTTATTTATTTACTTTGGAATAAAAAGTACATGTAACAACTGGAATGGTAGTAGGAAACAGAAAAAAGCATAAATTAAAAAAATATGTGAAAACCGGTTAGAAAATGGTTACCAAAAATTAACAACTATAATTGATGAATACTTAAGAATTGGTTAGAAAAAAAGGAACAAAATTCTGGAAGTTGCCTGTTTATCCGCGGTTTTACTTGGACCGCCCAGTTAGGGTACGGTAATTTTTATCCTGACTCGTTTTACCAATATCTGATCATATTTTACCTGTACCCGCCGGATTTATCTGTTGGGCATGTCAAGTTAGGAGGCTTCCATGGTGAAAAAAAAGAAAAAGTGACAATTTTACCCCTCAAAAATTGTTAAGTGTCCAAGGAATCAGACTTATCCCATCAATCGGTGAATTGTGCAAAAATTAAAAAAACAATAAGTTAAATTGTGCCAGAATAGTGGGATGAAATGCACAATTGTCGTTAAAGTAGTTTTATGTGCAAATGATTCTTATTCTTAATATAAAAACGGTGGACGAAAATAGAAAGGAGAAGTCATTTTCCCAAAAAATCCGTCACTTCTCACGGGATTAAATGCACATAAAACCCCATATTTTGGGGTCATTTACACGGAACACCTCAGGGTTTGAATTTTGATTCTCATCACCCCAAACTTCCAATTTGGTGCACACAGCACCATTTAGCGGTTTTTAGTCGATTTTTTGGGATGTCCGTTAGAAGCCAAAGGGCACAAAGGTAACTTCCTCCATAAACACACTGCGAACCTAATATTCTCTCCAATTCAGACTCTTTCTCTCATTACTTGTTTCCTCCCTCCCCTGCCTCCCACTGCCGCAAATTCCCACCCAACTCCTCCTCTGCGTGGAGTCCAGATCTGTGATGGCACCCGATATAGAGCCCAGATCCGCGAACAACACCAAAAGACGACGGCCATTTCAGCTGAGATTTCAAAGGTTTTACAGGCTCGCGTGGTGAGCGATCGATGTGGGTTACGGTAGTGGTGACCATCGAGGGGAGGGGGAGATAGAGAGTGGAGTGGAGGTCGGTGATGATGGGATTTGGTGCGTTGGTGGAGGCTATGTAGAGGGTTGTGGCTACTGAGGTGTGACGGTTGGTATGGACTGCGGGGGTGGCAACCGGTGTGGGCTGGGCCGGTAACTGCGCTGCGATGGCGATGCCAATTAAGATAGGAGGTGGTGTGGTGGTCATCGGTGATGAGATTGGTGTGGTGGTGAAGCCAGTGCAGATGGTGGAGGCGGCATAGTTTGGTGGTGGTGGAAGTTCTTGATTCAGTTTTAGGTTTTGGTTTTAGAGGGGACAGTAACCAAAGTGACTATTTTATCCCTAAAAAATTAATCGACGTTTGGTCAAGATAACTTTGACCGTCAAAATGGTGCGTGGAGCACATTACTGAAAGCATGGGGTGATGAGAACCAAAAATTAAACCTTAGGGTGTTCCGTGTAAAAAGCCCCAAAGTACGGGGTTTAATGTGCATTTAATCCCTTCTCACGTGTTTCATTCTTTCCCGACTCCATTGCCTCTGCGGCTCTGCCACACTGCCTCCACCACCGCTGCCTCCGCCACCTTTACCTCTGCCGCGTCTTCCTCCCCACTCTATCACGAAAGAATCATTACGTCCACTCGCGTTGATAATGGGATTCATGAAGTCCATGTTATTTAGCGTCGAATCGTCAAGGAAAGAAAGCGCTGTTGTTGAACTTTTCGTCTGGGCAAAAGCGCACCGTAAATGAAGTGCTGGGGGCTGAAGAAAATCACCCGGAACCGAACCTGAGCCGCTGTTAACGACGGCGGCGTACGAAGCGGCCGTGGGGAAAGTGGCTGTGGCGACTAGGGCTGCTACGGTGGTCGGAAGACCCGGAAACTGACCGCGGTGAGGAGGGGGATGCAGTGGTTAGGTGAAACCCATTGTTGGTCAGATGATTCTTGGGGCAAATTGGTGAAATGAATTTGGTCTTATGGGGTTCGATGGTGTTGAGGGTAGTGCAGATGTGGTGTTCGACAAAAGTCGCAAGTAAGTCTTTGGCCTGGTTGATAAGGGAGACCAAGAGGGCTTCCGGTCCAAAGGCTAGCCTTATCATCTCCTTCTTGCGCTGGTCTTGTATAAGTATGTAACCCATACCCATGATTTTGGATACGTGTTCGGAATCCAGGCCTTGGATCCTTTGCAAAACTATAGTTGTTGTCCCGTTTGTGTCCATGGTGGTGCCACTGGTTTCCCACTCGCTGGAAAAACGTCTTTGAGTTCTGGAGAAACTCCTATATGCATATACATGTGTATACGCAGAAGCACATTTGTTTTGCATTTATTTTTTTTGCTAGAAACATGTATGTAAATTGGACAAGGTCATTGAATTGTTGTTGATGTTTTTTAATTTTTTTTAACTGTTTTCTTTCTATCTTTTGTTTTTTGTATAGGTACTTTTAATTCATGAAATTTTCAGGAACTCCTATTTTCTAGAGAGCATATTCCGGAAAGCAATTTTCTAGGTACTCACAATTTTTTTTTTTTGGGTCCTAAACTTTTGAAGAACTTTACTTTGCTGGAAGGGTTGGTGCCCAGTGGGTAGCTGTTGATGCACCTAATTCGCAATTTACTAGGTATAGAATCATGTCTAGAGAGTTTTGACTGTATGGGTCATGCCTTGTTCATTTCAAGGCTTCTGTGTGATGGAAGTGAGGTTGAACTAACAGAGAAATATGGACATTTGTTTGACAATTCCCCTTTCTTTTTGGCAGACACTTTTGGTTGAGTGTAATGTGATTTTGGGGGTGAGGAATGGGCTGTGATGGAGCTAAAGCTTATTATGCTAGAAATATCTTTATCGTGGGGCTTGGGTTAGAGTATGAGAAATGTAGTCATTCATCATCGGTCACATATTCATTATGTAGGCTTGAAAATGGCGAAGAGTTAGCCGTTTTCATTGATATTTGATACTGCAAGCACAGACATTTCCTTGCTTTTATCTTTCATCTGTCCATCTGCCGTTTTCTGTGCCATGTCTCACCCTTTCCGAATTCGCTTTATAAGTTTTACAAGCACATAAGTGAAGGGTGAAAACTCTCTGACTCTAGTTCATATCTTGTCAAGGTGCTTACAATTGTTATATAGACTCTGAGTCTGTGCTGCATCGTAATTCTGGAACTTGATACTGTATGCAGTCAAACAGTGCTCAGCCTCTACTACACTCTGATCTTGTCCTTGTCCAATTGCATGCTAATGGCCAGTTTTTACATGGTATCTGAGGTGGAGTGGCCCTAGCTTTGCGGTGATTAAGTCTTCTTGCTTTTGATTAATTCTACTTGCATAGTTATTAAGAAAAGCAACGATTAGATTTGTCTCTGACGAAATCATACTGATTTTTACTTACAGATAGATCCGTATAAACCAACTAGAGCAGCAGCTCTTACAAGAAAACGTGCAGGCATTAGCTGTAAGATTTTTAATTTGGCACCCAGCACCTTAGGTTAAGCCCTTGCTTATACATTTTTCCAGCATTTTGTGCTGGCTTTCTAGCAAGTCCTAATCTTTCTTGAGGTTTATGTGGATTTTCAGTAATTTGATGCAGATACTAGAGCGCTCACTAGTAGTACCAACCCCTCACCTGTTTCACTACGAACCACTCCCTTAATAGCTTCATTACTAGCCTTAAGTCATGGTTGATCTATAAATTCTTATAGTTTAGTGTATAGAGGAGAGAAGATGCTACTTTTATGTATGTTTGCCTGGATTTGTATTGCACATATCCCTTCATGCTTTTACATTGTTTTCCCATGATTTTTTTCCTTACCCATGTGCTTTTCGTATATATATCTGTCTTTTATGGGTGCAATGACCTGTGCCCTTTTCTTTAGGAGTGGTATCTGCAAAGTACACAACAGTTGACTTCTCTTCAAAATGATATCTATTTTTGTTTTTGTTTTTGTTTTTGTTGGCCAGGACCCTACTGTAATTGTTTTAACCTTGTGCAGTTAGATATTCAATCAATCTATCCATCTCAATGAAGTTTGTAAGTCTCTGTTTGTGTGTCTGCATTGTGCCTGTTTAATAATGTTATCTTGTTTGAGATGCTTTTCTTTCTTAATTGCAGACATGTTTAAGTGAAGGTGGGGTTTTCATTTCCCAGCATGCCACTTGCTGAGCGTGTCTGGTTTTCGGGTCCTATTTGATTGTCCCTTGGACCTTTCAGCTCTTACAGTCTTTTCTCCCATACCTACTGATGCAAGGCAGAAAATTGAGAAACTTCTTGATGCAAACAATCTGATACAGGCAGAACCTTGTTACAAAACTGTAATAATTTGCATCTATTGGATGTTTCTTTCATTGATATTGTTTTGATCTCAAGTCCAATGGGTATGCTAGGGTTGCCATTTCTTACTCGCACCAAAGACTTCTCCGCGAAGGTTGCTAATTTATTTATTTCAAGCTTTTGTTCTACTCACCATTCACAAAAACATTTTCTACCTTGCATGATTTGATTGTTTCATGGGATTAGATATATGCAACTGAAGCAACAGCAAGACATGGGCAGCTTATGATGGACGACCTTGTTGCCAGCATATGGAATTCAGGCAGTTCTATGGGCCTGAGGAATCTGCTTTACTCCAGTGGATGAAGTGGGAAGAGCTTGAAATGCTTCCATTGGCATTCAGCGAGAGAGTCTAGGCAAAGATGGGTCGGAGCTTGGTGGTTGGATGCTTTTGTACAGGTACTACCGATGACTACGTTAAACAAACCTTGTAGATTCCTTTCCTTCGTTCCTTCATTATTGCATGTATGCACTTTATGTCTTCTTCGTCAAAACAGTTCGGCATTGTGTTCTAGTATTCTGTTGGCAAAGTGCAATTCACTTACTTCTTAATGGTACAGGTACACCTACAAAAGATAAAATTTCAGTTCAGAATTCTATGAACTCCATGCAAATTCTATTGCAGTGAACTAATTTTTTATGTGATGTGATTTTGTGCAAAAAAAGGGTCTCATCTCGCTTCCTCTCATAGTTTTCCTGAATGAGTCGAAGTTCTGTAAGTTAACTTGCTTCCAAATCTTTCGGTTGTAAACATCTTTTTAAAGCGTCTAAGGGTAAGGCCTAGACCTATTCAAAGATATGGATAAGAGGATAGGTGTGGTGGGCCATTTTCTGTAGTAAAGCGAAAGCTCACTCGCAGTAGTAGACTTTTGGAACATTCTCGCCAGGAAGAGAACCTCCCTACTTATCTTTTTCCTTGCGAAGTTAATAGTTTTTTTTTTCCAAAAGAAACTACTTTAGCCATTGTGTGGGCCGTTTCTCTTGTTATTGAAGAGAACCGCCCTACTTATCTTTTTCCTTGCGAAGTTAATAGTTTTCTTTTTCCCAAAAGAAACTACTTTAGCCATCGTGTGGGCGGTTTCTCTCGTTATTGAAGGATGTGAGTAATGAAGAGTGGAAGGACTGAGGCAAGGTGAAGGCAACTACGCCAGTAGTTGGGTTGGGAGGGGGTTGGGGCCATGCCGGTACGACTGAATATGCGTGACTAGAGGGACTGAGAAATTAATAGAGTACAAAACTTATCTTCAAGCTTTACCTTATTCTGATCTAATGCTTACTTACGAATCTCGGTTCACCACTTGCGTCGTTCGCCCTCCTAAGAGTGTAGCAGCCGCACCCAGATCACAAAAAGGATCCCTATTTGGAGCTTTCAGAGATAGCTATGCCCCTTTGCTTCTGATAATAGGCTTAATTACATTACCTTTCGCTTCTATACTCTTGGGAAAAGGAAGAAGGCTACGTGAGTAGTTTCAGTCAAAAAAAAGTCAAGTATTTTCTTGTATCAACACTTAAGAGTTCTTTCTTCTAATCCGAAGCAATAGAGGTAAGTTCCTCATAGTCAATATTGAAAGTGAGTGGGCGCTAGCTTTCGAACAGGATTGACTGACTCACTCACTGGGACTGAAACAGGCCTAGAATAGTTTGGAGGGGAGGTTACCCTAATTTTATTTTAAGGCTAAAACTTTAAGGGTCGGACTTTTTATAGGGATTCAAGCTTGCGAAATGTCCTTTTTTATCATTCAATGACCATTTTGGAACATTCTAAGCTTACCAACTATCCACCTTTTTTAACTTGCAGACGGTCGCCTGAATAGGCTCCAGTCCTTGTTTTTTTCCTTTCGGTTTATTCGTCATAAAAACACCCTCTTTGTCTTCAGCTTCCTCAAAAGGCCTTATAGTATCGTAGTCAGTCCATCCGCTGTAATGCCTATAGTAGTTACCTTCCCTCTATTTCAGCCTTCTTTCTTGTCTGCACTCCTTCTTCCTTTTCTCTTCAATTGCACAAGCCATTCTAAGGAAGATTAGACTGGCGTCTGCCTTAGCCCTGTCTCCCTCCCTAGCTAATTCTTTCTACTCGTCTTCTTGCGCCAGCTACGATTGTTTTAGTAGATTAAATTCTCATCTCTTTTTTTTGGGGAGGGGGCAGAGCAGTACAACATCCACCCTAATCTCATGAATATTTACCGTTGGAGGCCTTTGAGTTCCAGTCTCAGTAGTGGTCTTCCCTATATGTACCGAGGAGTAGTTAGTTGCGAGTGTCAGAAAAAAGTGCTTTGATCCAGCCAAGCCTGTTACTTTCACGACATCTAGTGTTTTTACTCAACTAAAAAGAAAGTGGAGGATCGTGGACTAAAAACCATACTGGGAATCTACGGGTTTTTAAGATTTTCAATTCCCATGTTTCCCGAAGCGACACTTTGTTCCACTCCTTTCATTTATACTTTAAGCGTGATTGCTATAATATAAACTTCCTCGACCTCTTTACGACTGATCGATCTTAAGAAGATCATTGCTTACTCCCCAGTAGCCCATATGAATCTGGTGACTATTGGTATGTTTAGTCGGGCGGTGGCCGTTATGTCAACTATTTTGAGTTATGCACTCTAGTAGAGTCCCAGCCAGGAAAGAGGGAACTACTATCTCGATAACCCCATATTTCGCTTGGCTCACAAAGGTTAGAAAGACCAAGATCTCCTACACCACAAGCACTGTTACCGAAGGATCCAATGTATTTTTCGCACACACTAAGTCTGTTCTCGACTATTAGCAACTAATGAAAGCCTTCTTTTTGGCTCTCGTGTGAGGGTTATCCTAACTGGTGTCTATCTGCTGTTAAATGGCACCCGCCCTTATTAATTTTAACATGCGACGTGGCATAGAAGGCTTGTCTCACCTCTTTCCTCTGACAGTCCTCACTCGACGGATGCTCCTATTACACTCATAGTCTCTGAAGGATGAGAACCAACTATGTAGCGTCTACACCGAGAATTCAAGTATTGTATACATCATTAGTCAGAAGTAGGACCAAACTGAGAGTTAGCAGCATAAACAAAGCAGAGCGCAGAGATGGCTTGAAATGAGTCTTCTCTGAACTCCGGAAATTTATGTTACCCTAAAGAAGCCTTTCAACATTCCTCCAAAGCAAAATGAAAAAAAAAAGTAGAACAACTTGGTTTTTTGGCTACTCGAGTGACGCTGATGATCCCGCTCTTGCTCCCTACTGAGAGGTCCACTAGAGATCAGAAATTGTTGAAGAAACAACAAGATCTTTCTTTTGTCCAAACGGCCGATCCTGTGGGAAAACCTTGCTTCTGTGGCTGACAATCTGAAACAGCAGCCTTGAGTTGCAGCTGGAAACGTCAATGACTACGCCGGTGCCTCAGCGAGAAGAAGTTTTAGGCGAGTACCTGACCTCCTTCAGGCCTATGGCTAAACTAAATAAGGCTTGCTCAATCGGGCCTCTTTGCTGTGCTGAGCGAGTGTGGAATTCATTGGAAGGTCTGTCGCTGTTGCAGCTAAAATAACGGACGAAGGAGTAAGGTATGGGTGGGGTGCTACCGAAATGTCGGATTTCGTCCCGAAACTAGAAGAGGATCGCTTCGGGGGTCACTGTGGTGTGGCTGAATGTAGAGTGCCCTATCTTACTAATAATAATAAAGGGCTTTGATCAGTAGATTATTTAGCACTTCGGAAGATGGCTGAAGTAGCTTTATTGCGAGCCAAAAACCTTGTTAGAGGAAGTTGGTGCAGTTCCTCTCTTTCCTGTCTCGCCCTTGAGTGTAGTTTTAAGATTATAGAAGCAATGCTGCAGAAAAAGAAGATTTGTTGAAATGTAGCTCCATAAGAACCATAAATAGAAACGCATCAATTGGTTCTAGCTCTGCAATGCAAGTAAACAACTGGCCTTAACTGGATCTCCAACCTATGGGAAGTAATATAGCATATACGGATAAGAAAGCTGCTTTTATTTTTCATTTGCAGATTACATACTTCAACACATGATAGTGAACTTTTGTGTTTGTGTATGTAACAAAAGATGTTTTTCAGTGCAGCTGATGTGAAAAGTTGCATGCAGAGAGTTCAGGTTCTTAAATACGCTGAAGAAGCATGCTTCAATGGCAGTATTACCATAAAGGCCTTCAGCTCTGGTTTGGAAATAGGAAGTTGCATTGGACCATTAGCAGTCCAAAAGCAAATACTGGACATGTTTCAAGCTCTATATTTCAGTCTGAAACTGCAATGGATTTTAATTACCATGCTCTTCAGGGATGTGACACGATTCTATATTCTGATAACTTTGCACGAAATATTCTAGGCAACGTGGAGGATAAAAAATTCTCATTTTGCTTCTGTCAATAGTGATCTATCAATTAAGAGGTACTTTCTTTTGCACATTCCTGACAGTATCTCTATTTTGATTCTTTACTTGATTTTTGAGTTCAAGAATTAGAGATCTCCAGATAATCCTTTCCAACCCCCAGAGAAGCACAATAGTAAAATTTTCATAATCATGTCGCAGTGACACAGATAATAGCTGGGAAGTTCTTGGCGAAGCCTTGCTTAATGCTGACGAGAGGTCTGAGGAGATGGAGAAATTGGCTTTTATATCCTCCTGTGCTGTAGATTCTGTTGAAGCTGGAGGTTCAGTCCTAGTTCCTATTGGAAGACTTGGAATTGTTTTGCAGCTTTTGGAACAGCTCTCTCTTTCTCTCAAATCTTCAAATTTAAAGGTGCATTTTTCTACTTTAATTTCACCTGCTTTGCACATTGTCTGATCTTAATCCTAATCGACCAGCCCACACTCAAGGGATCTCTATTAGCTACATATATCTTAAAAAGAGAACAGACAAAATCTCTCTCTCTCTCTCCCCCTCTCTCTCTCTCCCTCCATCCCTCCCTCTCCACCTCTCTCCCTCCCCCTCTCCCTCCCTCCCTCCCTCCCTCCCTCCCCCGTCCGTATGACCACCATTTGTATTCCACCGCCTTGTGCTTACCGCGACTCAAAGGTAATTACCCGGCTCCGGCACTTAATCCATGTAAGCAGGAGAAAATAGAGTTCTACTTAGTCCCGAGTATATATGCCTGCGAGCGAGCATGTATGTTTTGGGTTGTTGGTTAGCGCTTTTAGTAGACATTTTTTAGAAAGTCATGCTTCCTTAAAATATAAATTTCTTCCATATATAGGTTCCCCTATATGTTATTTCTACCATAGCAGAAGAGCTAATGGCGTTCACGAATATCATACCAGAATGGTTATGCAAGCTTCGGCAAGAAAAGGTACTTACATTATTACTTCTTAGAGTTATCTGGAGAAATTAATCAGCGTATATACTGGAGTGGTACAAGTTTATGCAGCTAATGTACTTCTCTAAAAATTGGGTTTGCAGCTGTATTCTGGTGAGCCACTGTTTGCCCACGTAGAGCTCACAAGGGAGAAAAGGCTTCATACGTTTCCTGCAGTCCATTCACTTGAATTATTGTAAGACACTTCTTTCCTTCAGAATTGCAAAAATCTCCTGCTACGGTAGTTTTGTAATTAGGTCTTCAGAGAAGAGTGAATTGTTTTCTTATTTAGAGAGACATAACTAGTTAGAGCACAAAATCGAAAAAAAAAGTGCCACCAGAATTTTCCTACGTGGCATTTCTTGGAGTTCTATGTTCTGTGGTCAAGTCACTTTACTCTTTGCTTCAATTTGGGAGCTGATATAATGGGCACAGAAAAATTTGGCGGGAACCATGCATAGTGTTTTGTCCTCACTGTAGTCTGCGGCTTGGACCTGTTGTTCATTTGCTTCGGCGTTGGTGCAGGGATCAAAATCCATTACTTGTTATGAAGGTTTGGTTCAACTATCTAAATGTACTATATTGTTGCAATCATTCTTGTTTTCTTTGACCTGTTATATATGCTTGCTTGACTTCAGATCTTCTACTAAACAGGAATGCTTGGATGCTGAATTAGCTCTTTTACCGTTCAAACCAATGGCAATGAAGGCCCTACAGTGTTCCCCCCCCCCCCCCCCCCCCCCAAACCCCCACACACACACACAACATCTTTCCATCTCTCTATAACTCACTCGCTCAGTTACAGTTACGTAATCCTATATTGAGATACACGGCTTACCCTTCTTTTGATATTCTTGAATCTTTTTAGACTTTTGACAGGAAGTAGCTTCTATATAATATTTTCAGGCTTTCTTCTGCCCACTTATTTCTATTACTATTCAATAATGGTGTCTTATGGTTTCATCTTTTGTTCTGTAGGTTGCAGAAGGTTCAACCTTTGCTGAAGATATTGCAGCCAGACTTTGTTGTAGTAATAACCTTCAACCTCACTAACCTCCACTCCTACCCCCCTTCTTTTGTTTTTCACTGCAAGCAGTTTCCCGAGTATTTGAGGAGGCATATTAGTCCTCCAAGCAGTTCATCATCATTCCTTGGTTACTCTGAAAATCAGACATTGCGGATACCAAACAGGAAGAACTTGCCAGAGCTGTATATTTCGATGGACTTGGCGACACAGCTCAGTAGGACAAAGTTGGATCACAAGGGCACGAGTATTGCAAGATTGAAGGGAGAACTTGTTATGGATCACAGCAAACATCTTTTACTCCCCTGTAACGAGCAAGCTATTTCTTCGGACACTAGACCGTCGCTGCATTGGGGTGCGATGGATTTGAAAAGTCTTCTGGCCGCTTTGCAAAAGATAGGAATCAAGGGATCTGTAGAACAAGGTATGAGCGATGCTGGATCAGAAATTGCCTCTGTTTTGCGTATTTTTTAGCCTAGCAAGGCCTTGATAGAAGTCAAAGCAACAACTACTGTTATTAGTACTTCAGATGAGAGTTCAACTTCCTTCATTTCTGAAGCAGTCAATACCATCTTGAATAGCATTTGACAAATATAAGATCTTGTTCTCTATTTTTGTGCACATTTTATTTTCTTCTGCCGTATAACGTCATCCATCCAGGGAAATGTTGATCAAGCTTGTTGCAAAGGGTGTTAGACGTGTTATCTCTGCGAGTGGTACTTTTACTACTGTCAGCCCTCTAATAACTAACATGGCAAAATATACGAACACTTCTTAAAAACAATCAACTAGTGGGGAAGCCCTCCTCTGCCCCCACCAAAACTTCAACGGCGTCGGGTCTATTGAGTTGACTCAGTCTCATAGATCTAATAAAAGATGAAAAGTTTGAGGGTTTAATTACTATAAAATCTTATAGTTTGAGGGTTTGTGTGTATTTTACTTTACTATTTCAATTTTGGCACAATTCAGCTAACTGTTCTTTAACTTGTGCTGGATTGAAATTCAATTTCTTGGACGCCCGTCGATACTCTAAGAGTAAAATGGTCACTTTAATTCTTTTTCACATATTAGCAGCCACGTGATCGCTATTATTAACCAATAAAAGTTTACACATGGAAATCAATTCTTACGTCCTTTCATCTTCATGTTTAATTGACCGCTACCGTAACCCTAACCCATAGCACCACAGTACCCACCACTGCCGCTCGATCCATCAAATTAATATCGCCATTAACCCGCTTTTGCGGCCACCGCCGACACCTTAACAATCAAACCCCTTTCCATCTCTTCAACACCAACGCCACCATTAAACCCACTTTTACCGTCGCGGCCAACACCATACCCACTTTTACCGTCGCGGCCAACACCGCCATTAAAACCATTCTACCAAACGTATAGCTTCAACTCCATAGAAAGCAAGGGTGGAGAGAAAAAAGGAATTTGGCACGTGGAGCAAGCGCCACCACCGCCGCTGTGTATTCTGGGCCACCACTGCCGCTAGCATCAAACCTCTCTCTCTCTCTCTCGCCCCCTCCCTGATTTGGCAGAGTACTTAATGACGAGATTTTTAGGGGGTTCAAATGCGGAGGAGTTGCCGACACCGATAATATTGGAGATGGAGATCCTACACTTGGAATTGCTCACTGTAGCTGCGTGTTTGTCATGAGCTGCGTAGACTTGGGTTGCAGAAATTTAAAGGAGAGTGAATGCTTGGTGCCTGCAAGTGGGTATTTGTAGTGCTCGGCCAAAGTAAAATTCAAAGCTGGTAACTAAGAATTCCTGGGAGCAAGTGTTTTGGTGTTATGAGGAATTTTGTTTAGAAATTGATTATGTTTCAGGCAAGGTTTTTTTAAGGCTTTAAGAGCATCTGCAAGGAAAAGATTCCTGCTTGAATCACTTTAGTTGGAAGTTTAGAAAAATGAGATGCCAAATTAAAAGCCTGTGTAGAGAGAGAGAGAGAGAGGGGTTGATGGGTGGGGTGGGTGCAGACGATGGTGGTGCTCTTTGGGTGCCTGGGGTGGGGGTGTGGGTGGGGTGGCGAAGGATCACCCGCTGGTTTTGAGAAAAACAGAGATCACTTGACTGTGGTGGAAAAACAATAAAGTGATGGTTTTACCCTTATATATTAACGGGCGCCTAAAAAAATGGACTCAAGTCCATTAATCGGTGAATTGCACACCAATTGGGGAATCGTAAGATGAGTTGCGTTAAAATTAAAATAGTAAGGTAAAATGCGCACAAACCCTCAAATTATAGGGTTTATGGTATAATTAATCTTTATACCAATTTCATCCCAAATCTCTTGTTCGTTTATTATTTTTATTTTCAGTTTTTTATAATAATGAGTAAAAAGATTCTTTTTATACGTAATACGTTTATCATTTTTTATTTTTATTTTAAAATTTTTTAACTCTGACAGTACGAAAATATGAAAGCACTTACAAGATGTCTTTTTAAGCCACCTCTCGGTCATTGTTTGAGAAAAGTAGCTAAAAGAAGTTTTCCTAATTGGATATCAAAATGATGAATTGAAAAATACGAAGTAAAAGCAAAAAGTGAACCCTAATAGATTTTCGTGTATAATGAGGTTAGGCAATAGCTTTTTCTATAGAAGGCCCTTATCTGCCCTTAGAGAGGCAACTAATTAGTAGATTTGGAATATTTGACACCAAATCATACCTACTAACTAAAAACATTTGAACCTAAAAATATTAGGACTACACCTTTTGGTAAAAATATCTCTTACTGTATTATGTTTAAGGCTGATCAGTTCTGTCACATAAAATCGCCACAATTGTAATGTCTGTCACCTTCACATTTGTTATTGGCTGATTATGCGTACAAGGCGTAACCAGCCAATATGGAAATTACAACATTAAAGTGACGTACATTTTAGTCTTAAGTACTCAAAACTAAAATCTGCCTACAATCCTATGTCATACAGAAATGTCATAACTTCAAGTCAATTTGAAGTTAAGGTTCCTAAGATTCTGTTTACCCATTACATTCAAACATAAATCAACATGTCTAATGATTGGTCAATGCATTTCAATAATCATAAACGCCCTTACTATAGTTACTTCGGAATCGAAATATTTGACTAGGAGTTAGTTAAAAGAGAGAGATATTAGGCGCTCTCCTCTTCGTTTAGCCGTATTAACACCGCATCATAGCCCAAAGTGTGACCTAGTTTGAAACAGGCAAACTCCTATTTTGATGTCTGTTTATCTTTGACATTAGAATTTCTGTACATAGATTTGATTTGGTGACCCCCCTAATAATAGTACATTAATCCTACGTAACCATTTCCTTGACACTAAGCCAAAGATATCCGATTAGAGAGATTGTATACACAGAAGGTTTTAACTTATTCCGTGTATACAACTAAATCTCAAGACGACTAGTTATGTCAAGATCTAGTGACCCCAATTAATACGGCGTAACCCTAATAGATTTTCGTGTATAGTGAGGTTAGGCAATGTCTTTTTCTATAAAAGGCTGTTATCTGCCCTTAGAGAGGCAAAAATACTACGTGTAATTCGGTAAGTAGACTTTCTTCTCCAATATGTCTATTGTTTGCAAATCTTTCGGGGGTTGGAGCAATTAATAAAGATAACAGTTAATTACTCTCCACCTTCTTTTCTTGTTAAAATAGTACGAAAATAGAAAAAATGTTTATTGTTGCACACCTTTATTAATAATTAAATAGTTTTGACATTCAATACAAAGCTCTATAGCCAAAACTTATGTGAACACCTAATAAATTGGTCAGGATTCTGACCAATTTAGCAGTAGAGGTAGCACCAGGGGCCGATGACGCCATACAAAGATAGGTACTTGTAATAATTCACAAGAAACCTAATATACATGAGCATAGAAGAAAAGATGAGACCAATATCAAGAGGACGCCAACTTCGAAATTCAAGAAAGTGTAAAAGAAAAGACGAGAATGTACATAAGTTTATATAAAACCAGACTAATGTCACATTATTAACAATAAGGTTACACAATCCTCAAATAAAATAAAAAAAATATATCATATAACCAAAGTGGCGGCATAGAAGAATTTCTAGTAACTAGTAATTAATACACATTAAGACCCCTCTAAAACATTCCCATCCATTGCAAACTTGCGAAGTAATATTAGGTAAAAATACACGGAGAGGAAGTGAGGAACTTGAGGACATATGGCTTGGACAATTTGTTGGTTGGTGCCTTGGTGGCTTTGGACACAAATCTTCCCTGGGTTGGAAACTCTAAAATATCTTAAGTTCCTCACTTCCCTTCCTCTTCCACTAAATAAAAATTTTACTACCCGACATAGTGACTAACTAATTTTGCTTGTCCTTTTAACACAGAGTACCAGTCTAAAAATATGGAATTTCTACAAATTAGATATCCAATTTTCTCACTAATGCTGATGGAAATCCTTGTCCTATTTACACAGAATAGGATTAAAAACTACGCGACATCAAACAAACTCATATAAAAGTAACTAACTACCTTGAAGTTGACAGATACACACACACACACACACGGTGTATCTGTGAACTCCTTTTTAACTGATCATAATGTTTTAAAACATTCCAAACCTAGGCGAGGTAGTTACTAAATTCATTCTTACACACACGATGCGTTTCGGAGTATTTATTTAGGACGATGCAACACTTTGGACAGAGGAGTACCATGAGGGATACTACTACAAAGGAAGGAAAGCTGGGTTCGAGCATTGAAATTCATGTTTAAAAGCCTTATAGCTTGGCAATAAGGCAGTTCAACACATAAAAAGCATGTACAAAATACATAGAATTTTTTTCACAAACCTCACACGTTGCAAGAAGCAGGACCTACAAAACTTCGGTTTGCCAATATTCGAATTAAGCATTGTCAAAATACTGATGCAGGTATGGCATTTATAGAAATGCCATATTTTTAGACTAATCAACAAGTTTGGACTTAACTAATAGGAAATTAAACCCAAATTTTAATTTCCACAAGGAATCAACACCTTCGATAATATAATAATTATAGAAGAGTGTAGGCATGATTGACTATGCATTCTTCTACCGACAAGATGGATTATCGAAGGATAAGTCGATGCCTGGCATCCCTTTGCGTGAAACCTTTAGCTACATGTCTAGCCTCATGCCTTTCAATTTTGCTAGAAGATTTATTTTTGGTCTTAAGGACCCCATTTACAACCAACAACCTTGACTCCTTCAGGTAGCTCAACAAGTCCCAAACTTGATTTTAACCATAGCGTCCATCTCTTTCTTCACGGCATCATAATCCAAAATTTGCTCCATTTACGGCTTGTGAAAACGAGCTAGGGCCACCTGTTAATCCAACATCAAAGTCAGATTCTTGTAGGTACAGAACATAATCGTTAGAAATGGCTGGCCTTCTAGTTCTTAAGAATCTTCTTAATTACATAGTTTCTTCCCCAGCTGTAGGCTCAATGTTAACTTGTTCTTGATGAAGTGGTTCTTGATGGTATCTAAACGATTACCTTGAATTGTAACACCGTAAAATTTTCTGTCTTATCAGAAAACTTTATATTTTAACGTTATTCTAAAGTCATTGTGGTCTTTTAAAAGAGTTTGGGTGAAATACTGAAAATAACTATATGTGAGGGGGTTTTAGTAAATATTTATATTAGGGTAACTACATCTAAGGGGACAAATAGGGGGCTGCCATCCAGAGAGATTTTTCTAGCCTTCTTGTATGTGAAAACTAGAAAGAGAAAGGGGGAGAAAGAGGAAGGAGCTGGGGCAAACTTTTTAGGTATAATCCCTACCCTTTTCTCTCAATTTTAGCCATTTGATTAGGTGCTTTAAAGTATGGTTTCAGGTGTGTTTTAGATGTGCAAAGAGTATGTGAACCGACTTATCCTTCGATAATCCATCCATGCGCGTCAAAAATCCACTAGAGACATGCTGTTAAGTATGTCTGGCTGAACTTTGGGTTGGGGCATAGGATAAAAAGCTAAGCGATATCCTATGGGGACGACGCTCAATCTCTGGGATACGGAGCCTTACGTGGGCATGGGGGCATCTTCGCCTCCGTCTACTCAAACTAAGCATTCTTGCTTCTCATGAATGACGGCCGTGCCCGTCTTGGAACAGTAATCATCATTGCCCAACTCCATCTGACCATATTTCATCTGATTTTCGGACCAGGATTATTTAACCCAATGATCGACCTTAAATTTGTCTCGTAGAGGTATATACTGGCCTTGGTAGACCATAGGCAAGTAGTAATCAACAATCTGCATAGATGTGACTTAAAGACGAGGGTGGGTAAACATGAATCCGACATGAAGAAATATGTATCCTACGGTCTAAGAATTCTTCAACTTAGATATTGACTCAGTTATGCTTTTGAAATTGATTCTTACTAGCTACATCTTTTATTTAATTACTTGATGCATTTCAATGAGTTGGTCTAAGCTTGAAATTTGGTTCTTATTAGTAAGATTTTTAATCGAAGGATTTTATGCATTTCAGTGAGTTTCTGAACTGTATACGCTGCATCAAGATTCTTTCTCCTCAAGAGGTCCAGCAGATGAGCTTGGACGGAGATTTTGGGAACAATGTCCTTCAAAATCAAGCGTGTAATAGCTCAAATGGCGGCAATGTCTAAAGTAGATAGTATCATTAGGAGACGCAGATGGGATATAACTTATTTGATAATCTTACAACAAGAGATATGGAAAAAGATAATCACCAGACCTCTGGATTCATGTGTAAAATTTGATCTTGGGTGAAAGTTAGTTTGATCAAAGCTCACCTAGCCTACAAAGGTGAGTTAATTACACGTGGATTATCAAAGGATAATACTGCTTAACTTATGACAATCTTCGGGTTAGATGCACAATCGTCGTTATAGAGTTTTATGTGTGAATGGTCTTAGTTATTTATAAAGACGGTGGACGGAAATAGAAAGAAGTCATTTTTCCAAAAGAACCCGTCACTTGTCACGTGACTTCTTCTTTCCCGACTCCATTGCCTTTGCCAGACTGCCTCCCTCCACCACCTCTACCTCTGCCGCCTCTTCCTCCCCACTCTATCACGAAAGAATCACTACGTCCACTCGCGTTGATAATAGGATTCATGAAGTCCATGTGATTTAGCGTCGAATCGTCAAGGACAGAAAGCGCTGTTGTTGAACTCTTCATCTGGGCAAAAGGACACCGTAAATGAAGGGCTGGGTCTGAAGAAAATCAACCGGAACCGAACCTGAGCCGCTGTTGACGATGGCGGCGTACGAAGCGGCCGCGGGGGAAAGTGGCTGTGGCGATTAGGTCTGCTACGGTGGTCGGAAAACCCAGAAACTGACAGCGGTGAGGAGGGGGATGAAGGGGTTTGGTGAAACCCATTGTTGGTCAGATGATTCTTGGGGCAAATTGGTGAAACGGGTTTGGTCTTGTGGGGTTCGAGGGTGTTGAGGGTAGTGCAGATGTGGTGTTCGACAAAAGTCGCAAGTAAGTAATTGGCCTGGTTGATAAGGGAGACCAAGAGGGCTTTCGGTCCAATGGCTAGCCTTATTATCTCCTTCTTGCGCTGGTCTTGTATAAGTATGTAACCCATGATTTTGGATACGTGTTCTGAATCCAGGACTTGGATCCTTCGCAAAACTATATTTGTTGTCTCGTTTGAGTCCATGGTGGTGCCATTGGTTTCCCACTCGCTGGAAAAACCTCTTTGAGTTATGGAGAAACTCCTATATATGCATATACATGTGTATACGCAGAAGCACATTTGTTTTGCATCTATTTTTTTCTGCTAAAAACATGAACATAAATTGGACAAGGTCATTGAATTGTTGTTGATGTTTTTTAATCTTATTTAACTTTTTTCTTTCAATCTTTTGTTTTTTGTATAGGTACTTTTAATTCATGAAAATTTCAGGAACTCCTGTTTTCTAGAAAGCATATTCTGGAAAGCATCTTTCTTGAAGCACTTTCCGTGAAACAAACAGGGCCATACGATCAGTATTTCGTTTGCTGTTATCTCTTGATAGAAAGTCAAGTAAGCTTTTGGAGTTTTGGCAGACCAAAGTGGTTTTTTTTTTTTTAAATTTGTCCTAAACTTTGCTTCACTAATTTTTAAGAAGTTTATTTTGCTGGAACGGTTGGTGCCCAGTGGGTAGCTGTTGATGCACCTAATATTCAATTTACTAGGTATAGAATCATGTCTAGAGTGTTTTGACTGTGTGGGTCATGCCTTGTTCATTTGAAGGCTCCTGTGTGATGGAAGCGAGGTTGAACTCACAGATGAATATGGACATTTGGGTGACAATTCCCCTTTCTTTTTGGCAGATACTTTGGTTGAGTTTAATGTGATTTTGGTGGCGAGGAATGGGCTGTGTTGGAGCTAAAGTGTATAATGCCTGAAATATCTTTATCGCGGTTCTTGGGTTAGAGTATGAGAAATGTAGTCATTCATCATCGGTCACATATTCATTATGTAGGCTTGAAAATTGCGAAGAGTTAGCTGTTTTCATTGATATTTGATGCTGCAAGAACAGACATTTCCATGCTTTTCTCTTTCATCTGTCCATCTGCCGTTTTCTGTGCCATGTCTCACCCTTTTGGAATTCGCTTTATAAGTTTTACTAGCACATAAGTGAAAGGTGAAAACTCTGTGACTAGTTCATATCTTGTCAAGGTGCTTACAGTTGGTTACTCCGAGTCTGTGCTGCATCGTAATTTAGGAACTTGATACCTTATGCAGTCAAACAGTGCTCAGCCTCTACTACATTCTGATCTTGTCCTTGTCCAATTGCATGCTATTGGCCATTTTACATGGTATCCTAGGTGGAGTGGCCCTAGGTTTGCGGTGATTAAGTCTTCTTGCCGTTGATTAGTTCTACTTGCGCGGTATTAAGAAAAGCAACAAATAGATTTGTCTGTGACGAAAGAGATGCTTAGCATATCATACTATTTTTTTTACTAACGGATAGATCCATTAAAACCAACTAGAGCAACAGCTCTTACAAGAAAACATGCAGGTATTAGCTGTTAGATTTTTAATTTTGGGACCCTGCACCCTTAGGTTAAGCCCTTGCACTTACATTTTTCCAGCATTTTGTGCTGGCTTTCTAGCATGTCCTAATTTTTCTTGAGGTTTATGTTGATTTTCTGTAATTTGATGCAGATACTAGAACACTCACTAGTAGTACCAATCCCTCACCTCTTTCACTATGAACCACTCCCTCAATAGCTGCATTACTAGCCTGAAGTCGTGGTTGTTCTCTAAATCTTTATAGTTTAGTGTGTAGAAGAGAGAAGATGCTACTTTTATGTATGTTTGCCTGGATTTGTATTGCACACATCCCTTCATGCTTTTACATTGTTTTCCCATGATATTTTTTCTTACCCATGTGCTTTTCGTATATTTATCTGTTTTCTGTGGGTGCAATGACCTGTGCCCTTTTCTTTAGGAGTGGTATCTGCAAAGTGCACAACAGTTGACTTCTCGTCAAAATGATATCTATATTTGTATTTGTTTTTGTTGGCCAGGACCCTGCTGTAATTGTTTTCACCTTGTGCAGTTAGATACTCAATCAATCTATCCATCTCAATGAAGTTTGTAAGTCTCTGTTTGTGTGTTTGCATTGTGCCTGTTTAATAATGTTATCTTGTTTGAGATGCTTTTCTTTCCTAATTGCAGACATGTTTAAGTGAAGGTGGGGATTTTCATTTCCCAGCATGCCACTTACTCAGCGTGTCTGGTTTTCGGGTCCTATTTGATTGTCCCTTGGACCTTTCAGCTCTTACAGTCTTTTCTCCCATACCTACTGATGCGAGGCAGAAAGTTGAGAAACTTCTTGATGCAAACAATCTGATACAGGCAGAACCTTGTTACAAATCTGTTAATAATTTGCATCTATTGGATGTGTCTCTCATTGATATTATTTTGATCTCAAGTCCAATGGGTATGCTGGGGTTGCCATTTCTTACTCGCACCAAAGACTTCTCCGCCAAGGTAGCTAATTTATTTATTTCAAGCTTTTGTTGTACTTACCATTCACAAAAACATTTTGTACTGTGCATGATTTGATTGTTTCATGTGATTAGATATATGCAACTGATGCAACTGCAAGATATGGGCAGCTTATGATGGACGACCTTGTTGCAATGCATATGGAATTCAAGCAGTTCTATGGGCCTGAGGAATCTGGTTTACTCCAGTGGATGAAGTGGGAAGAGCTTGAAATGCTTCCATTGGCATTCCGAGAGAGAGTTCTAGGCAAAGATGGGTCGGAGCTTGGTGGTTGGATGCCTTTGTACAGGTACTAATGATGTGTACATTAAAAAAAACTTGTAGATTCCTTTCCTTCATTCCTTCATTATTGCATGTATGCACTTTATGTCTTCTTCGCCAAAACAGTCATGCAGTGTGTTCTAGTATTCTGTTGGCATAGTGCAATTTACTTACTTCTTTATGGTACAGGTACACCTACAAAAGATAACATTTCAGTTTCAGAATTCTATGAGCTCCATGCAAATTCTATTGCAGTGAACTTCTCTATTATGTGATCTGATTTTGTGCACACAAAAAAAAAAAAAGGTCTTGTCTCGTCCTGTGTTATTGATTTAGTTTTGAAATTTCAGTGGACTTCTTCATGATCTGGTGTGATCTTGTTAAAGTTTGATTTTTAATTTTTTTTTCCTTTCTCTCATATTTTTCCTAACTGAGTCGAAGTTCTATAAGTTAACCTGCTTCCAAACTTTTCAGCTGTAAACATGCTTTTATTTTTCAATTGCAGGTTACATACTTCAACACATGATAGTGAACTTTTGTGTTTGTGTATGTAACAAAAGATGTTTTTCAGTGCAGCTGATGTGAAAAGTTGCATGCAAAGAGTTCAGGTTCTTAAATACGCTGAAGAAGCATGCTACAATGGCAGTATGACCATAAAGGCCTTCAGCTCTGGTTTGGAAATAGGAAGTTGCAATTGGACCATTAGCAGTCCAAAAGCAAATATTGGACATGTTTCAAGCTCTATATTTCAATCTGAAACTGCAATGGATTTTAATTACCATGCTCTTCAGGGATGTGAGGCAATTATATATTCTGATAACTCGGCAAGAAATATTCTACGCAACGTGGAGGATGAAAATTCTCATTTTGCTTCTGTCAATAGTGATCTTTCAATTAAGAGGTACTTTCTTTTGCACAGTCCTGACAGTATCTTTAAATTGATTCTTTACTTGATTTTTGAGTTGAAGAATTAGACCTCCCCAAAATATCCTTTCCGACCCCCAGAGAAGCACAACAGTAAAGTTTTTATAATCATGTCACAGTGACACAGATAATAGTTGGGACGTTATTGGGGAAGCCTTGCTTAATGCTGATGAGAGGTCTGAGGAGATGGAGAAATTGGCTTTTATATCCTCCTGTGCTGTAGATTCTGTTGAAGCTGGAGGTTCAGTCCTAGTTCCTATTGGAAGAGTTGGAATTGTATTGCAGCTTTTGGAACAGTTCTCTCTTTCTCTCAAATCTTCAAATTTAAAGGTGCATTTTTTTACTTTAATTTCACCTGCTTTGCACATTGTCCATGTATGCCGGAGAATATAGTTTTATTCACTGCCGAGTATATATGCCCGCGAGCATGTATGTATTGGGTTGTTGGTTAGCACTTTTAGTATACATTTTTTCGAAAGTCATGCTTCCTTAAAATCTAAATTTTCTTCCATATATAGGTTCCCATATATGTAATTTCTACAATAGCAGAAGAGCTAATGGCATTCACGAATATCATACCAGAATGGTTATGCAAGCTTCGGCAAGAAAAGGTACTTACATTCTTAGAGTTATCAGGAGAAATTAATCAGCTTATTTAGTGGAGTGGTACAAGTTTAAGCAAGCTAATGTACTTTTCTAAAAATTGGTCTTGCAGCTGTATTCTGGTGAGCCACTGTTTGCCCATGTAGAGCTCACAAGGGAGAAAAGGCTTCATACCTTTCCTGCAGTCCATTCATTCGAATTATTGTAAGACACTTCTTTCCTTCAGAATTGCAAAATATCTCCTCCTACGGTAGCTGTGTGATTAGGTTTTCAGAGAAGAGTGAATTGTTTTCTATAACTAGTTAGGGCATTAAAAAGAAGAAAAAGTGCCTCCAGAATTTTCCTACGTTGTATTTCTTGGAGTTCTATATTCTGTGGCCAAGTCACTCTACTCTTTGCTTCAATTTGGGAGCTGATATAATGGGCACAGAAAAATTTGGCAGGAACCATGCATAGTGTTTTGTCCTCACTGGAGTCTGCGGCTTGGACCTGTTGTTCACTTGCTTCGGCGTTGGTGCAGGGATCAAAATTCATTACTTGTTATGGAGGTTTGGTTTGCTTATCTAAATGTACTATATTGTTGCAATCAACCTTGTTTTCTTTGACCTGTTATATATGCTTGCCTGACTTTGGATCTTCTACTAAACAGGAAGGCGTGGATGCTGAATTAGCTCTTTTACCTTTCAAACCAATGGCAATGAAGGCCCTACAGTGTTCATTTCTCTCTGGAATAAAGTAAGTAATACCTCCCCCCCTCCCCAACCCCAACTCACACACAACATCTCTCTATAACTCGCTCGCGCGGTTATAGGTACGTAATCCTGTAGTGAGATACATGGCTTGCCTTTCTCTTGATATTCTTGAATCTTATTAGACTTTTGACAGGAAGTAGCTTTTATATAATATTTTCGGGCTTTCTTCTGCCCACTTATTTCTTTTACTATTCAATAATGGTGTCTTATGGTTTCATCTTTTGTTCTGTAGGTTGCAGAAGGTTCAACCTTTGCTGAAGATATTGCAGCCAGACTTTGTTGTAGTAATAACCTTCGACCTCACTAACCTCCACTCCTACCCCCCTACTAATGCTTATACAAATATAATTAGTTTTTGCATCTCCTGTTGTTTCTTTGTTTTTCACTGCAAGCAGTTTCCCGACTATTTGAGGAGGCATATTGGTCCTCGAAACAGTTCATCATCATTCCTTGGTTACTCTGGAAATCAGACATTGCGGATACCAAACAGGAAGGAATTGCCAGAGCTGTATATTTCGATGGACTTGGCAACACAGCTCAGTTGGACAAAGTTGGATCACAAGGACACGAATATTGCAAGACTGAAGGGAGAACTTGTTATGGAGCACGGCAAACATCTTTTACTCCCGGGTAACGAGCAAGCTATTTCTTCGGACCCTAGACCGTTGCTGCATTGGGGTGCGATGGACTTGGAAAGTCTTCTGGCCGCTTTGCAGAAGATGGGAATCAAGGGATCTGTAGAACAAGGCATGAGCGATGCTGGATCAGAAATTGCTTCTGTTTTGCATATTTTTGAGCCTAGCAAGGCCTTGATAGAAGTCAAAGCAACAACTACTGTTATTAGTACTTCAGATGAGAGTCTAGCCTCCCTCATTTCTGAAGCAGTCAATACCATCTTGAATAGCATTTGACAAATATAAGATCTTGTCCTTTATTTTTGTGCACATCTTAATTTCTTCTGCGTTATAACGTTATATATCCATGAAAAGCCGATCCAGCTTGTTGCAAAGGGTGTTAGACGTATTGTCTCTGCGGGTGGTACTTATACCACTCAGGGCAAAATATACGAACACTTCTTAAACTATCAATTAGCGGCGAAGCCCTCCCCAACCCCGCCAAAATTTCAACACGTGTCGGGCCATTGAGTTGACTCGGTCTCGTAAAACTAACGGAAAGTACAAAGTGATAACTTTGTCCTAAACTAGCATTACATTGCGCAATTATACCAATTTGCATCCTCAAATTTCTGGCTCGGTCATTATTTTTATTTTCAGTTTTTGTAACGATGAGTAAAAAGATTCCTTTTATATGTAATAGGTAAATTATTTTTTATTTTTATTTCTAAAAAAATCTAACCAAAACAGCACAAAAATATGAAAACCCCTACAAAATATTTTTACCTTTTCTCAGCCACCACTCGATCATTGTTAGAGAAAAGCAACTAAAAAAAAATTGTTAAAAATATAAAAGCACTCAATTATGTTTTCTTAATTGGATACCAAAACGATGAATTGAAAAATACAAAGTAAAAGCAAAACATAAAAATAAAAATGGTAAACAAACAATCCTTATTTTTTTAATTTTTTTTTCTTTACCTTCACCTTAACCAAGAATCACGAGGACTAAACCATTCATATCTGTCATACAAAGCCTTTAGACACCACATCGCACGCCATAACCCGCCACTACACACACCCCTACCATCCAGGTCACCCATCACCCCGCTGCACAGGCGGGCGCGCGCGCACACACACACGCACCTCCTCTGCACACGCCCACAAAGCGTGCACGCACACACTGTGCATGTGTGCATGCAGTGTGTGTTTGTGTTTGTGTTTGTGAGTATGAGTAATGTGTTATGTGTTCAGTATGTGCGTGTGTTGAGTATGTGTTTTGTGTGTGTGCAGTGGGTGTGTGGGAGTACATGCGGTGCTTGGGGGAGGGGGGCAGCAACTGTGGTAGGTGGGTGTGTTTTTGTGTGTGTGGATGTCTGGGTGCGAGGGCAACTCGAGTCTGTGGGTGTGTGTCGAGGGGGGTTGGGGGGGTACAAATGTGGTGGTGCTTATCTGTTTCCGTGTGTGAGTGTGTGTTCACTCTGTGGGTGTGTGTGCGCGTGCGTGCAGTGGTGTGTGTGGGTGTGGGTGTGGGTTCTCTGTAGTGGAAATTGATGACAACGTGAGGCGATCGACGGGGTGGAAATGAGATAGGAGGTTGGACGAGTGTCATTCAACTAAAATATGATAAGAAAATACAGGTATTTATGTTATTTCACGTAATTCATAACAAATCCTTCTAAAGAACAATTTCTTTTAACGTAGAGAGTTTAGTGTAGGGATGACAATAGGTCAGGTCGGATGCGGATCTTATAAGATCCGTACCCGCCTCGCTATCTCTAAAATCCCAGCCCGCCCCGCACCCGCCCTGCATCGGGTTATATAATTTCAATGCTACATCCGACCCTAAAATACTTTAGAAACCCGGTCCCCGCCCAGCCCTCGAAACCCCTCCAAACAAATAGAATGGAGCAAATGCTTCATTTCTTAGACAGATCATCCATAGCCACCACAAATAAAAAAATCATGGCAAATTTTAACAAAGTATATGAGAACAAGGTTCATTACAATAGCTTTTGATTCGATTTCTACAACTTTTTTTGAAATTGCTAGATTCAAAGACAAGTGGCGACGTTGCAATCGACGATGGAGGCATTCGATACACCGTTGCAACAATCATAAGCGGAAGAGCTTCGATGGCCGACTGGAGGTTTCACGTGGTGGAGATGACCGGCCGAGATGAGCCCTACCTTGATAGTTCATTACTAGTACATTTGAAGTGCTTTTGCTTTCGAGCTTCAATGAGTGGACTAAGTAGTTCAAGTCGCCGTGCGGCATAGAGAAGAAGTGACTGTGAGGGGTTTGGTTGGTGGAGGCCGTAGAGAGAAGGGAGATCGTAGAGAGGAGAAGATGTTGGCCGCTGAAAGGAGAGAGGCAGAGAAAGATAAGGTATTGGTAGGGTTTTTTTTTGTCCACCATTTATACTGTGGAGATGGACGGCTGGGATTGCATAGATCAAGGATTAAGATAAAAATCAATTATAAAACATATATGGGGCGGGGCGGTTAGGCTAAATACTAAACCCGACCCGTATCCGCTACGGGTTTAATTTTTTAATATCATATTTGCTCCATAAGGCAAAAAAATCCGCTCTTATAGGATCGGGACGGATCGGATATCCGCTGGTTGCGGATCAAATTGACATCCCTAGATTAGTGCTTAAATTCTTAAATTTTAAGTGAATGGAAAAGAAATCGCACAATGCATATAATAAAGGCTCATTAGTGGGATTACGAAAAAAGAAAAAGAAATAGAAAAAAGGTTGCCCAACATATTTACAGATTTTTCCTCCCTAATTAATACATATTTAATAATTAATTACCAATATACTCTATTTTAAAACTTATTTACTCGCATACCACATTTTTGGAAATCGTTGTTTGAAATCACGATTTCAAAGTAGAAATCTTTGTTACGTTAAAGTAGAAATCACTGTTTGAAACAGCGATTTCTCCCTTGAATCGTGATTTCAAACAGCGATTTTTAATAATGTGGTATGCGAGTAAATAAGTTTAAAAATATATAAATTGATAATTAAGTATTAATCAGAAAAAAAAACTCTATTTACAGCAGAAGATCCTGCCGTACTTATTTCTTGCCGAACTGCAGAATCTGATCAGTAGAGGGGTAAATATCGCCATGATCAGCATTCTTGCGCAGGTGAGCAAGATCAATGCATCAAATTGCAATCTAAACCAATCCATAGTCCTTTCATCCCCTTTTCCCATATGTACGTATGCGCACACATGTATCTTCAAAAAACATAATTTCTGTTTGCTTCTTGGTGGGTTACGCAGGAGCGCCTACTCGGGGCAGCACTGGGTACCATATTCACGGGGGTGTTTGTTTTTCAGCAGCGCAAAGACATCTACAGGTCAATCTCAGACACCCAGTCTCAATTTGTTCCTCAATCTCATCAGGTACAGTTGCCATCGTTTTCTTTTGCGATGTGATGGAAGCTGTAGAACCCATTAAATTATTTGGTTGTCCTTAAGCCGTAATATCTTACAGCTAATGCATGCGTTGAAATGCCTCAATAACTGAACGAGATTTTAACATTTCATTGGGTTTTTCCCCTTTTGACTTTTTTGCAGTTCTTGGGATAGATGTAGTACATGTAAATGTTTACTCGTTGTTTCTATCCTAGCTTGACTTGCAAGGCATTTATTTAATCTAGGATTGCTCTTTGAATTCACTTTGATGCTTCAATTTAATTTCTAGGATTTCGTAAAAAGTCAAAGGGAAACTTTTAATGGATCGGAGGTAGTAATTGGTTGTTCATAATTTGTGATATCTTAGTTACCCTCGTCTACATAGGGCATGGTTTGACCGCCTCAAAATTTGAATGTGATTTTTATACTTATCTTAATATTTCCGCTGTCATTTACTGAATATGACATGTTCATTTGCACCTGCGATTTTTATCTTTGTTTCCCGTAATTTCGAACATTTGATGAATAGGGAAAATCTAGTATCGGTGGGCTATTTTTTACTGATTAAAACTGTGTCTTGGAGTTCTTGTCGGGATACTAGAGACGACGTCTTTTTTCCGGTTTGGTAAAACTATACTAGAAAGCTGTCAGAGGGGCAGAAGTCCCATTTAAACAGCATGTATACCGAAACCAGTCGGGAAAGAAACCCGAACTGCATCAAAATCATCAACATAACTTAATAGCGCGTCTAAAGAGACCATACCTGGAACCTGAAGACCATAAGCAGAGTCCTTTGGGAAGACCTTGTTGACAGCCTATGTCAATCCTTCAAAGGTATGATTATTGGTATTAGCCAAATGCACCAAACAAGAAATTAAGGACCCATGCTGCAGCAATTGCACAAAGATCTCCTAACACACCATCTGGTCCAGGAGGAAAACACTTCCAAAAACCTTTTCAAAATAACCCACAAAATACCAATTGACTTGATAGAGAGACCTCTTTTTTGAGCATAGGAGCTGTGGATAAGGAGGTGTAACATAGTCTTCTGCTGCCATCCACATGAAACGCTCTTCGCAATTATATGCTTTTGTTTCCTCAAGTTATCTTGAGTCAGAACTCTTTGGAAGGACAGTGCACACGACAAAGAAGGGCATCTTTGGAGGTGCTTCCATCTTCCAAACAGCCATCCAAGGAAGAAGTATTAGCTTGACCTCTGAGGTGATTATTAGGAACCACGGACACAGACACCTATTGGGACACTCGAATTTCCAAAAGAACAAATTTTGGATAGCGGGGACGCCCCTGACTTTCTTTTTGTTATTTTTCATTTACATAAGTGTTTACTAAGTTTCAAGCACATTCCACCTCTAAAATTGAGCTCCCAGTTCAAGTTTCCTCCGTCTTGTGCAGCCTTGCTGCAATTTGTTAGGAATCTCCACAAAGGTTTGTGTGTGTCATCTGCCCTGGCCGAGTTGCATCACTTGAATCAATTTCAGGAGAGTAAGTAGCAATTTCAATAGTGAAGAAAGGAGAGAAGCAACACACTGAAGAAGTTGATTGGAACGAAATTACAAAACTGTTGTCTTTTTCTTAGTAACAAAAGGAAAGATAAGGAGAGAATTGGAAAGAGTAGGGCAGAAAGAATAAGAATTAAGAAGCAGAAGCAGCAGTTCATTGGCATGAAAAAGAGAAACAGATGAGAACGAGAAAGAGAAAGAGAAGGAACAACAGCAGTTCATTGCAGCAGTAGCTCTGGCTATAATCCGTCGACAATCCTTGGGCGAGATCATCCCATGAGAACAAAGGAAAGGATATGCGATCTGTTGATATTTTGGGGGTTGCCTAATTTTTTTATTCCTAAAAAGATCCCCAACTTGTTGTAATTTTATATCTAGAGCCCCAACATATGTTATAAATATTACTCCCTTTTTCTCGAAATTTTTACCACTTTGACTTTGCGCACACTTTAAGGACGTGGTCAACTTTTTTTAAGTTTCCACTCTTACCCTCTCTTTTTAATTACAAGAACAATAACCGGTCTTACTTTTCTTCTATCACAACCTCACTCTTTTCATTCTTCACAATCATATTTTTTATGGCTACTTTTATTTTTCTTAAAATCTTCACGCTCCTGCTCTTCTTTATCATCTTTTGTGGTTGTCATTTTCATTGATAAAGGCAATGAGGAGATGAATATAAGGAGAGAGCAAGCCCTGTAGTAACTTCATATTTTTGCCATTGTTGTATGATGGTTTTGGAGTGGTACCAATTAAAGTGATGAGCATAGAGAAAGATCTCTAAGAATGATTCCTAACCAACCACGCAAACATCCCCATGCACTTACAACTTGAGTCAAATGAAAATGGGAGGAAATCAAATCTTGAAATCAGATCTAGATTTAAAGAAAATTGAAATCTGAAACCAAAACGTGAAAGTCTTTTCAAGACCACAACCTAGACCAGAGGTCAAAACTTTGTAGTCTTGCAGGAGTTGGCGCTACTGGTGGTTGATGAAGGAGTCCTTAAAAGACGACGACAACGGTGGGGGAGTCAGATAGATGGAGACAGGAGAGAGGAGAGAGAAACGAGTGCAGCGGAGAGAGAACAGATTGGGTGTAAGGATTAAAATCAATTAAAGACAAATAAAACTTTGAGCGATAAATTTGGGATGGAGGGAGTACATTTTAGCCTCATACCTTGTGACATTCTCCAAGGTGTGTTTGATACGGTGTCCTATAATTAGCAAAAAGTGCTAAATAAAAATCAGACATCTCCAAGAGATGTGTGACACGTGTCCAGAGCTTTCTGGCATAACACCTTTATCCATAAGAGGTGTCCGTGCTACGTGGGAAGCAAGAAACTGGTAATACTATCTAACCTCAGAAGAACTCACAGAAGATAGTTTCCACTGCTATGAACTTTGGGAGCTAACTTGAAGCTTTTATGATTCGAGAACAGTAAGAAATTGAGTAACCAGATCCATCTCCCAATCTTTAAAACCCTGGAGCTCCTAAGAGACACCACTTTCTGAAACTGAGACTACAGAAGATGTAGCACCAGTGATCAACGGTGACACTCAGTAAGTCCTGTAACAAGTCCTTGAGAAGGACATCAGCACACCAAGGATCAAGCCAGAACCTTAAAGTAATGTGCTGCATAGCATCATTTGGGCATCAGTAATGTTCTTCCTCAAATTTGTGCCACAGGACATTTTAGTCTCCTCTGAAGTCCAATCCACTCAGATGTTTCCGGATTTACTCCTCTCCTAATTAGAATACATCTCAATTTCAAACCTTCGTGGAGTTTAGCTTGATGCTTGTTTGCTAGAGTTTGTGCTGTTCCATGTTTGTTTGGTCAAGTTCCATTGAATGCCTGCGTTATGTTCTCAGGTGCAGTAGAAGCTGTTTTTCCCACGTTTTTGCTATTTTGTGGTGTATTTCCTTAAATTGCACAAGATTATTGTTGGTTATTTACATGGCTATCCCTACCTTAAGAAAGTTTGAATTGGGGTCCATGAACTGTCAAGTACCAGGTCTAATCTGTATAACAGGGCTAAGGTAGTCAACATTTCAAAAAGAGTTTAGCTAAGGGAGGCCACTGCATAAACGTGCATAATTATGTAGACGTTAAGAATATTTCTGAGAATTTTAGGAGGGGCCGTGCCCCCCAACTGCAGCCCCCAAAAGTTGAAAATATAAAATGTAGTGAAGTAACTCGGTTTTATCTGAAAGTGTTACCTTTAACTGGGTTTTATCTGAAATTGTAACCTTTTGTGTCAAAAATCTGCGAACAGTGTTGCTTGAATCGGGGCAGAATAAACCAAAGCGATTTACGAACAAGATGACATGCCTTTGCCTTAAGCTGAGAGATGCAGAATTTGTATTTACCACTCAGCCGGAAGCATTTCTTACACATGCTGATGTGGGGAAGGGGGAATAACAGTAGCATCCGACAAAAGTATCTCTCAGACTACCTCGTAAAATGATAACCTTAGGACAGTGGAGTTCTAATGTGTGAACTCTTTTCACATCATCTATAGCCTGCCATTGTGGGGAGAGTGATACTAGTGCCTTTTAACTTCAAAAAGTAACACGGGGAAGGGGAATATCGCATACCACTGTAACTAATCACGCACTACCTACCAGTAAGGTACATAAGCTTTGCTGGATACATACTGTTGTCTTTCTAATTTAGATTACTGGATGCGTCACTTCTAAATAGCTCTTATATACGATGTTGAATGCATTGGTTCCCAAAGTGCATCTATGTTATACATATGCTGGCGAGAAAGATGAATAGGTCCATTATATACTCACTCAAATACATACTAGATGAGAATTTCATCGATATAACCCATTACGTATCTAACAATACTACAATCTGTAATCATAATTATTATAAGATATCTCTACAAATAAATAATAAATTGTAAATCGAGTGAAGGTATTGGTTCATCGGCTCCCCAGGCTTGTGCTATACTTGGTAGAATGGCTACTCCTCTTCTGTTTACTTTTGTCGTATTTTCAAACGCAGTATGTTCGTATCTTGTGTCTGTATAAATTGCCTGGTGCATGCTTGGTCTTGTTTCCAAAGTAAATCTTGAGGAATATTTTACCCCGTTGGCTTCAATGCTAAAAGTTTCTGTTTGAATTTTACAGATGAGAGAGCCTGTCTTTAGAAAGAAATCTCATTTGGGCTGTGCACATCTATGGAACAAAGCAGTAGATCAGACTTTTGGACCTGTTATTCAGGCTCTTAGCTCGCGCGGATGGTAGAATATTGGACATTTTTGCTAGCAGTGTATGGATTTTTTTTTTCTTTTTCTCATTTTTGGAAATGTATGCATGCAGTAGCTTGCTATTTGTATCTTTTCCGTATTTCTGACTCGCTGAAAGGGTAAAGCACGCTGGTATGGGATCTTATCGGCATGTATTGCCCATCTTCCTTAGCTGTTAACGTATCTCATTTAGACGTATTCAAGTGGATTCTTGATGATATTGCTGTCACTCGACTGCATAATGGTAATCCAATTTGTGTCTCATCCTATCCATGAAAATTTTTCAGAACTGTTTTTTAGTCATTTTTTGTTTTTTCATTTAATCTCTTTTTCCTTCATGAACTCGGCTCAACTATATATGAATGCCGATATTAACTAGCCCCGGCTCTCTCAGTCTCTCTACTGACAGTTTTCTTCTTCTTTGGACCTTTTCCTAATCTAGGTAGTACGACCACTGTATTCCTATACAGTTGAGTGGGGTGTAGTTAAAATCTGGGTAGTACTATGACTGTAATTTGTGGACCTTATTCTAATCTAGGTAGTACTGTTGCTGTAATTTGTGGGGGCATCTTTTTTTCGCTCAGCGAACTTCACTGATGCTGACATTGAAATTAGGTGGATGCTTAACCCTGTGAAACTTTGGTATCTCACGTCAGTGTAAAACGTTTCTTGAATTCTTCAATCACCTCCAAAGATATGTTACTGGTATTTGGAATACAGCAAAGTTGCAAACCCGCAGCTCTCTTCTGTCCTTCTAAATGTTCCTAGCAAACTTCCTCTTTCACTAGATGCCTCAATTTGAATGATCAAGCCTTATATTTGTGCTCACTGAATGTCAGATATCTTGGTGAAGTGCTTTTATCCTTATATATTTTCAAGCCCACAGAATGTCCATTATCTTGGTGAAGTGTTTTTATTTTGGAGCTCGCTTTTAATTTATTGTTGTCCATGCGAAAGTTTAGCTACAAAAGTTTGTATTTATGGGGTTGTTTTGCTTACTGAGCAAGAATGGATCCAGTCGCGTTAGGAACCCAAATTACTCTTAGATTTAGATTTGTAGGCAAAGTCAGTGCCTACTAAATTATCAGGGGCTGCTAGTTTGGGGTTCACTCATTTCAGACCGGGTATAGTGAGACATATTTTACAATTGCAAAAATGAAATTGAAGCTTTAAGGTGGAAGCAGACACTTTGGTTCCATGATACACCATCAGTAGCTTCCCTGAGGAGTTTTCTGTAGTTGCCTTCATACTGTTTCTTGGAGTTTTCCATTTCTGGGTATCGTTTTGTTGCCTCTAGGACTTCTGCTTTTAGGTCTCCTAATACACTCATTAGACAAAATGGGATATATATTGAACCGTTTATGAAGATTGTACATACATCTCATTATCCTAAATCGGTAGAATAAAGAGGGGCAGGGGGGCCGCTGGGGGTGGGGTGTTGGTGGAAGGGGAGGAGAGGAGAGGAGAGGAGAGGTGAGGAGAAGAAACAAGAGTTGGGAGTGGAGGTCGAACGTTCTGCCTAAAAATGGCAGTCACTGATAGCGAAGCACTGGTACGAGCATGTCAAGCATTTGTTCTAGGGACCGGTTGACTCAAACCATCTGCAGATGTCATTTTGGATGCGCATATCACGCATCAGTTTGAATCGAATTATTTCGACTGGTATTAGCCCTACGTGTGATGACAACATAGTAAACACCCATTGCCAAAAGCACGGCAAATACAAATCCAAAGATGATGGCAGCAATGCCACTAGCTCCTACTCGGCTTCCACCCCTCTCGGGCTTGGATCTGCTTGCATGTGCCAGACTCGACTCCACGGTAGCTGCTAGAGGCAACGGCAAACAGTTTGACTCGGCACATGGGTTCTTATTACCTGGTTGTTGGTTGCTTGGGTGAAAAAAGTCGAATGCTGATGGGGAGAAAGCCATCGGGTGCTCATGAGTGAGCCCATGGGGTGCTCGATCCTGAGCTCTAGTTACGGAGAGCAAGGACAGAAAGGCAAAGAGCGGTGTAGAAACCATAGCTGCCATGTTCTTTTACTAACGCTACTTGAAGCTGGAGCAGCAGTATGTGTTCTCGTGTGTGAAACATTTGAACGTTCTGATATGGCTTTTATAGGCTCTTGGGAAGTGGTAGTTGCTTGGACTCGAATATTTGTGATGGCAAATACTGTTTAAAAGGAGATAACAAAATGATGGGAACGTGCTTGATTGAAAATGGTTGCCTCTCTAAACTGCCCTTAGAAGGGCAACCCTGTAGCACCTATGCTGCTGTATTGAACCTTTATTTTCCCGGCACTTGACTTTTTTGGGGTTAGTTAAGAGAGTTTTGCCAAATCATTAGGTGCCTACTTTTACTTTCACCTTGTCATTTTATTGAGGGTATTTTAGTCATGTAACTTATAGGGATCGATATAGCTCGCGAGATTATAGTTATTACTCAAATTTGTCGATATAGGCAGTGCAATAGAAAGTTCTACCGTTCGTTACCACCTCATGATTAAGTACGTCTTCTACGATACATAAACTGATCTACACGGGTATTAGAGAATAATATATATGTATAACAATGAATGTTAGGATAATGATTTGTGTTTCTTTTTCACTTTATATGGGGAAAGAAACAACAGAAAGGATAGTAATGGGGGATTGCTTAGCTTAAAGGGGCAGCAAAGGTCACAAGGCACATAGTGCATGTGAAGTGTGTGATTATAATGGCAGGTCCCTTTTTCACCTGCACAGGAAGGCATTATGGCGAAATGGGCAAGCGCGTGCTAAAGCTGAAATCAATACATTCCTAGCTCCTTCCCTCTCCATGACCCCAGTTAATGACATTATAACCCATCTCTCTCATCCTCATCATCCTTCCACTTCTTCCTTCCCTGTCCAAGAAGGGACAGTGACCTCTTCTGTGCCTGAAGCTTATTGAACATTTGCACGGGAAGTATGACTTAGTTAAGAGGCCTTTTGGGTTTCACAAGTGTCCTGCTGTTCACCTCCTAAATCACAAGAACCGTCCATGTTTCATAAACCAAAAATCCTTGAACCCCAGCGACCAAAAGGCCCGGCTTCTTTTCTCTTTGCCAACGTGTGGCCTGCCTTCTTCCAAGTTAACACTGCCCACTAACTGTGTTCGTTCATTTAGACTTAACTTGGGAATTGATTCATGAGAATTTATTTCTGAGTCTATATGAACATGCTTCCCAATAAATTAGTTCGTGTCCCCTTTCTAAAAATTAACTGATGTCAGGTTTAATTTAACAGATGTTCTGAGACTTTGTGCTCAAATGTTCTGGGAGTTGAGATACTTGGAATGGGAGAATTCTATCACTTTGACAAATAAATAAGTAAATTTCGGGACGGAATAGAAAATTTGTTGCTTGAAGTTGCCTCGGTTAGAAATTCTTTTGAGATCATCCCAAGAGCATTAAAGAACCTCGAACGATCTGCCATCTAAAGCTTAATGGCGACAAACACATTGGACTCTGCTTGTTACATGACCAAATAGAGAATTCGCTCGATTGCAACTACCCGCAGTATGGGCTTTATCCGTTTAGGCATCTTTCGTTCCGATACACGTGGTCACCTTCATCAATGATATTGATATTTGATAATACTAGTAGCTATAACAAATTGCTACACAGTCTAGCAGGCAATCAATGAATATTGAGGCTTCCCAACACAATGCCATCTTTAACTGAACACGACGCCCTGCACGGCAATCAACTGCCATCACCGACAATTCCCAACGAAACCCACATCATGGAAGAAGAACCCAAGAAGGAAGCAACAAAAAATCAAAGAACATTCACTTCAATGCGTCAACTGATATTGATCTTCCCCCACAAGTATCTACAGATACGGAAAACATGATCCCTCTTGACACAAATACTATCTCCCCCCCCCCCCCCAAATCATACAGGGATGTGGTGTCAGCCCCAAAAAATGGAGCGGTGGATTTTGATCAAAACCTCATCGAATCCACTTATGATGAGGAATCTGAGGAGGAAGAGGGATTGCAGAAGAACCAAAGAGATGTAGATATGGAGGAAGAAGAGGAATCTGACCCTCTCCTTCCAAGAATATCCCTATCGGCAAACCTGATCAGGAAAATCAGAAAGCAATGGAAAACAAGCCTCATCATCAAGCTTCTCGGAAAAATTTTTATTTCGAGCCTTGCACACCAGACTCGGGAATCTTTGGAGTTTGCAAGGAGACTTTGAACTCGTTGATCTCGATGAGGGTTTCTTTCTCATTAAATTCAAATTTGCCGAAGACTACAATCACGTTCAAAGCGGAGGCCCTTGGATAATTCTGAACCATTATTTAACGATCCCCAAGTGGGAGCCTGATTTCAAGCCATCTGAAGCAAAAGAGATTAAATCGGCCATTTGGATCCGGCTTCCAGAACTTCCAATAGAATATTACGAAGAAAAAGTGCTATTTAAAATAGCCACCAAATTTGGAAAACCCATCAAAATTGATTTGAACATGGCAACTTCAACCAGGGGAAAATACGCTCGCATATGCGTTGAGATGGATCTTTCCAAACCGTTAATCCCAGCTTACATCCTTTGAAACAGGAAATATAGAGTTGAATATGAATATCTGAATAACTTTTGTTTTCTTTGTGGCAGGATAGGTCACCGGAAGGAATACTGCAACATGACGCCGGAATCCTCATCGGAAAAAAATGAACGAACCGTTGGAGAAACCAACGGTAACACGAAATCGACCACTGATGGAAGTGATAGAAGTACCAGAGAATCTGGAAACTTGGATTCTGTGCAAGTACACGCTCCCCGCCATTTAGGGAAAGACGAAGAGGCTTATGGACCATCGATGATAGCAAAAAGAAGAGGGAGAAAGCCCTACCAGGTAAAACTCTACCACAAACCACTCCGTCAAATATATTTCATACAATTAAGGATTACCCTAAAGAGGAGGCCAGCCCAAGTAACATAAGGAACGTGAAACGAGGCCCACCACAAGACCCAAGCCCAAATCTGGCTGACCAACCCAATCGAAACAAATATATGATACACAACCATAAGTTGAGTGATCAAAACGACAAAGGCAAAGGCCGAGCTCATGAAGACATTTCTATGGAGGCAAACAACGAAGTATTCAGCATAAAGGAATTGCAAATTCCACCAACCCAACCACACGTAGGTAAATTCTGGAATGACAATGATAGCCCTGGAGTTGAGGGTTATACGATGGAGATTGACAAGGCCCCAGGTGACCTTTCACCCAGCAACCCATCGGTTTCCCAAATACCATACAAGCCTCTATCATTACCAACCGCCGTCAACATCACCAGTAACACACATCCAACCTCCCTTCCCTCCCATATCCCTTTAGATCCCCCCACATCGACTGCAACAGTAATCCCCACCTGAACCGACCACCTGACATTCCTAAAGATGGACGACACCCCGATTGTAGTTCACCCACTAAACCGGCAGACTCTATCCCTACTAATACCCAGAGGAGTTCGGGAACTACAAATCGTACGAGTGCGATGGACGAACGAAGAGGTCCAGTTAAAGATAGGACACAACATGAAGGGATTGTAACTGAAGCCGGATCATCTCACGGAGATAGGCCCGATGCGAAGTCAAATCCAAGAAGAAGGTCGACTAAAGACCATTCTACAGATTCCCATAAGGGACCCGTTACCGAACATCATAGAAGTTAAATCTATGAATCTTTACATTTGGAATTGTGGGGGAGCTGGAAATGATAAGTTCGGGAACGACGTATGTGAGATGATTCGTCGATTTCACCCAGATATCATTGCAATTCTGGAACTGATAGTTCGGTTTGAGAAAATGGGAAACTTTTTTCACCAAAACGGTTTGAGTGCTTCTTGCATTGCCAACCCTGAGGCCAGAATGGGAGGAGTATGGCTACTCTGGGACTCAACGCAGATCAACCTTTCCATCCTACAAGCTACCAATCAAGTGATACATGCCATTGTGTCAAAGAAAAATTACAAAGATTGGGCTTTCTCGGCCATCTATGCCAGTCCAAATCCAAGAAAATAGGAGTTTTTATGGGACAACATCCTAGAGTTTGCTTCCCACAACAATATTCCTTGGCTTGCTGCTAGAGATTTCAACGATATCGCAGATGTGACTGAACGAAGAGGAAGATGTGACAACATGGAGACCCTAAGAATTAGGAAACTTAGAGAAAATATAAACAAATGTGGGCTCATTGATCTTGGCTGCAACGACCCCAAACTCACCTGGACTGACAGAAGGCAAGGGTGGGCCAATGTCCAGAAAAGACTAGATCGTGCCCTATCAAACACTGACTGATGTGTTCTCTTTCCCAAAGCCCAGGTCTGTAATCTTCCCAGGACTTCTTCTGATCATTGTCCGTTAGTCAGAAACTGCTCAGGTACGCTTCTCAACAATCACTCTGCTCCTTTAACTAAAGCTTTTAGAGTTAAAGATGCTTGGTTCTTGCATGCTAGTTTTAAAAACGTTGTGAATGATGCTTGGAAGAATCATAATAATATTTTAGATGCTATAGACGCCTTTCGTAAAAAGTTAGAGACTGGAACAAAAATGTCTTTGGCAACATTTTTCATAGGAAATGACAGCTTTGGGCCAGATTAAGCGGGATCCAATCTCCTCTTGCTTCCTATCATTCCCATAACCTTGAATGTCTTGAAAAAGATATCTGAAAACAATATTGTGACACACTGGCCCAAGAGGAGCTGCTTTCGTTCCAAAAATCTAGAATAAATTGGCTTGCTAACGGAGATAGGAACACTAACTTCTTTCATGTTTCGACCCTAGCTCGAAGGAAAAGAAATAAAATTTTAACTTTAAAAGACTCCAATAACCATTGGCTTACTGATCCTGATCTTATCAAAAATCACATCGTTGTTTATTTCTTTCAACTTTTTCAGGAGAATCAAAAAGACATCCAAAATTTTTGTTTTGATAGGAACTACCCCAAAATTTCAGATGTGGACTCTAAAGCCCTTATCATGCCCCCTATCTAGTCTTGAAATAAAAAATACTTTTTTCAATATCAAGGCCCTAAAAGCCTCTGGACCTGATGGCATTAATGGAATGTTCTATCATACCTTTTGGGACGCTATGAGTAACTCCTGCCAAACTTTCATTCTGAATTGTTTTGAGAATGAGGAAATGCCCACCTCCAATAACAAAACTTTTGTTACCCTTTTCCCCAAACTTGACAATCCTCAAACCATCACCCAGTTTAGACCCATAAGCCTCCTTAATGTTACATATAAAGCCCTGTCAAAATTTGGTTAGTAGGCTTAGACCCCTCCTCAAAAATTTGATTAGCCCTGCTCAAAGCAGCTATGTTCCCGGTAGAACTACAATAGATAATGTCATCATAACTCAAGAAATTATCCATTCTCTGAAAAATAGAAAAGGGAAAAAATGTGGCCTCATATTTAGAATTGGTCTTGAAAAGGCCCTATGACAAGCTTAGCTGGAACTTCATCAAATGCACTCTTGGAGATTTTAACTTTCCTAAGAAGTGGATTTCTTTAATCATGAGCATGATAACTGGAACTAGCCTAGAATTCCTTTGGAATAGGCAACCTCTTCATGCCATCAAACCTCAATGAGGAATTAGACAAGGAGACCCTTTATCCTCATATATCTTTGTGCTCTGTATCAAAAAACTTTCCCAGATGATTCAGCAGTGTACCAAGCAAAGGAATAGCCTCGGTTTGAGAGCTTCCAAAAGTGGCCCTCTTATTTCACATCTCTTATATGCTGATGATCTCATTTTATTCTGCAAAGATAATGAAAAGGACTACAAGCTTGTTGTGGATATTTTAATGAAATTTTGTAGCATGTCTGGCCAAGGCATCATTTTTAACAAATCCAAACTTTTTGCCTCCAAGAACATCCCTAATAGTAGAGCTGTGCAAATTAGTAATAATTGTGGCATTTCCCTCACCGATAATCTTGGTATTTACTTAGGGGTTCCCCTTATTCATACTAGGCTTTCCAAGAATAAGCACAACCACATTATTCAACGAGTTCAAAGCAAACTTGCTGGATGGAAAACCAATTTATTGTCCCTTGCTGGTAGAACCACCCTTATCAAATCTATCATGGTCACCATTCCTAACTACGCCATGCAGGTACATGCTCTTCCTATGGCGATTTGTGATAAATTAGACAAAATGAATATATCTTTTCTTTGGGGTGACAGTGATACTAAAAAAGAATGCATTTGGATAATCAAAGCACTGTTTGCTATCCTGGAAGCAAAGGTGGCCTTGGCATCAGAGAAGCTAGAATTAATAACATAGCTAGCATACTTAAATTTGACTGGAAGATTCTGCACAATGATGAATTGTTGTGGGTGGATGTCATTCGTAACAAATACATTAAAAACAAAAACTTCAATGAATGGAATACCTTCAAAAATGGATCCCAGATCTGGAAAAGCATTGCTAAAGATATCCCATGTCTTGCTAAAGGCATAAAGTAGAATATCAATAATGGGGATGAAGTTGATTTTTGGAAAGATTGGTGGTTTGGCAGGGCTCCTTTGGATAATAACCCACAGCATAGAAACATGGTTGATTCGAAAGTCAAGCAGTTTATTGTCAATGGAGATTAGGATCGTAACAAACTTAGAAACCTTGTGGATGGTGAGAAACTTAGTGAAATTCTGAAAATCCATATTCCGAAGTACTCCACTTATGAAGGTCAACCGATGTAGCACCCCAATCCCAAAGGAAAGTTTACCATGTCCAGTGCCTATAGATTCATTAGTGAGAGTGATCAAGATGAAGATAGTCAACTCAACTGCTGGGGATGGATTTGGAAACTTCGAATACGCCAAAAGATCATCTTATTCCTCTGGCTCATTCTTTGGGACAGACTCCCCACAAATGAGCTTCGATTCATCAAAAACATCACCAACAACCACCTTTGTCATAGATGCATACAGGCCACTGAAACCTCTATCCATGTTATCAGAGATTGTCCGAAAGCTAGAGAAATGTGGGAAAAGGTCATTAACATCCAACAGGATGATACTTTCATATTCAATACCCATGATTGGTTACAAGGCAACATCTTAGACAATAAAAAAGCTGAATTTGGTGGTCCCCTGGAAATACGTCTTCATTGCTATCTTATGGCAAATCTGAAGAGACAAAAACAAAGAATGCATAGAGGGATCTACCATTAATTTCAATACCTCATGGAACAATGCCTTGAACTTTGCAAAAAAACTCCATGGCTGCTTATGCAAAGTCAGGACATCAAAAAGACTCCAAAATGATTTCTTGGTCTCCCCCTATAGGTAAGATCAAGATCAACACAGATGGCAGCAAAAAACAAGATGACATATGAGGCTATGGTGGACTATTGCGAGATGTCAAAGGAGCTTTGATATGTGGATTCATAGGCTACCTATCAACTTCCAATGCCCTGGAAGTAGAACTACATGGAATTTTGCAAGGTTTATAACTTCTAAAAGAGAAAAACTTTAGGGAAGCTATACTTGAAACAGACTTTATTCAAGTCAAGAACCTTTTCACTGAAGAAGCCAATCCGTGGCATCCACTGTCTGGACTGTCGATTTCTATTGAAAGCAATCAAGACATTCATATCACATGTCATGAAGGAAGGAAACAAGAGTGCTAACCTTTTGGCGAATCTAAGAGCCCGACAAGACCAAGCTTTTGTGTATTTAGAAGAACCCCCGCTAGACTTAATTACTTGTATGCAGCAAGATGCTGCTAGATTTGGTCATCAACGTTTGTACTAAACTGGTTTATCTATGTTAATTTTCCTTTGCACAAAAAAAACTAGCTATAACGCGTCACTTGTTGCGCAAAAAGTATGTTACACAGTTTCACCGTCTATTTTGTTGACTTCAGGCTAAAGTCTTTAGCAAGAGTCGCTATAATGCATTACTTGTCGATAAATAAAAATGACTTCAGCAAGCATCAATGTAACTCATTACTTGTTGATAAGTATGACTTTAGCAAGAGTCGCCATAGCTCATCACTTGTGGATAAATTAAAATGACTTTAGCAGGAGCCGCTACAGCTTTCCGACCTAACTGTAACCCAGTTTTGTGAAGAAAGGGGAGAAAAGGAAAGGAAGATTTCCGATTTTCCCTAGTTTTACTCTTTTTGTCAATTGTGCCACAAGAGTATTGATAATGAGATGGGAGGATCTGCACTTATTTCATTTGTCCATTGTATCAGAGAAGTATTGATAATGGCATCCAACAGTTCATTTTCATTTGCAAGTTAGTCTCATTTTAGCTGTACCTAAGTATTAAGAACTTATAATCTTGTTCATGGGAATGAGCTACATCACTTAGAGATTCAAAAAATACAAATTGTTTTATATAGAGATTCAACTCTATATAAAAATGTGGATGAGTGTAAATTATTTTTTTTTGAAAAAGAATACCCTCTGTATATCTCTGAACCACTCAATTGTCATTTAAGTACAATTAACATGTTTAAAATCTGGATTCTTCTAACAATTTCACTTTTTTTACTTTCATAAAAGCTGCAATTAGTACGTGACTATACTTTTTATGTCATTTATAACTTGATGCTTTATATAGATTAAGATATGAAAGACCTCGATGACGATAATATCTAATATAATAATTTCAGCAATTTTCTTTTTTTAAATGACCATTACTTGATAATGCTTTTTGCTTACGATAGATGAATTCGACACTCATATTTCTTAACTGATAATTGGTTTCACCTTTTATGTTGGCAGTGGCAGTCTTGTAATACAGTTTACCAACAGAATAGGTAAAAAAATAGAGATGCTATTAATCTTTTCCCCCTTCTTGCTTTTGGCTATAAGACCTGATAATTTGTGTGTTTGTATAGGAGATATGCAAAATTTATTTCTTGGATAAATGCCTTTATGCACTTTTATAAATTACATTAATACCTTTCAAATGTTATCACATCGGTAACTAACGATCTACCTCAAACCCCTTTCATGTTCCTTCTTCCTGTAAAACGACTATACATCTTCATACAACTCCCATAATTAATTTTTATGCCTTTGTCTCCACTATGTTAAGTGACGAGATAATTAACCTTTGTGCATGTTGTTCAATGTTTGTTCTGAGTTAATTAAATACGAGCCGCAGTGACACACGCAATGTATAAATATTTATAATCACATTCAGTAAAATGAATTATAAATTATAAAAATTAAAAGTAGTTATTCACTTTTTAAACTTTTGTTTTATGAATTTCTTAATAAAAAACTATAAATGCCACTTCTCACCATTTTAGATGGATAGTTATATAACACCGAAAAAGTGTTACACCAAACCATATTTTCCATTTATATATAGTATAGATACTACGGTCTAACCCTTAATTGCTTGATATGACAAATGTTAATTAATATTCTTTTTACGTCTATTAGTACGAAAGAGTTTTGATTTGAAAGTTTATCTAGGTTCGAACTCTATAGTGGTAAGTTCCTTAATCTCTTCTATTCTTTACAAACTTTAACTTTTTTTAATATGAGGCATGATAATTATAGGGTTTATTTTAGGTGTTAGCATTTAATATACACATCAAAATATTATCAACACCTAGATTCTATAGGTTTTGTGGAACCAAACATTTGCTTTTCAGAAGGGGACATTTTGTTTGATGTTAAATGACAAATTGACAATATGTTTGACAAGTGTTATGTTTAAGTCATTAATAACTTTTAAAACATCCCATTTACTAGATGTGAAGAGTTATCGAATATGGATGAACAACCCCTTGCGCCTCCGAAACAAATTAATTATTCTTCTAAGTTGTGAAAGTGTAAACTTTATTTGAGTATATGTGCGATTTGAATCCTCTATTCTTCTATATGATGACGTCACTTTTCCTTTTCTATAGATTATGCCTTAAATGCTCAATAAAAAAGAAAAGCAAAGCAAAATTACTCTTAAGAGCTAAAAAAAATAGATTGAATTAGATAAAAGTATATGTGAATAAAAAAAAACTGAAGGAGCCTATTCAATAGCCAACGGAAAATAATCATGGCACCAAAATAGGCTGCAAAGTTATGATTTCAATTATTGCTATTCAATGATTACCACACGACATCTTTTTAGCAACTAATGCTAAAAGAGATGTCAATGACTCATTAGCCTAAGTTAACAATTGAGAAATACAACTATCTCTGATATATGGAACACTTTGGTATTGACAAGACGTTCAATATGCTAGCTAAGTTGGTATTACAGGAATGTAAATGTTTTATTTCTAATACAGATAGAATATCTTTCTATTGACAAAAAAAAAAACGAAGGCCGAGTTTTTGAAAAAGTTTGATCACTAGGCTTAGAAAAAGAAATTTTAACCCCTGATCTCATGGCTTGCTAGGTTTTTGCATTTAATTATTTTGGATCTCAAGTGTTACACACTTCATCGTAAAAAGGTAACCTCCATGTTTGTGAAACGCGTTCCGCAAGCAAAATATGTTGACTTGCATCTATATTCTTATATACCAGTTGCTTAGCAAAAACAAATATGCTGAATTATTCTCTATTAATTCCTTACTTAATTTTCATTGTGATGCATTTTGAATTTCTAACCGTGAACCTTCAAAAATATTGATGTTTACGTGCATCGCACTCGCACGTGCACTCAACTAACTGAAATTAATGAGTTTTGATAACTTAAATCAAATAAAGTATACTATTCATTTCTTGCGTACAACCTATCGCTTGATGATTTATATAGAAGAAATTGTTAATAGATCGATAAGTAACACAAGATAATACAAAATGTTAATCTAATTTATCCTCATTTGAATTTCTTTTATCTTGATTGGTAAGCCTTATCCTGCACGTTCCAATAAGATACTAGCCGTACACCACTGGAAATTTTCGACTTCAAATATTATGTTCTAATTAATTTATTTCATTATAAACAATCTACAATCAAGTTGCAAAATTTATCATTACTTGCCACACCACCAAGTTAATAAAAGCATCAACAAATAGGGTTGATCATGCCCACACTAATTAAATGGAGTAAGGTGATAGAGAGCTTACAAAAACGTTACACGTATATTAAAAAATGTATTTTTGAATCATAATCAAGCTTTCTTTGCAACTTAAGATTGTCGATCGATATGAAAAAATATTGCCGACCATCTTAATACCCAGACATAAGATTGTTTTATAATTATTGAACCACTACATGTCTCATTCTGATTATTCTGATATGATCATCCAAAACAATCTTTTCCAGTAAATATATTAAACTCTAAACTTGGACGCTTAACCACCTAAGTTTGTTCTTTAAGAAGTAGATTAAATAGATGCACACCCAGCTCTAGCATAGTTTAAGGCAAAAATGTGCATCATCAAAGTGATCAAACTCACCAACTCTGTTTTATAATTATAATGATTATGAAAAGTCCTTGGAGTTACTGTAGAGTAAGATAAGGTTCTTTGAAAAGCCCCATTGCCAAGCAAGCCAACTCACCATCATGATCCCTTGGGGATGGCTACTACTAATTTTCTATTTGATTGTGCTAATATGCTCTTGGATCATCGTTACTTGACATTAATAGTAGTTTAACAAGTTGAAGATAAGCATGCTTGAAATGAGGGCATCTGTCCCTCCAGTTCAATGGAAGTAAGTGAACTGCAATATGAACCCAAACTCTATTCAACATTAGCCAATTTACTGCAATGTGATATCTTCATAATTAGAACAAGGGTCCGACCCATATATGGTGCTTGTAAATTACATTTTACTCGGTTGATTTGGGGTCATTATTATAGTTCTACATGCAAGTACCAAGTGCTGAACAAATTTCTGCTGGCGCATCACCACTTAGTTAACATAGCAAACAAGTGCAAAATTGTCTTAGAGGTGCCATTACTAAAATTGAATTGGTTAATGAAATTTGAATTTCCATTCGATGAAGTGGGATAGTTGTAATTTACAACACAAACCATCTTTTTGATTTATGTAAGAGACATCAGAGGTGCAGAGCAGGAAAAGAGATAATGGTACACAGTACTGTAGCACAATGCATCACGTAGGTACCTACATCTAAAGCAAGATCATAACATTTGTCTAGGCGTTGCTCCTGAAGGACCCAAGTGCTTTGAGGGCTGCTGCTCTTAGAATGTACTGGTGGTAGAACGCAGCAATTGCAGCTCCAATGAATGGTCCAACCCAGAAGATCCACTGCAACCATAACATACTCATTAACACAGTGCACTCAATGTCATATCCTCATATTCAAAGGCACACAAACACAAACAACACACACACGCAGACACACGGTAAGCACATACATGGTCATCCCAGGGCTTGTCCTTGTTGTAGATGACCGCGGATCCGAAACTTCTAGCAGGGTTGATACCTGTACCCGTGATTGGGATTGTGGCTAGGTGAACCATGAACACCGCGAACCCAATGGGGAGCGGAGCCAAAACCTTGTTTCATTCAAGAAAAAGGAACAAGAAGATCAACAACTGCTATTTACTTAGTGCAAGCCTTGGCACCCAAATTTCAGCACAAGAATCTAAACATGTACCAAGTTAAAGTGTAAATGAGAAACTTTGAATATCTGTGACTTTTCTTCTTTTCACAATATTTAGATGTTTGAATTGAAACGATTCTCGTCCAAACGTGCAGAACGCTGAGTAAAACACGATAAAATTTTAAGTATGCACTAAGGAGTCACCATGACATATATCATTGATCTAAGAAAGGAACAATCAACCCGATATTGTGATATGTCAGCACAAATGATGTGCTACGTCTTAAGGGCTGTTAACAGATTAAGCGCCTAGTACAATTTAAATGTACATGGGCCTCATATTTGTATATTAGGAGGAGGGAGGAGATAAGGTGGCTTACAGGAACATGGGAGTCTCTGGCGTTCCTCTTGGGATCAGTGGCCGAGAACACGGTGTACACTAGAACGAAGGTGCCGATGATCTCGGCTGCCAGTCCGACGCCTCTGCTGTACCCAGGAGCGAGCTCGTTTGCCCCGCCGCCGTACCTGTCGAAGTAAGGCTTTTGGAACGCCTTGACTAGCCCTACGCCGCAGATTCCACCCAAGCACTGTGCTATCATATACAACACCGCCCTGATTGGCGACACTTTCCTCGCCAAGAACAGCCCGAATGTTACGGCCGGATTAATATGTCCTCCTGCAAACACGTTACCAAAAATGAGGCGAATTCTAGGAACAAATGGTTACTAGTGGCACTTTGGTGGTGCATCACTCCACACCAAAACCCGGTCTTTCTAAGTTATAATTTCTTTACATATTTACAGTTTCATAAAATTGGGACAGCAACCTCTAATTCTTTCCTTTAAAGCAGCGGTTGGCACGTGCGATTTAGCAAAATTAATGGTTAAAATTTCAATCTGAAGCTAGGATTTATCAAGATGGCACTTTACAATTGCGACGTTTACGTTCCCTGATGACATGATTTCCCAAAGCTGCCGGTGTTTGAGAAATAACTGCGGGAAATTTTAGAAAATTGGAATAGCCTTCAAAGGACAGAAAGGGAGTTGCAAGAGACTGACCAGAGATACCGGCAGTGCAGTAAACGAGGATGAAGATCATGCCGCCAAAGGCCCAAGCGATGCCTAGGATGCCGACGCCGCCGCATGGGTCGGCGTTCTTGGCGGGGTCGGTCTGGCTCTTGTAGCCAATGACAGTCAAGACAGTGATGTAGAGGAAGAGGAGGGTGGCGATGAACTCTGCTATGAGGGCACGGTAGAACGACCACTTGGTCAGCTCATCGGCGTCGAAGAATTCCGCCGGAGGCGGGTCGTGGTAGTCCTTGGCTGAGAACTCCGTCTGCTCCGCCACCTCAACGTCCTTCGCCATTTGATACAACTAGCTAGCTCAAGAGTAGTTGTTGTTTGCTTAGTGTGTGTGAGTGGGAAAATGAGCAGAGAGGGCGGATGGTATTTAAGGAGAAATGGGAGAGGGTTGATGGTGCATGCAGATGCAATATATTTAGGTCAAAAGTGTTAAATTATGGCCGACCAAACAGAGTAATGCCATGGAAGCTCTTCGCTTGCATTGCCCCACCACCAATCCATCATTTGCCAACGGCTCTTCCTTTTTCTTCCTCCATCAGTTCTATCCATCCATCCATCCTATTTTCTTGCTTTGATTGATCCTTTTTGGGTTTCTTAATCACCTCTGATTGATCTTTTTTCGGTTTCTTAATCGATCACCATGGCTATTTGGAGTGGTCCACTATATATGAGATACGCTCAAGGGGCAGGTGCAGGTGCTTTTTGTATATTTAGTCAAGTGATGATATACCAAAAAAATAAAAAATAAAAAGTTCAAAAGAAAATGGAGTTGCAGGGTTTATCGGAATAGCTTATGTTATAATTTCTTCTCGTTAAAGTCTCACGTCGACTATATATAAAGACTAGAATCGATTTTCATACTTGTCGAACTTATCCTTTCTAGAAACAAACTTTTTCGGCGGGACTCCATGCTTCACTCTACTTCGTACTTTTATCTAGGTAGATGCGACTAATGGGAGCTGATAAAATGACAGTGTTGCCAACTTAAGCTAAACTTCTGGTACGATCTGGACGTCTATGCTGTTGAGGTGGACGGCCCCGATCATTTTTAAAAAAAAAAAAAATTTCATCGTTCACGAAGACGGTAAGCTAATGTACGCTATATTATGTAGCGGATGACAACGTCACCTTAAAAAGAAAAGCGGATAAGGGTCGCCCACCTCGACAGCATGGATGCCAGATCGCGCCGGCAACTACTTAAATTGCGACCGGCTCACCACCACCTATTCAATTGTGTGGTATATGTTATCCGTGAAATTTCAATCAGGTTAATTGAAAGATGTCAGCAACTGAATTTCAAAAGTTATAATCCGGGATAAACAATTATAGACCATATTGTCACTGTGATTCTAAGGATGGATAGAGCAAAATCATCCCATAGTTGGCTGACAAGAGTTTTGCCAGATAAATTAACCTGGACACACCTAACAAAGGGCATATACAGCGATAATCCAATTAGCAACATGTGGTGACAGTGACTAGGTCTGTATCTTAACATTTTGTATTTTGTTTTGTGTTTGGAACCTGAATGATTTGAAAAACTACGTTTCACATGTCAAAAGTTGACAAATTCCGGATATAGATTCGAAAAGGCTTTCTAAGAGCTACCTGCTCATTGTAGATGAACTCAAATGCTCTTTAAAAAAAGAAGCATAGCAGCTTTGCTAGATGGAGAAGAAATTTGATGACACGAATGAAAATGATTTAGTAAGATTTAAAAAAACTAGTTAACAAATTCACGAAAATGATTTTGTAAAATTTAGAAAAAGCGATTAACGGGTGTAATGAAGGGGTGGAATATGAATCTGAGTGTTCCTGATCCCGCTTTTGTTCTCTATATTTCTCCTTGTAGTTACCAAGGTGCTGTAAACACAAATTTTACATAATCAAAGTAGCAGGGGATTTGGATGCAAATAATAACACTTTTACAACTTGGACGAAAAATAGTACAATCTATGTTTAATCCTCTGATTCGACCTCCTAAACAAAAGTTTGTTGACTCGAGAGTTTGACGAGGTAGCCTCGATTTCAATGGCAAGATCCCCTCAAAACAATGTTAGCATATGGCGGTTTTGTTTATGTCAATTCAAGATTCTGGCAGCGTGACACCGAATTGTACGATGCAATCTTTTGCGAAATAAGGCCAGAAGATGACAAATTATGATGTCAGTTTGAGGGTCTGGTAGCATGATCCCAAACCAAGTGACACAAGTTTCTCAAAGAAGTGATGCGAAAAGATAACGAACATGTGAGGTCGATTCGAGGGACTAGTGGTCTGATCTCCAATTGAAGGCGTGATCTTAATGAGTTAACATTGAAAGATAAGGAACCAATTTGAGGGACTGGCAGTGTGATCCGAATAAGACGTCAATAGATGCGTAAGGAATCAACTCGTAATTGAAGGTATGAAGCTTTCTTGAGCAAACGACTTGTGCACAAGAAAAGCTCTTGGCAAAGAAGGTTTCCGAATTTTGTAGACATGGATGGAGTGTTTTGACACAATCCAACTTCTTTATCAATTATCTTGGGGCGTTATTTCTTTCAAAAGATAGTGTGAAAATAAATGCGAAAATATTTCTTTGTCAATTTACACTATTCAAGCTCTTTTCATTTAACAACTGAAAAGCACATGTTAACACTCTAAATAACACATGTCTGTTGCTTATTTGACAAGAAATTTTTGTTGTTGCGTGAATCATATCGCCTGGTGGCACTCTCAAATGGCACAAAATTTACACGTATGCGTGCTTGTGTCTAGTTTGTGTAATCTTTTGCGTTTTCTTCGATCCCATCTATTGGTTCTTTTGTCGTACAAAATCGCTCAAGAAACACACACACACTTCTTAACCATTTTCTAGGGTTCTCTCCTTGTACAAGGGCGTATCGGATCTCAAAATCCTCCTTTTAGTTAGTTCATTAGTCTCTCCATCTCTCGTTTACCTATTTAAAATTATAAGTAAAAAAAATACAAAATGGGTTATGGACGTAAGGACAGAAACAAACCACGAAATGAAAAGAAAGAAAAAGAGAAAGAAAAAAAGTACTAATAGATTCACAAATGAGAAGCACAAACAAACAAGACCTAAGGTACTGTTTGTAGAACACCGCTATTCACAGTAACAGAAATGAATAAATAAATTGGTTTAGATAGCAGCGACCAATTAAATTAAAAGAAATTAAATTCAGCATAAAATAGTGTGACAAAAAAATACAAACGTGTCAATGTTTCAAGTGGCTAACGGATTTGTTTATGTAAGCTGCTAACGTAATATAAACCGACCTCAATCATAAGCCGCCAACCGCCCATTTCTCATTGTCCACTCGTCCTGAGCCTTTAATATTTTCTTTTAATTTTCCCTCTAATAATTAATTAAAGCATGTCAGATTGCAATTCACCTTATGCGACGCCGCCCTTCGTCTATGACCGATGGCTTGTCCTGAAAATACATCTAAATTTGAATATCGCACATTAAAGTTTCATTTTTGTACTATTTCCATTCCATGGATTATGATCCTCTACTTGTCAATCTTTCCTTTTATATTTGTAATTGCTGCTAAAAAATATGCTCCGCGCATATTCCGGAACCCGAGCCTGAACCGATGTTCTGCAAGCCAGAAAACGAATGACCATCGAATGGGGTTCCCAACAGAGAACTCTCCGATACTTGAACAGAGCGCAGCTAAAGAATAGTAATTCTGAAAAAGCATGAAAGACACGATGTGTATCTGTGTGTGTAATTCCTCATACCTGGAGGGGTAGACCCCTTTATATAACTGTAGGTGAAGACTCCTAGTAGGACTAGGCCATAGGCCAGATGTCTTAGGATCGCGTTAAGATTCTCGAAGATCATGTCACGATCTTTGATGACTCTTTTAGAATCCTTATAAGATAATCATTAATATCCCAGTTTAACTGGGATCGCCGGGTGTCCCCTAATTATTGCGAGTTATATTTGAGTTATATCATTAAGGAAGTGCAGCTTCCATTCCCCAAACCGAACACCATCGGATTTCAAAGTAGTTCGATCTAATTTAATCTCGTAGTTCTTGGTTTGTGAAGAAGAGTTGTTAGGTGCCCCACTTCCTTAGCCAAAATGTTTGGCTGAGGAAGTTATACCATGTGTCTTAAGAAACACACCATGTTCATAAGGGATTCTTCATCTACTTGTAAGGGTAATAATATGTCTTCACTCCATGTGCCCGGACCTAAGCTCTTAGGAGCTTAAGCGATGGAACAATGCCCAAGTAGGGCACTGCACTAGAACTCTAGCTCTCGAGAGCTAAGTCTTAGAATTTTGCCTGAGCAGGCCATTCAGAATCATCTTTTGGAAGACGAATTATATCTCTCGAGGGCTAGAGTTCTAGTGCCCTACTTGGGCATTGTTCCATCGCTTAAGTTCCCAAGAGCTTAGGTCCGAGCACATGAAGTGAAAAAATATTATTACCCCTACAAGCGGATGAAGAATCCCTTACAAACTTGGTGTGTGTCTCAAGACATTGGGTATAACTTCATCAGCCAAACATTTTGCCCAAGGAAGTAGGGAGCTTATGATATAACTCAAATATAACTCCCAATAATTGGGGAATACCAGGTGATCCCAGTCGAACTGGGAGATTAATGATTATCTTATAAGGATTCTAAAAGAGTTCTCAAAGATTGTGACGTGATCTTCGAGGATCTTAACGCGATCCTAACACAACTGTCCGTGGCCCAGTCCTACTAGTAGACCTGGCAAACGGGTATACCCGTCGGGGTACGGGTAAAACCCAGTCGGGTCCGGATAAAAACGAGTCGGGTAATTTTTACCCGGGTTTTTACGGGTAGAGTTTTTCAGGATCCGTACCCTACCCTTGCGGGTAGGGTATTACCCGCGGGTAAAATACCAATTTCTGATTAATTATTATTTTAATAAAACAAATTTTTATTACATCACTTTGCCCTATTTTAACAGCCAAATTTATTCCTGATTGTTCTATTTCTTTCTTCTCTATCAAAATTCATAACACAACAATCTGTACATCTATATAAACACCATCAAAATCCACCACTGAAACTCTGAAAGTCACAACATACTCAAAGTCTCAAACATTCATACATTTATTGATCTACCGAACAAAATAAATTAAATAATTAACAAATATTGCAAATTACAAAGAACTAATAAAATCACTCAACAGGGGTTGAAACTTTAAAGAAGTAGAGGTGTTTTAAGGCCCGCGGTAGATCCGGAGTTGAAGTGGCCGGCGGTAGATCTGGAGTTGAAGTGGCCGGCGATAGATCTGGAATGGAAGTGGTCGCCCTTGACGGTGTCGGTGGTAGTAGATCTACGGAGTTGCACTGACGGCGCGGTAGTGGTCATGCGGATCTGGGATCTTGTTGAGTATGGACTGTCGGTGGTGGCGACCGAGGACTGTCGGTGGTGGCGACCGAGTCATGTGGGTTTGGCGTGGAGAGGACGGTCTGTGAGAGAGAGAGAGAGAGAGCAGCGGTGGGACGAGAAAAGATGAAAGGAGAATGAAGGCAAGAAACCCTAAAAGCCTTTATATAGCACACAAGCCGAGTAAATCTGGGTAACCCGAAAACCGACCCGACCTGACCCGAAAATTACGGGTCGGTTCGGGTACGGGTCTCATTTCGGCGGGTATTGAATACTAGTACCCGTACCCGGTATTTTGGACCGGGTACGGTTCGGGTAACGGGTACGGATATCATTTTGCCAGGTCTACCTACTAGGAGTCTTCTCCTACAGTTATATGAAGGAGTCTACCCCGCCAGGTATGAGGAATTACACACACAGATACACATTGTGTCTTTCATGCTTTTCTAGAGTTACTATTCTGTAGTTGCGCTCTGACTTAAGCATCGGAGAGTTCTCCGCGGAGAACCCCACCTGGCGGTCACTCATTTTCTGTCTTGCAGGTCATCGATTTAGGCTTGGGTTCCGGAATATGCGCGGAGCATATTTTTTGTAGCAACAGATTGGCGCCATCCGTGGGACCTGCCAGCCTAGCCGATCGACAGAAGACAAACTTGATGAGGCGGTGGCGTGATGCGGCGCAAAGGGGGACAGACGGCGACTGTGGGGCGACAGTGAGCCGGCGGTGAGGCAGCGGCGTAATGGTGAGGCAGCCCCTAGGTTTGTCGATGGCCTCTTACTGGTGGTAAATGGTCTGGCTATGCGCCGCGGCGGTCACTCATTTTCTACCTTACAAGTCATCGGTCCAGGCTCAGGTTCCTGAATATGCGCGGAGCATATTTTTAACAGCGACACTTGTCAATCTTTTGTCGCTAAAGATGCATCAGAATGAAAAGTGTTGAATTTTTAATTACAAACAAGGAGGTAAAAATAGTCTCTCTTTCTCGGTTACGTGTTCGAATTAGGAGTGAGCATCAAACCGTCTAAACCAGTCCAATTTGAACCGTTAATAGAACTCAATGATTCAGTTTCACATTTTTGAAATCGACCTCGATTCGATTTGATTTACATATCAATATTTTGACATCGATAATTAACCGAACCGTCCAAATCGATGATGTACAATTTAGTTCGGTTTTCAAAACGATGGGCTATGGTTCTGTTTGATCAAAAACCAAATCGAACTGTGCTTACTCCTAATTCTAATATTGTTTGCAGTTGGACCTTCCATACCTAAAAATGCAGTGCGTCTTGAAACGATTCTTGAATAACTTTTTTGTTGAATTCATAACAACTTGATTCATCAGTATTGTCTCCTTCGTCGTGTTTTTAACTGTTCGTTCATCATTTTCCTCTTCCTTTTTTTAAAATGTTACGAATGTAATGTATGACTTCTTCCAAACGTCTTGTATTTCATTCACGGCCCAAACTCTTTATAGCTCATTACAACAAAACTGTACATTTTACATGTACATGAAACTTGGCCAAAAAAAAAAACTTTATCTAATCTCCTTCCATGATAATTCTTTGAGTGTCAATTTGCCATGCTTGACATATCACCCTATTTTTCTTTGTTATTGGAGTTTAGTCCAACTATATACTCTATATCTTACCCACTGTCGAATAACATATAGACATCTCTACACTGTAGCACATTTGTGCTAAAAAATCCTTGCATTTCTTTCCTTCCACAACCCATAGACATTGACTGCTACGGCTAGCTTACTTAGCTTAGCTTTTAAACTCTTCCCTCTGAATCTTTTGCTTACTTCTTGTAAGAACACAGGCCAAGAATCCAGAGCTATATGACACTGCAGCTTGCTAAGTACTTCCTTCCATACTTCCTGTGCATATGTACATTGTATGAACAAATGATCTACTGTCTCAGAATATTTGCAGTATATTACACATGTATCCTCCTGAGTAATATTTCATGCCTGTAATTTGCTCTTTATTCTTTTACCACCTTTGCAAAGGAGCCATAAAATCATAGCCCACCTTACCTGAAAACCAAATTAATTTCCACCAATGGCCCTCAGTGGCTTTAGTTCTGATGCCATCCCAGGCTGTCTGATAGTAAACCCTTCCTATGGGTGCAAGTTCCACACAACTCTATTTGGTGCAGTCAGGCTTAGGTCCATTTTCCAGTAGCTGATGTAGCATTCTCAACTCAAGTGACTTGATTGGGTAATCTCCATGAATTCAAGTGGATGATATCACAAACTTTATTGTGAATATCCAATCCACCGTCATATACTTTTCTTGGCCCAAACCCGTTGAGAATAGTATCCTCAGACATCCATCTGTCAAGCCACAACCAAGTATCTTTACCATCACCCACGTGATATCTGAAGAATGGTCTAAATTGCTCTCTTACCTTCATAATTTTACACCATGTGCAGGAGATCTCCATAGGTAGTTTAAAAGCTCATAAAATTTTTGCCAAATTTGTGTCTGAAAATTAACTGCAAATATGGTGAACATAAACGTCTACCCATCAAGGAATAAACTCGAAGCCAATAGTAAATAAAACGCAAGAATAAAGATGCAATTGGCCTTTTCTAGTGAACAAAAAATAGTACTGTCTAAATTTAATTTTCGGTGTAATCGTATATGCTATGCGATATCCTTGACGACTCCATTGGATTTTCTAGACGACCGATGCAAATGCAAAGACACCTTACATGCAGCGATGAGTAGAAATTTTTATCGTACGATAATGAGAACAAAGGAGAGGGAAGAAGATTAAATCAACATCTCTATATAACACGGTCCAATTTCATTACTGAAGAAGATTAAATCGACATCTCTATATAACACGATCCAATTTCATTACTTACATCATCTCATAAACAATTAGACTCTCCCTACTCTCTATCCTAGCTACAACCAAAATCCATATAACACACGTCTGCCAAAATTTTACCAGTACATGGATTGAAACCGGCCACGGATGTCCCGAATAATAACCTCCGATCCCCTCTTAAAACCGGGGCATCCCATAAACCGAAACCAAACACGAACCAAAAGAAAAAGAAAAGGTACGAAAAACTCCATTATCAATCATCACCATCTTCTTCATAATCTTCGTCCCTCTCCTCTCTGATTGTGGCCAACCTAGGAGAAGAAGAGGGTTTTCGCGGGAAGACGAGAAGCGACGGTGCGACCTCAATCCAAGGCTTAACCAGCTGCATGGTCATCCTAGCCATTGCCATCAGGTCGGACAACAAAAGGGCTGGTTCTCCAAGGCTTGAGGAATGGAGTGTGAAGAGGAAACGGAATGGGGAGTCTCTCTTTCTCTTTGGCGTCAACGAGAAAGAGAGGAACGAAAGAAAAGGTAAATTTCTTCAAAGCTTTCTTTTGAGTAATCTGATGTGAGATGCGGGTGGATTGATGGGAATGGCAAAGATGGTGGGACTATATATATATATATATATATATATATATATATATATATATATATATATATATATATATATATATATATATATATATATAGGTGGTGCTACCTCTGTCAACCACGAGAAAATCGAGCCTGGGGAGGTGATTGAAGGTAGTGAGCAAGTGTCGGCGGGCAGTGGGGAACTTGTGGCTTCTAAAAGGCCAGCAAAGCATGGGAATGAATGGCACATTTCCAACGTGAATAATGTGAATCATAAAGTTTCCTATCAGAGACTTTTTTTCTGGTATGTTTGGCAGATGCTTCACCCGTGAGATCTCCGGAGATTCTAGAAATGTCCTTTGGTTCTTTGCAAATTGCAAGTGTTTTTCCTCCAAACAAACATTGACGGTTGTCAGCAAATTTAGGTACTGATTGAAGACAATTAAAAGTTTTTAGTTTTTTTTTTCAAGTTTTATAAATTGAAAAAAAAATGCGTTTGGCATAATTTTTATTTTTTTTATTCAGCTTTAAAAATTAGTTTTTAAAACTCATATCGGAGTTTTGGGTTTTCAGTTTTGATTTTTGTTTTGAGACCCCCCTCCCCCCCCCCCCCTCCCACTATCGCCCACTTGTCACCACAGCCGCCAACCACCGCCACGATGCCACGTCCCACCGTAATCACTACCAAAGAAAAAATTCAAAATAAAAACTGAGTAATCAAATACCCAAAAGAAAAAATTCAAAATAAAAACTGGGTAATTAAACACCCATTTATTTTTATAAAAAATAAAAACTAAACTAAACTGATTTTTATTTTTATTTTTTGGGAAATAAAAAACCAAAATCAGAAGTGATGTCAAACGGACCCTTAGAGTGTTTTTGGATGAGGTCTTTGGGTTAAAGATTTATTTTTGGTTGAGAATTTTAAGGTACCTTCAATAAAGTCTACGGTTTCATAAAATAAAACATGAATTTTTTGATGTTGTAGGAAGAATTCGCAAGAGGGATTTGAGGGGCTAAAGTTTCCGGTTGAATTAATCACTTTAAAGTGATTTCTTTGTTAATTGCATAGGAAAACTATCTTCCATACTTCACGCCAACTTTTGCAGTACATTTTTTTATATTTTTCAACGATCACGCTCTCTCTCCTCTTTTTATTCCCAGTCATTTGTATTTGTCTTTTCTTCGAGGATTTGTTTTTAATTTATTTATTTCATGACCCTTTAGAATTATACAATACTCATCAGCTAAAGCTGTCAAGCATTAAACTTAACACATATGGTACGGTCATGAAAAATTTCTTTTAAACTTCGTGCTTTTTTGTATTGTTCGTCCGAAAACATATGTTTGTTATAGTCATGAAAAATCCTTCATCAAATCAAGCTATGTTAGTATCAATCATCGTCTTATTAGATAATAATGCAACAAGCGTTTTACTTTAAAATCTGATTCGCTCACCCAAATTGATTTTTAGTGTCTATATGAAGTGAACTGAAGTGGGATTATTATTTCTCCAAAACTAGGTATAGATTCTTTTCTTTTTGCTTGACAATAGCAAAATTTGCATCTTATTTTGTCTGAGTTGTAATGTGAGACTTGATAATCCAACTCTTCATTTTTATCATGTTAGGGACGATCCATAATATTGAACTTACACCATTCTAATACTGTTTGTGTCAGCTAGCATCGACTTTAGCACTATTTATGGGAGATAACAGAAGTGGCTCAGTTTTGTAACTGAAAAAGTTAAATTTTGAAATTTTTGCAATATAATTTGAGGCTAATGTCAAATTTGTGCCTAAAAGTATCACATCAGTACAGCTTGAGTACTCAACGTCTCAAAAGTGCCGAATCAATACCTAAGTTCTCAAAATTAAACCAAATCAGTCTGATGACCAACGGATGCTCACATTCGTTAAAAAGTTTCAGGGTATGATGAAAAAAGACAATCATACCCCCCCCTTTACTTCAGCATACACGCATAGACACATCAGTTACACCCACCCCCCGTCACACACACAGAGAGTTTCACACACCCCCCCCCCCCCCACGCACATAATCCACATGCACGCCACTCAACCACCCACACACATATACACAGTGGAGACCGCGGTGATGGCGACATTGGCGATGGCAGTGTTGGGCGACAATGGTGGTAGTCAGGTGGTATTGGTGGGTGATGGGGTGTGCTTAAGAGAGAGAGAGATTAAATAAATAAAATGCATATACTATGGGGAGGCTGAAGCAGACATTTTGAGTAAAAGTGCGTCTGAGTTCTCTTCATGTAAGAAAGGGGGTCTAACAATTCGCTCTTTTAAAATCCCTTCTTTAGTACCTTCTCTCTATATTTTCCAGCTCTCTAGCAAACAACAGCACGAACGAAAACTCTCTCTCTCTCTCTCTCTCTCTCTCTCTCTTTCCCCCCTCTCCATTTTTGGTCCCCAGCCCCAAGACTTTTCTTCTGTTTTGAAACTTCTACAAAGAGAAATAGAGAGGGAGAGAAAGGACATAGGAAAAGGGCAATGAAAGTACCGGAAAAAATAAGAAAATTTCTGCTGCTGCTACTTATTTAACTGTGAAAAATGGCATACATACACCTTTATATTATAGAGGCTGAAAAAGGAAAATGAAAACCCTGATTAGGTCCGCCTCCTCTTCTTGCGGTTAATCAGCTGCTTATGTCATGTGAGGCCTGAAAAGGGGGAAAAAGAAAGGAAAAAACTAGGTGATGGGGGTGGGGTGGGTGTAGGTGTGTGTGTGTGTGTGTGTGTGTGTGTGTGTGTGTGTGTTGGTTAAGGAAGAGAGAAAATCAAACAGTGGTGACAGTGATATGTGTTTTAAGATTTATTTATTTTATTATTGACATATTTGCCCTTGATAAAATTTAATAGCCATTGAAGTCCATTAGTGATAGTGCTGATTTGGTCTAATTTTGAGAATTTACGTACGGATTTGGCCCCTTTGAAACATGGGGTTCCTAAGCTGTACCGGGGTGATACTTTAGGGCACGAATTTGACATTAACTTTATAATTAAGTTTAACGTTTCCTACTTATGCCATGTGCTGTACACATTCGGACTTAACGTCCCAATTTCAACTGCTATCCAATTTTGGAGTTATTTGTAATGGTTTTGTCAACTTCAGAGAGCATTATTGTAAAAGTTGCAAACACAGGAAGCGAAGTGCAAATACGTGTAAACCTCAAGAGATAGTTTTGTCATTAACCCAAAAGGTAACATTAACTGCACATAAACTTGTTTTTTCTTAGGGGCCTTGATCCTGTGGTTTCAACTTCAACATTCACGTATACTTGTCTATTCAAGTTTAATTTACCAATTAAAAGTATTTCATCCAATCAATGGAATAAAAACATGGAAATGACAGTATTACCCCCAAAACTTCACTAAAATTTTAAGATTAACAACATTTTGAGATACACCATCACATTTGAGTCCTTCAATGAAACCTACCACCGCAAACATCTCCCCCCACCCTCGTTTTTGTCTCACCTAACCATGGTGTTTGCCCTGCCTCCTCATAACTCTCTCCACCACCACCACCTCTATTGTTGTCTGACTTGACCACACCACTATTGCTACTACGCCGCCGCCTCCTTACCCCTCCTTCCTCTCCACCTCTAGGTACCACCATCAATTCACCCTTAGAAGCCGGCCTCCCCCATTTGACAAACAAAATCTAGCCCGACCCTATTCCACATGGTGGCCAGTGAACTCCTTTAAACCATCCCACTGCCTCCAATGTCATAATAGTTGCCTGCAAAACATCTTCACCAAAAGTTCATCGCCTATTTGTCATGATTTCCCATACAAGAAGTTCCTCATGAAAACATAATGCATGCTCCACCAACACAGATTTAGTCGCGCACAAACCATACCGAATTAGGTTCTCCTTAGATTAAATTAAAGGGGGATTTCAAATCTTTACCCTTTCAAAATAAACAAACATTCAAAAAGATCAACTTCTTATATTAACTTGAGCACCAATTAAGAAGTTTAGGGTGACAATTGCCAACTGAAACTGTTAGGTTTTTCACACACGTGAACCTAAACTACGAGATTTTATGTGCCATTAATCCAAATTCTAACAAACTTCATGAGTTCCATAATGATATAAGCTCCTTACAGTTTAGAAGACACGACTTAGTGTAGTAGAATATTCATCGTTAGAACATCTTTCAAGGGTTCCACAAAGATATAAGCTCCTTACCATTTTTTATGTTTTCACTTCATTTTCTTTTGGCCTAATCCCAAAATTGTACCCTCAAGTATACCCCAAGTACAGCTTTAGTACCCACGTTTGAAGGTGTGCCAAAGAAATACCCAACTTTTAAAAAACGTACCAAATCAGTACCTAAGCTGATGGAGCACAGATGCTGTTAAAAAGTGAGAAGGGTAGGACTGTCATTATAAAAAATAAATAAAGTCTCTCTAAGGCCACGTGGCAGTCCTTTTTTACATTTTCAATACAAATTGATTTTTTTTCTCCTATATATCTCTTCTCTCTCTCTCACTCATATGCAGACCCATCACCCTCGTTTCTCTCTCTTTTTTTTTCTTTCCTCTCTCCCTCTGTGTCACACACACACACACATAGACCCACACCCACTTTCTTTTTTTCCTTCTTCTTCTTCTCTCTCTCAATTGTTCTGAGCTCTTTTTTCTGTTTACTATGGAGTATTTGAGCTCATCGTGTCTCACAGCTTGTTGAGATTTTGTCACTCAAATCTGATCCTTATATGATAAACTCTATTGCCATGTTCTTGCATTTTCTTTGTAAAGAAATTTTTTCAGCACTAATGGATCAGCTGAAATCCATTGATAACGTCGACATGTTACCTAGATTACCAGAGATAATCTAGCCATCCATTCCCGTTATGGAGATGGCCTAGTTCTTAATTTTGTAATGCTGCATTAAGTCTGGCGGACGAGCCATGTGATGATCTTGCCCTTGGTAATTCGAGACCCATCACAGCAGATGTGTTCTCTCAAGTTCCACCACTTTTCCAATAATCTGTAATCAAAATTCGTTTTTCAAGATCTCAAGCCGGAGATGCAACGAGACTATCAAGGTTACATAAATGATTGGCCTATTAGGTGTAAATTGTACTCATTAATTGCGGGTTGATCGTGAAAATTCAAGCTTTTCAGGTGGTTTTATTGGTCATTGTTTGGGAAGGTTTCAGGTCATTTCAGGGTCAACTCAGCAGCGACTATGAGTATAATTACAATTGAATGGTTGTCCATTGCAACGGTATCAAACCCCTATTTTTCCCTTATTGAATTGGTGTTGGGATGGAGTAAATCGGACCTTGCACGGCTAAGGGTTTTGCGTGCTGTTGCCTGTTGCTCCCTTGAGAGGAAGAAAAGTTCAAGGCCATTCCTACAATCGGATTTAACATTATTCAAATTCAAAAAAAAAGAAGAGAAAAGTGGGTGATGAGTCTGCATATGAGAGAGAGAGAGAGAGAGAGAGAGAAAGAAAAAGAAGAATAAGAATAAGAAGAGAGAGACAGAGAGAGAGAAAAAAAGAAAAAGAAGAATAAGAATAAGAAGAGAGAGACAGAGAGAGAGAAAAAAAATCCATTGAAAATGTAAAAAAGGACTGCCACGTGGCCATAGGATAGACTTTATGTCTTTTTTTTTAATAATGACAGTCATACCCCTCTGACTTTTTAACGGCATCCGTGCTCAGTCAGATTAGGTACTGATTTGGTACGCTTTTTAAAAGTTGGGTACTTCTTTGGCACACCTTCAAACTTGGGTACTAAGGCTCTCTGTTTGACAACACTTTTAGTTTTTGGTTTTCAGTTTCCAAAAAAAAAAACCAAAACCAGTTTATTATTATTATTTTTTTACAAAAACAAGTGGGTGTTTGATTACCCAATTTTTATTTTGAGTTTTTTCCTTGGTGGTGGTTTGCAGTGGCTGTGGTGGGGCGTGACGGTGGCCAACGGTTGTGGTGGTCGGTCGCGGCGGTGGCTGGTGGCTGCAGGCTGCGGGCGGTGGCCTCCGGCTGCCAGCAGTCCCCAACAGTGGACAGTGGCGGTGGGTGGTGGCTGTCGGCGGTGGGAGGGTGGTGGTGGTCTAAAAAAAATCAAAACTGAAAACCGAGACTCATTTTTGGAGTTTTCAAAAACAGTCTTGGTTTAAAAACTGATTTTTTAAACTGAAGAAAAAAAATGAAAACTGGTTACCAAACGCGTTTATTTTTTTCATTTTACAAAATTGAAAAAAAAAAAAAAAACCCTGTCAAATGGGGCTAAAACTGTACTTGGGATAAACTTGAGGGTATAGTTTTGGGATACGGCCTTTTTTTTTTGGCTCTCATAAGGCTAACATTTTGAATTGTGTTTTCAAAAAAATCAAAATTAAATATTATTTCTTGTTATATTACTAGAATTCACCGTACTCATTTTTGTATTATATGCGTGATAATAGTATCCAAACAACATCAAGGACTTTTCAAAATTATTAGCGGTTAATCCCAAAATTGTAACCTCACGTTTACCCTCAGTACAACTTTAGTACCCAACTTTGAAGGTGCGTCAAGAAAATACCTAAGTTTAAAATAGTGACTTAAATTAGTACATCGACTAACTAACGAACCACGAATTTCGTTAAAAAGCCTAAGTTGTAGACCGTCATTATGAAAAATTATCATAAAGCATGTCCACATGATCACGTGGACCGTTATTTTTTACATTCTCGATGAAAATTGATTAGCTGAACTTGGGTTTGTTTGACAAATTTTTTTTTTGATTTTCAGTTTTTAAAGAGCAACTTAATTTTATTTTTTTTTACAAAAACAAGTGGGTGTTTGATAACTTTTTTTTTTTAGTTTTTTTTTTTGGTGTTTGGTAACCCTTTTTATTTTGTGGTTTGCGGTGGCGGTGGTGGTGGTGGGGCGTAGCGGTGGTCGACGGTGGTGGTGGCCGGCGGTGGCTGGTGGCTGTCGGAGGCCGGCGGCCGGAGGTGGCTGCCGGCGGTGGGAGGGTGTTGGTGGTGGTCTCCAAAAAAAAAAAACCAAAAGTGAAAAAAAAAAAATCAGTTTCTGGAGTTTTTTTTTTACTCTGCAATTTAAAAACTGATTTTTTAAATTGGAGAAGGAAAAAAAAATAGTTACCAAACGCACTTTTTTTTTTCAGTTTTCAAAACTGAAAAAAAAAGTTGCGTCAAACGTGACCTTAATATACTTTCTTTCTCTTGTATATTTGTGTGTGTGTGCACACACCAGTTACAACCCCCCCCCCCCCCCTTCTCTCTCTCTCTCACCCCCGCCCCCCCCCCCCCCCAATCAGACGCAACCTATCTCTCTTCTCACTCCCCTTCATCCTCTCCCTCTCCATACCCCACCAACCACCGCGCCACCACCACCCTCTCCTCATCCCTCTTCATACCCCAGGCCACACATCTCAGTGCGTAACTGAGAGAAATAGCCGCCCCGGTCACCGGCATGTCGCCGGGGTGACGGCACGGCAAGGACACTGACGCAGAGAAGACCACGATCGTGTCAGACCCGTGAAAGGGTATTGTCGGCGTTGGATATATTGAAGGTTGTATTTGGAGTGTTTATGCCTTCTACTTTTCGTTTTCATGAATTGGGGCTCCAGTCTTCAAGACGTACGACTGTTACTTCTATTATCCAACCTTTTTCTTTTCCTTCCAGTAATTTGAGAAAAAGAAGGACGAAGATTCCATAACTCCAAAGCTCAATCATCACTACTAAACCTTGCACAAGAATAACATTCTGGGTACGAGCACAAGTTGGTAATTTCTCTATTACGGTTTCCTTTCCAAACTTGTGAAGAAGTTACAATTGAAGTTTGCTGTTAACTTCAAAAATTTTAGCATTTTTTTTTTTTTGTGATTGGCACGAATCGTGCGGTGAGGACACCGATGGCTTCTCCGCAGGCGAAGCCGCCACTACCCATGGCGGCGATGTATCTCTGGCGGGTTGGTTGTGACAATTGACGTTGTTAGCAGCGGCGGCGGTGACGATTGAGGCATATGGCATTGTTGGGTTGGTTGTGACAATTGCAGTGGTGGCAGTTGCACAGTGGTGATAGTTGGCCTAAACTATCACCACCGTGCATCTCATAATACATCTCTCAAGATTGTAATGCGTTGATGTTTATGACACACTCATAATACATGTTGTGCTTTACTTGGTTCTTTTGCTTAATCTTATTTTTGTTTTAAGCTTAACTATTGGTTATATGTTTGTTATAGGATTGTATCTTACCATATTTATTGAAAAGGTTTCTCTCTACTCGGCTCATTTTTTATTTACTTAGCTGTTTTAGAAGTTTTATACAGTACATTTGCATACGTTTGATCGGTCTCGTTTTTTCTCTTTTTCATCATTTAAATATCTTCGGTGATTTTATATGCTTAGAGTATTACGCTTAATTGGTTTTTTGTGCTTTTCTCTTATGTTACCACTTTTTTTAAAAGATCCCTATTTGTTTCGTTTAATGTGATTTTTGTATGGGTAAATTACACACAGCATTCCTGATGCTCGCTATAAATTACACATGACACTTACTAACTTTTTTTATTACACTCCGCTCCTAGACATTTGTGGCCGCATTTCACGGATCTACACAAATCTGATGAGAAGGCTAATTCTGTTAGATTCCCTGACAAACCATTTTTTTATATTTTTTTTATATCCTAACTACCTTCCCTTTAATGATTAAAAACCCAAAATTGTCCTTTTAGATTATTCTTCTTCCTTTTCTCTTTCCCATACCCTTCTTCCTTCTTTTTCGTCCCTTCATTCTTTCCCTTCTAACAGATTCTAAAAGAAAAAAGTCTAAGTCAGGAAATAGTGAGGAATGGTGGAATCTGAGGTTAAATTACATGAGTTGTTGGTGTAGAAAGGGGGCAAATTAGAGCACCCCAAGTAAGATTTCAATTATTGATTTGGATTAGGACTTTAATTAAGTTGTCAGTTAGGGCTTCAATTATAACTTCCAACTAGAGCTTCAATTTGGGGGTCCTAAATTTAGGTCCAAAAATTTGGTTCGAATTAGGATTCAACGAATGATTTAGAATAGGACCCCAATTAGGTTTTCAATTTTGGATTGGGATTAGGGCTTTAATAAGGTGTCAATTAGAGTTTCAATTATAACTTTCAATTTGGGTCGTGAATTCATGTCCTAAAATTAGGTTCGATTTAGGGTTTTAATTATAGATTCGGAATAGGGTTCCCATTAGGGATTTGAATTAGGGTATCAAGTACGGATTCATATTAGGGCACTAATTAGGTTTTCAATTTTTGATTGAGATTAAGGCTCCAGTTAGGGTGTCAATTTGGGCTTAAATTAAAGCTTCCAATTAGGGCTTTAATTTTGGGGTCGTAAATTTAGGTCCTAAAATCAGATTCAAGTTAAACTTCAATTACAGATTCAGAATAGGGCTCCTGTTTGGGATTGGCATTAGGGTTTCACGTGTGGATTCGGCTTCAATTAATGCTTCCAATTAAGGCTTCAATTTGGGGGTCCGAACTTTAGGTCCTAAAATTAGGGTTTTAATTACGGGGCACCGAGCATGTAAAAATGAGGGCAATAATGTCTTTTTATATCACACCGTTAACACTGTTAGAGGTCAGGAAGAGGAGAATAATAAAGAAAGTTAGTAGGTGTCGAGTATAGTTTATGGCAAACCCTAATATGTTCAACTCTTCTCATATTTTCAGCTCTAGACCAAGCTTCGGTTGATATTTAAAATTTTGCAACTATTTCAAGGCGTACCCCCACATCCTTCATGCACATATAAACATGCGTATACACACATACAACCACACCCACATGTAAAAAACTAAAAAAACCCTCTCTAAAACTTCCTCACTGATGCCTCTGGCTGCCCTACCGTGTGTTAGCGTGCATGGGGCATGCGCAACGACTATTCTCTGGTGCATCTACAGTCCTAATAGCGAACTTGGTTTGTGGATTTAGGGTGTTTTATGGTCCTTTTGACCACTACTTCGAGCTCATCGGCAGCACAAATGGTGGGTCGAGGGTGGCAACTCGATTCCGGCAACCTCTTCTTTATGTATGAGAATTGGAGTGATAACTGATGGTTCTTGTTCCGGTCTCGCCAATCTTGCGAGATGTAGTCTGATCCAACAGATCACTTTAATCTACGAGATCTGATAGATCCTCTCAATCTGCAATCGGGGCTGGGATTTTCACTGCCTACGTTGGCCTGACTCCTCAGCGGCAAAGGCCGGTCCTTTTCTCCTGAGATTCTAGAAAAGTCTCACTTCTGAAGTTTCCCACTGCCACCTTGCACTTGGTGTTGTTTTCGAGTTAGTGAGGGGTACGGGTTTTTCCTTTTGTAGGGGGCTTGCTGTTTGAGTTTTAAGGTTCCTCTGGAAGGGTGGGAGGAGATATGAGGTTCTTTGCTCTAATGTGGGTGCACAATTTTGAGGGTGAGATGAGGTGAAGTGTTTAGGGCATTGGCGTTAGTCCCTTGCGGTAAATGGTTATCATTTCCATTTTCGAGCGGCAAGGCGTCATTGGTGTGTGGAAGTGGCAATGGAATGGCTTGCGATAATGAGGACTCATTATTTGGGTTAACATTTCAAAGGTTGATGAGTTAACTCCTGCTTCCCACGGCCGCTTGTGAGTTCTCATTTTGTGATTGCAAGAGTTAGTAATCGTCTCGGTCATGATTTTGTCTTCTGTTCATGTTAGAAATGTAAAGCCACAAAACCTGGTCGGTGAAAATTTGTAAGTATTACATTATCGATGTCATTCTTTCATTTATCCCAAAAAAAAAAAAAAGAGAAACCACTGTGTGTTTATAATTAAATTTCATGTAATACTACTTCTACAATTAGTCATTTCGCATTTTTGTTCTTCTTAATCAGTCAATCATGTGTTCTGATTTACATATATTTGTTAAATACGGTCAAGTTATTCTCTATGGGATTGAGGAGACTTTGCTGTTGAAGTTCCGATCGTTAATAATTTTTCATAAGATTTGTGAAAATTAATCCTATTCTGATCTTTTTATCTTGTACTATTTGTATTGGAACATTTTGCTCTTTTATGATTTTTGCATTTCAATATTGTATGTGATTTTGTTTTGCATGCTTAGATTAGGTATTGTTGAAACGATTACAACAATCATTGTGCTACCACGTAACACGTAATGGGTTCGAAAACATACCGTACGAAGTTTCCGAAAATTCCGACGTAGGATCCTTGTTGTTACGAGCCTCCAACGCGCTTGATCTTTTTCGCAGGTACGAAAACGGCTACTAGAGTCGAGTTCTTCGTCCACGAACCAAATCCTAGAGCTTGGTGATTGCTCTAGAGAGAGTGCTATAGAGAGAGGGATTATTGCTATGACTTCTGATTTATTGGGATATCTCTAGCCTTTATATAGAGATACAATTAGAGACTGACTTTACCTCAACTCTTAGGAGATAAAGATGTATTTACCTCAAACACTTAGGAGATAAATATCCTCTAATTAACTGTAATTATCCAGACTAACAAATACACATTATCTGTTAGTGGGCGGATAATGGGTCCATTGACCCAATTTATTAACAGCTCCCACTCGCCCACACACAGGGCAAATAAATCGTAGTCCCTCTTTATCTCTCGTCCACTCATCTCCTCATACAGGAAATGGAACGTGCGACCTACGAGAAAGGATGTCCAGTTGAGGAGTATTGTATTAAGTTATCACCAAACTAACACAATACATCACTCCAATAAATCTCGTATGTACCCCAGATAGTTCAACTACACCAGATTAAACACTCTCAAATCCCTCATAATGAGCAGTGTTAAACCTCTCATATGTTATGTATTCATGACTCATATCGAAACGAAAATCGACAAAGTCGCCCGGGCTATGAATCACACAACATGATGTAATATTGAACTTTCTTCCCAAAGCCCTCATGTCATTCCAATTAGACCCAACCGCTTTCCTAGACATGCCCCGCGAGACCGCATCATCCATGATCCAAGGGTACATGCTAAAGTAGCGACATTGAGTATCCTCTTCATGACATAGTCTAAGGTGAAAAGGGTACCATATATGATCAAAAATTTTGATCCAAGTGGCTCACACAGTGACGAAGCAGGGATTCATTCGTCACTCCCACTGTCGGTCTGCATTTAGCACATGCAGTATGATTTGCATGCTATGGCGTAACCCTCAAGGGCGTGTCACATAAATGTATAATAAATACGCCATACGAATCTAAGTCTAGTCGCTGTACAAGCGCCTAACCTGAGTTTTTCAGCCCAGTCACTCTCATAGTGCCTGCCTGAAATCTCACATTCGGCTGTAAACAGGCTACATAGAGTTGTGGAGATACTCTATGATCGACCTACATTTATTAGGTCTCATCTTAGCTCCAACTAAGGCGACATGTTTGCTTTATAAGCTGTATCATCTTATTCGCCCACTTGGCGCTTAAGACAATTATGTCTCATCTTGCTCGCTATCTTAGCGCCAAGGTGAATTACCCGTGTGAGTGGGTCAATTCGAGCCTGGTGACACTCTCAACAAGGATGTATATGTAATCACAAAGATTATCCATTCATTCCAAAATAAACTCAAATCAAGGAATGAAAATTTAATGTAATAAATAATGTCAAGTACATAAGATGCCATAAACATATCAAAACCTACGTAGTCCCATACTCCTAATGTGAGAAAGGAAAACATCTCTAGCAATAGGCTTGGTCAAAGGATCAGCCACCATTCTGCCAGTAGGTATATGCTTCATGGTCACCTCTCCTTGCGCAACTAAAGTTCTAATGAAGTGATAACGAAAGCCTATGTGTTTGATATTTGGGGTCCGTTACAAAATCTAGGGTAGCTGTATTGACACAGTGAACAGTGACAGACTCATCTGCATGAGCTGTAACCCCTAGAGCCTGTAAGAATGACCTCAACCAAACAGTTTCCTGGACTGCTGCTGAACAAGCAACATACTCCGACTCTATCGTGGATAGGGCGATGCAAGACTTTTTCTTGCTGTACCAAGAGATAGCTCCACCTGAAGTGGATATGCGCTCATCTCTATCAGCGCCCCAATCAGCATCGCTGTATCCTCTCAATCTCAAGTCTCCACCATGATAACACAGGACGAGATCAGCGGTTCCACGTAAGTATCGAAGAATCCTCTTCACCGCATTCCAATGAGCGGGTCCAGGATTACTCTGATAACGACTCACCATTCCAACGGCAAAGCAGATGTCTGGACGCGTACACAACATAGCGTACATCAGACTCCCAACTGCAGCCGCGTAAGGCACTTTGGACATCCGATTCTTTTCCTCATCATTCTTTGGGCATTGGTCTGTTGTTAAAGTACACGCCTTGTCCATTGGAGTGTCTATGGGTTTTGAGTTATGCATACGGAATCGTTCAATGACCTTCTTGATATATGTCTCTTGAGACAAACCGAGAAGTCTCTTTGGACGATCACGTATGATTTTAACCCCGAGCACATAATTAGCTTCTCCCATGTCCTTCATCTCAAAAGTTGAGGACAACCACTGCTTAGTGGCGACAATGGAACTCATGTCATTCCCAGCTAAAAGAATGTCATCCACATACAAAGAAAGGATCAGAATATTTTTCTTGGATCGTTTTACGTAAACGCAATGGTCTTGTTCAATCATTTCAAAACCTATAGAGGTAATGGCATGATGAAACCTAAAGTACCACTGCCTAGACGATTGTTTGAGACCATATATAGAACGTTTGAGCCGGCAAACTTTGCGCTCATGTCCCTTGACTTCAAAACCCTCGGGTTGAGCCATATAAATCTCTTCGTCTAGTTCTCCATTGAGAAACGCAGTCTTAACATCCATATGAAAAAGTTCTAAATCCTGCTGGGCGACAATAGCTAGGATCAGGCGAATTGAAGCAAATCTCACCACTGGGGAGAATGTGTCTTCATAGTCCACACCCCGCTGTTGGGTATAGCCTTTCGCCACAAGACGTGCCTTATACTTGTCAATTGACCCATCTACCTTGCGCTTGACTTTTAAAACCCACTTGTTTCCAACAGTCTTGCGCCCTGGCGGAAGGTCAACCAACTCCCAGACCTGATTCTTCTCCATTGAGCTCAACTCATCTTTCATTACAGCCATCCACTCATTACTAGCAGGTGAAGATAAGGCTTCTTCCATAGAAGTGGGCTCATCTTCATCAGTTGGAGTGCACATAAGAATTTCACCGTCAATCTCAAAACGACGACGTGGAACTCTTACTCGTGCACCTCTATGCAGTTGAGAATCTTGTTGACCGATGGTCCTGATGGTGTGCTCCCACTGTCTAGGATGCTCCCACTAGGTTGAAGATCACTTATACTATCTTCAGCGACAACAGGATGAGGAACTAATCCCCCACCTTCGCTTGGAGATGGTAAAGTGGCTTCAACTTCCTCTAACTCATAGAGGTCAAGATTCTTACTTGCGTCTCCAATGCTAGGAAAATCATTCTCTATGAAATCGACATCACGAGACTCTATTTCAGTCTTTCCACCATTTGGATGTTCACCATACATCACATAGCCTTTAGAGTTTTCAGAATACCTCAAGAAGATACTCTTTTTAGCTCTAGGCCCTAGTTTCCCATACTTATGAGAAATACTGTGAACATAACCTGCTGAGCCCCATGGGCGCAAGTTATCCAAATTTGGCTTTTGGCCATTCCAAAGCTCATATGGGGTGGACTTGACTGATTGTGAAGGCACTCGATTAAGTATATAGGCTGCAGTCAAAAGAGCATCCCCCCAAAAAGATATTGGAAGGTTTGCTTGCGCCATCATAGACCTAACCATGTCTAACAATGTTCTATTCCTTCTTTCTGCAACGCCATTTTGTTGTGGAGTATTAGGAATAGTAAGTTGTCTGCGTATCCCTTTTTCCTCACAAAACTTCTTGAAGTGATCTGACAAATATTCGCGTCCTCGGTCAGTGCGAAGAGTTTTTAAATTCTTCTCTTTCTGATTCTCAACCTCAGCTACAAAGCGTTTGAAACAGTCCAAAGCTTCATAGCGGTGAGATATCAGATACACATAACCATATCGCGTATAATCGTCTATCAGTGTAAGGAAATAAGAGGCACCATGGCGTGCCTTTACACTCATAGGTCCACATATGTCAGAGTGAACTAGCTCAAGTGGTTGAGTTGCTCTCACAGCCTTTCCAAAAGGCTTCCTACATGCTTTACCGGCCAAACAAGCCTCACATATTTGTAGATTGACTCTTGCGAGTGGGCCCAAAAGGCCTTCTCTAGCCAAACGAGTCATTCTATCTTGGCCTATGTGGCCCAGTCTTGCATGCCAGGTGGTAGAATCATTCACAATATTATCATTCACAACATAAGAATAAGAGGACTGAGAATCATTTAAATCCAATTGAAAAAGACTATCCATGCGAAAACCATGTCCGAACAAAACATCATCCAAAAAAATGTCCAACTTATTACCCCTAAAAATAAAGGAAAAACCACTGTCTAATAAAGCAGTAACTGAAAGTAGATTAAGCCGAACAGTGGGTGCATATCGCACATCCTCAAGAATCAATGTGCGCCCAGTGCGCAACTTGAGCTGGTAAGAACCAACCCCTAGCACCTCTTCGGAGCTATTGTTTCCCATGAAGATATGTTTGCTACCCGCTGGAATCCGGTGATAATCTACGAACCCCTCTCGATCACGTGCTACATGTTTTGTTGCACCTGTATCCACAAACCACACAGGTTGGGAATGAGCAACCATCACATGTGAGGAAACATATAACTGAGAGAGAGATTCTGAAAGTACCTTCTTCGGCTCAGTGCAATCACGAGCGAAGTGTCCTTTCTGTTGACAGTTGAAGCATTTAACTTTAGACAGATCCTTTTTCCCACCACGTTTTCCTCTCTTGCGTTTCTTCATTTTCCCTTCCTTTGGCGCAGAAGTGCTAGCCTCGCCTTTCTTACCTTTCTTACTTTGTCTTCCGCGCTTGCCATTTGCATTGCGCGATCCCCCTTGGGCGACATAAGCAAGGGTCTTGTCAGTATCTCGAGTCTCGTCCTCAAGGATGACATGCTGTGAAACATCAGAAAAGTTCTTGATGTTTTCACTGTGGGTCAATATCTGTTTCATATTGGCCCACGAGGCAGGAAGGGACCTTATGACAGCTCTGACTTGCTGCTCATCTGTGAGCGCATGGCCAGCATCCCTCAGCTTACCAATCATATTGGACATCATCCTTAGATGTTCACTCATGGTATGTTTAGGGTCTTTTGTGTACTCCTCAAACTTAATCACAAGGCTACGAAGCCGCGTAGTTGAGGTTCCACCAAAAGAGAACTTGAGCTGCTCCCATAAAGCTTTGCAAGTTGGAAGTTCATCATACTGCCCGATTAGATCATTTTGCAAGCTGCTCAACAAGGTGTAGCGCGCACTACGATCTTTCTGATTCCATTTCTGGTAGGCAGTGTGGTCTCTTAGGGGTTGCGCCTCAGTTGGCGCGACCAACTCCTTGGTCAAGTGCTCCTCGAGCTCTTGTTCGTTCAGCATGAATTTCATCTTTTTGTGCCAAACGTCATAATTATCTCCGTTAAGTTTTTCACCCTTAACGAGATCAGCTATGACATTCTTGGTGGCCATTATATTCACTACATTAGATTGCGCAAGGAAAAGACATTAATTATACATCCTTTTATTTATTTCAAAAAATTCAAATGAAAAACATAATCCTTCCTCACATCATGAAATCGAAAATCTGCTAAGCTCGTAATCATCTCCCATGTATGTGAGTTGGGAAAAATATTTTTCAAGTAATTTTTCGCAATAAATTTCATCATCATATAAGCCACAATATAATAAATCATCCACATGATAATTTAGAATAATATAAAATTGCACCATGCAATAAAGTGTGCAAGGACTCCATTGAGCCTCATTGGCATTCTAATAACTTATGCTAAGAAAATTCTGTCTTGAATAATGTGCGTGCGAAATTACATCCCCGTACAAGGCTTTCTGGAAATATACAGGGAAATAGTAGAATACAACATCTTTGAGAATCCTACTACAAACTACTCCAATAAAACAAATGGAGATGCCGCACAGCACATTATTCTCAAAAGAATTTTCTTAAAACAAGAGTAAACACATAAACATAAGTTTCTTTAGAATGCCAATCTAGTATCCATCCATTTAACCTAAAACTAGCATGCTCAAATAACAAGTTAAAGGGTAATAAAATGGATGAATAGGCCACATTCTCCTTTCAAGGAAAACGGGCGTGAAAGCCTTGAAATTAGGTTTAAAAAGAAATGTGGGCTTACCAAAAGCCTAACAAATATACCTCAAAAGTATATTTAAACCATAACACAAATCAAGGCAAGCATGTAACAAATTAGACATAATTTATCTATGTCATATAACTCTCCAAAAAATATTTATTGCTACTCACGAAGTGCAAAAATAATATTTACGCATTATTCGTATTTTTGGGAACCACAAAAGTACCACAAAAATACTCACAAATGACCAAAAACAGAGAGATAAATCCTAAAAAATTGGCAAACAGTAAATTTATCCTTAATATGCCCTCTGGAATTAAAGAAAAATTCTGTGTGCATCAAAACAAATTTTTAAAGCTAATTTTTATAGAAAAAATCATTTAAAAATTAAACAGAACACACACAGAGGGTATAAAGGTAAATTTAATACCATAGAAAAATTTCAGAAGCCACAAAGGAGCTCCACGCGCCGGTGGTGGGTCAAAAACACCGCCAGAAAATACCTCACGCGCCACCTTGCGCGTGGGTCTGCGTTTGGAGTTTTTTTTTTGAACAGGCGCGTGAGTTACACGCGCGCGCGTGGGAGCGCGTGGAATCAACTTGGCCTGGGCGCGTGGGGCGCGTGTCGAGCGTGGCATCAGCCACGGCTGGCGCGTGGGAGCGCGTGGCGGCACGGCTTGGCTTGCGCGTGTCGTGCGCAGCTGCCTTCGCGCGTGGCGCGCGTCCTTGGCGTGTGGGCGCGGCTTTGGCTCGGCTTTAGCGCGTGAAGCGCTTGGATCACTGTTCATCTTCTTCATTAAACCCTAATTTTTTTCAGCGCCGCCATGTCGCGATGCCAACTTTTTAAGGCCATATCTTTCTCGTTTTTAAGCCAAATAATGCGTACGATATATCGTTGGAAAGCTTATACGACATAGATTAATTATGTACCAACCGATCATGATAAAAACAGAATATCATGCTCCGAATTTGAGTCCCAAAACTCGAAAAAATCACAGTTTTCTTGAAAAATAAAATCGTGATTTCTCACAAATCATGCATCCAAAAATCACGAAATTTTATGGAGTTCATCCTCAACCATAGGAGAACAAAACTATATAATTATTTTTCAGAAAACATGCTCAATAAATTTCGAATTTTTGTAATGGGTCTCGGACATGTATCCGGAAAAAATCGCAACATGCACATAATTTAATCTAGCATGTTAAAGGCGAATCAACAAGTAATCATGCTCTGATACCAATGTTGAAACGATTACAACAATCATTGTGCTACCACGTAACACGTAATGAGTTCGAAAACATACCGTACGAAGTCTCCGAAAATTTCGACGTAGGATCCTTGTTGTTACGAGCCTCCAACGCGCTTGATCTTTTTCGCAGGTACGAAAACGGCTACTAGAGTCGAGTTCTTCGTCCACGAACCAAATCCTAGAGCTTGGTGATTGCTCTAGAGAGAGTGCTATAGAGAGAGGGATTATTGCTATGACTTCTGATTTATTGGGATATCTCTAGCCTTTATATAGAGATACAATTAGAGACTGACTTTACCTCAACTCTTAGGAGATAAAGATGTATTTACCTCAAACACTTAGGAGATAAATATCCTCTAATTAACTGTAATTATCCAGACTAACAAATACACATTATCTGTTAGTGGGCGGATAATGGGTCCATTGACCCAATTTATTAACAGGTATATAATCTTCCACGAGAGACACCCATGCGGTTGATTTATTGAAATGCTATGAGATCTTTTGAGCCAAGAATGGAAAATTCTAATTGTTACGTACATTATTTGTTCTCTCAATTGATGTTCTGATGGGCTGATATCGAGTACTTTGAGACGCCAAAGAAACGATATTACTCTTTTTTAAGCAACATCATAAACAAATATTCCATTCGCGCCAATACTTAATTTCAAACTTAACCGGCCTTGACTATATTATTATATAATGTCACGGCGCCAAGTTCACATCATTAGAATTATTTTCCCAAAGCAATGACGTCTCACATACTTTAATAATACAATCAACATTAAGAAGTCACTCTATGATCTATAGAGGTTATGAATCTAACGAGTAATTCTGCACTAAGACACAGAGACAGACACGTTAACTAACGAAATTTTTATAAAAATGACAATTTTGCATGCCCACACTACCGCCCCTCCCCCATCACCCGCCGCCATTCCTCCCCCATCACCCGCCGCCCACCACCGCACACACCACCAAGGTCACCCCACTACACTGCACTCTGCATACACAACCCACAACTCTGCAACACAACTCATTGGGGGTGTTGTGAACGTGTGATGTGTGCTCAGTGCGCACACGTGCAATTTGTGTGTAAGAGAGCGCATGTATGTAGTGTGTGTGTGTGGGTATCGGGGTGAGGGTGCATTTTGCGTGCATGTAGCATGTGTATGTTGGTGGTGGGTGACGTGATCAGCAATGGAAGTGGGTGGCGAGGTGCGGGGGATCAACGGGCTGGAAGAGGGGGGAAAAGAGAGAGGCGATTGAAAGAATGACATTGAGATAAAATATGACAATAACATAAAGGTTAATTTATTTCATAAGGTGCACAATTTCCTTGACTAGAGAATTTTGGAAAGGAACGTGGAGAATCTTTCCTTGTCCGTAAAGCGCATGTGGTGCATGTATCTTCACAATAAAGGGAGAACATAAAATGTCTAGAAGGCTGCTCGGGGAAAACTGATGTAAAGATGAGTCCCTCAAGCAGGCCCAGTGGTTCTTCAAGACCCTACACATGGATGAAATTATGTGGATCCTGTTTATATGTCTGCCCCTAACTAAGCCAAACGTGAATCTTCCAAGGCATTTCATATGACTACTCAAAGGGGAAGTGCGAGGCACTAGAAGCTTATTCAACATACAACTACCGAGAACCCGAGAAAAGGCCCGATTGCAACCATAACTCCTAAACAGACTTCTGGCTAAAAAAGGGGAAGTCCTTTATTTGCCCAACCTGCACAAAATCAGATTTAACTACAGGGTGAAGCAGTTGACGAAATCCTGCCATTAACAAAGTGCCAAGCTCAGCTTGCAGAATCTCTCCATAAGATAGATTTTACAACGATGACACCATAAAAACTTGGAAGAAAGAGCTGCAAAAAGACACCATCACGTGACAAAAATGCGCTACTGTTAGTAAATAGGTTCTAGCAAGAGCCGTTGGCGATTTGTGAGAAGCAGACATAACCACACCATAACATCAGCATGACAAAAGGACTCCAAAGAAAGAGAAACAACATCGAGTATAAAGAATTAACCATTTCCAAGCCAGTTAATGTTCCCAACATATGCATACTCCCCACCTTCTCAAGTTGAATGATGCATGAAGAATCATAAGAAATGACTTGATGTTACAAGACCCCATAGTACCACGCACCCAAACACTCATAGCCACACAAAAACACAAATGTAGCTAAGATGTTATTTCAAATGTGATCTATCATGCATCATTTCGCTCCAACAATAAGCAAAAAGAATAATTAGAAACATCGAATCCTACATTCCTACTACATAACTTTATCCCATCATCTAAGTTCAATCAGTCAACATTCAGTTCCAAAAAGGCGGCAAAAACATTGGTCACCAAATAAGACTCTTTATTGTACACAAATTCAAGGGTCTCTTTCTCTAGATACGTTTTCATCCCTAAGTTGTGCCCTAATTTAAGCGACTCATATCACTAAAAAGAATAGCTGCTATGAACCATCGTGTACAAAATAACTTCGCGCTCAACAGGAAGTAGCCGCGAGCATAGTTCATTGAGTCTGTAAGAGAGGAAGAAAAAAATTATAAAAATAAATACAGGTAATCCATGGTATTTCTAAATGCCAGAGAATATTCATATCTACATCTTGTAGTTTTTACATCACTGGCATCGTTACGAGTAGCATTTAACTTTTGAATGGTTCCTACAGTCACTAAGCTTATATGTTCCAAATATCCAACAAAAAGTAAAAAAATTCAGAAAGAACACAAAAGGACCAGATTATCCCACTCCAAATAGAGTTAACCTTGATGGAACTTTCTCAGCGCAAATATATACCAAGCTCCACTCAATAACACCAGCTAAATTGGCTTTACAACTAATCCGACTGCAAAATCAGATTAATCCATCACTTCCACGCGACAGCCGGTGCCGGCAAAATTATGTTGACGAGGGGAAGCAAAAGAGCATGCATGCATATGCATAATATCGCATGCACTCCAACATATTTGACTTCATATGGCACACTCAGCGAGTGCATTCACGCTAATACTCAGCAACACAATAAAGCAAAATACCACAAAAAAATTCACAAATATTCCAGACACAGAAAACGAACATTGCAAAGAAGAAAAGCAACGAGCACCCACGATTGACGAAAGTAGGATCGAACTACATTCTGAATTCAATATATCATCCAATTTCCAAACCAATTCAAGTCTCAAAATTAGGCTCGACCTCATGAAATTATACTAACAATATCCATAAGAAGACAGAGAGACATCACGAATTCAAAACTCCAAAAACTGTATGGAAAACGATAACGTTCCTCAATTGACAGAGAGATAGATCGCACCCTTTCAATCCAGCGGGACATCCACGTCACCATCAGCAATTTCCTGTTGCAAATCCTTCGGGCTCTTCCCATCAACAGTACACCCCACGCTCACACAAGTGCCAAGAATTTCCTTCACGGTCCCGCCCAGATCCTTCGCCATGGACCTCGGCCTCATGATCCTCGCGATCTCCACGACGTCGTCGAGCGAGATATTCCCAGTGTGCTTAATGTTCTTCGTCTTCTTGCGATCCCTCTCGGGCTCCTTCAGGGATTTGATGACGAGCGCCGCCGCCGAGGGGACGACGGCGACCTTGGCCTGCCTGTTCTGGACGGTGAGCTTGACGGTGACGCGGAGGCCCTTCCAATCCTTGGCGGTCTCTTTGGCGATGTCCTCGCCGATCTTCTTGGGGGAAAGGCCGAGCGGGCCGATCTTCGGGGCGAGGGAGCTGGCGGCGCCGACCTCGCCGCCGGTGACCCGGACGTACACGTCCACGACCTGCGACGGATCGAACTTGGGCGGCATTTGCTGCAGAGATGGGCTGGGTAGGGTTAGGGTTTCAAATGGAGAGGGAGAGGGAGAGGGAGAGGCGTTTGGGGAAGAAATGAGGTTTATAAGTTCGGAGATTAGGGTTTTGCAATGCTAGTGAGGGAAATGTCGAGTTTGTCCTGATGACTGAGGCCTTTGGTTGGGGCTCTCTTGAAGTGTCTGCTGGGCTTTGACACGATTGGGCCTGCATTTTTTTAATAAAACTAATGAGTTGTTTGATACAATTTCGTATAATTATTTTTTCTTTTATTTATTTTTATTTTTCCTCTTTTTAAATTTTTTTGTATTCTCCATTACTTGGGAGCTTCTTCTAAAATCCTTTGTTCAACAACCAGAAGCGTCCCACCACGACCAACACATCTTCTCTGCCACTGTCCAACTACTACTATAGCAATAACACACTAGCTTGCGAATTAGGGATTCATTGGTTTGATTGGAGTTTGATTGGATTAATGAGTTTGATTGTCTTCAAATTTACCTGCGCAAATCAAAGGTATAAAGGTTAATTGATGGATGAAATCTTTTTGTGATGTTTGTTGTAAGGATAATGGTGGTCTATATAATGGTAATTTGAATTTAGAGAAGTGGTGGTGCCGTGATGGATGTTAGAGGGCTTGGTGTTCGGTGGTGTTGGCTAGTGGTGGTAGTTGTGGTTATCCTTGGCTTTGGTGGTTGGCGATGTTGGCAGGTTTGGTATTGGGGTGTGTTGATCAGTGGTGGTGGCATATTGGGAATCAGTGGATGTGGTAGTTGGTAATGTTTGTAACTAGGTGTTCGGGAGTGTTGGTTATTGTTGTTGGTGGTGATGGTGGTCAATGGGTATGGTAATGGGCAATGTTGATGTTTTGGTGTTCTTGGGTAATAAGTGTTAGTGACTAACATTGAAGTAAAGAAGAGATATCAAATGCTTCCAATAAAAGTTGAAAGGTCGATCTCAAAAATAAAAAAAAAATCAAAACAAAACTGAAAACTCCAAAATAGAGTTTTAAAAAACAGTCTCATTTTGAAAACTTATTTATAAAACTGAAGGGGAAAAAAATATACACCTATTTGTCAAATGGCGATTTTTTTTCAGTTTTTAAAACCGAATAAGAAATTGTTTCAAATACTTAGTACATGTAAATATTACTTTCACTTAATACTTTTACCATTTGTTGACTTGCCAGATGCCCCTATACATCACACCATCATGTGCTACCTCTCTGTTCCATTGCATTTTGACCGTTTGTCTTAGTGTGAGATCTTATGATAGACTTTAAATGTGTAAAAGTCAACTTCACTAGTTGCTTTTACCATATCTCGACTCGTTTGGCGATAATTAGCCAATCTATCATTGCTGCTTGAGTTCAATTCAATATCTATGTAGTACTAAATAGGAACAATATCACCTATGTCCCTGAGGTTTGGGGGTAATTACACGCGAGGACAATAATTTGTAATAATTACACTTATCACTACACAAAAAGAAGGATTTAACGATGAATTTTTAGCGACGGACAAAATTTCGTGGCTAAAAGCCATTTCAACGACGAAAAAAATCGTCGATGAAAATCCATCGGTAAAAATATTTAACGACGGAACACTCCGTCGTTAAAATGTTTTACCGACGGATTTTCATCGACTGTTTTTTACGGACGAAAAGTACCGTCGATAAATATTTTATGAGTTTTTTTAATTTTCGATGATTTTCAAAAACATAGAGGCGACTGATTTCGTCGGTAAAAATATCCGTCGGTGAAAGTAGAGTTTTCCCGACGGACTTTTACCGACTGGTGTGTTCCGTCGGTAAAAATCTTAAAAACACATATCCCCTTCTGCTTTTTTTTTCTACCGTCTTTCTCTCTCTCTCTCTATTAACTCTCATCGGTAATATTTCCTTCGACGCCACCTCTGTCGCCATCCCCGGCAACCCACCCCCAAACAGAATATAGCCTGCCACTGCCACCGTCGCCGCCACTGCCTACGATCTTCAAAACCGAAGAACTGTCGCCGCCACTGCCGCCGATCTTTCTTGCGGTCTCTTGATTTTCAGGTAGGTTTTGCACCTGTTTTTCATATCCATTTGCACCATTTTCATGAATTTACTTGTAATTGCATCTATGCAATGCAACAATGTGTATGCTTGTTTAAACGATTGGTTTTACATGGTTGAGTGATTGAAATGAGTCTAGTGATCAGCCAAGCTGTTCCGTGGGAATTTGTTATTAAGATACTTTGCATTATGTTAGAATTTTTAGTAAAAGTTTACAATTTTCTGAAATAGTGTGTATTTTTAACTCTAAATTGAATACCCTAATTCAATCGGACCCTAAATTGAACTAATTGAACCCTAAATTGAATGCCCAAATTCAACTGAACCCTGAATTGAACTAATTAAACCCCCTAATTGAACCCTAAATTGAACCATAATTAAACCCTAAATTGAATGCCTTAATCGAATTGAACCCTAAATTTAACTAATTGAACCCCTGATTGAACCCTAAATTGAATGCCTAATCCAACTGAACCCTAAATTGAATTTATTGAACCCCCTAATTGAATCCCAAATTGAATGTCTCAATTCAACCGACCCCTAAATTGAACTAATTGAACCCTAAATTAAAGTAATTGAACCTTAATTAAACCCTAAATTGAATGCCCTAATCCGAGGTCGAACCCTAAATTGAACCCCTAATTGAACCCTAAATTGAATGTCCTAATCCAATTGAACCCTAAATTGAACTAATTGAATGCCCCAATTCAACCGAACCCTAAATTGAACTAATAAAACCCTCTAATTGAACCCTAAATTGAAGTAATTGAATCTTAATTAAACCCTAAATTGAATGCCTTAATCGAATCGAACCCTAAACTAAACTAATTGAACCTTAAATTAAATGCCCTAATCCAACCGAACACTAAATTGAACTTATTGAACCCCCTAATTGAATGCCCCAATTCAACCAACCACCAAATTGAACTACAATTGAACCCTAAATTAATGTAATCGAACCCTAATTATACTACTTGAACCCCTAATTGAACCGAACCCTAAATTAAATTATTTGAACCCCTAATTGAACCCTAAATTCAATGCCCTAATCCAATCGAACCCTATATTGAACTAATTGAACCTCCTAATTGAACCCTAAATTGAATGCCCCAATTCAATCGAACCTTAAATTGAACTAATAGAACCCCCTAATTGAACCCTGAATTGAAGTAACTGAACCCCCTAATTAAACCCTAAATTAATTGCCCTAATCAAATCGAACCCCAAATTGAAATAATTCAAGCGCATCGGATATGTGCATTTTGAACAATTTTTTTCCATTTGAACATTGATCATTTGTTTCATAATTTTAGGTTGTTAATTGTGCATTTGAGAATTGTGATTATTGATCGATGATTTTAGATTGTTAATTGATGATTTTATGTTATTAGCTGTGCATTTAAAGTAAATGAGATTATTAATTGATGATTTTAGGTTGTTAATTGATGATTTTAGATTGTTAATTGTGCGTTGAGCATTTGAGATATTGAGATTGTTGACGGAGAATGGGACCCAATTAGATTGAATGTGTGATTTTTATTGCATTGAGCATTTGAAAATTGAGAATTGAGATTGTTGACGGAGGATGGGACCCAATTGGATTGAATGTGTGATTTTTATTAATTTTTATTGCATTGAGCATTTGAGAATTGAGAATTGAGATTGTTGACGGAGGATGGGACCCAATTGGATTGAATGTCTGATTTTTATTAATTTTTATTGCATTGAGCATTTGAGAATTGAGATTGTTGACGGAGGATGGTGCGACACCCTCAACCCTGGTGACGTCACCGGGGCTGAGTTATCGACCATAATCACATTCAAAACCCTGTGCTGAATACAGAGCAACTACATCCTCATACTCACACATCATTAATAGACGCTCCAAAATGCGTCCTTACGAAAAATTTTCTTACAAACATACATCATACTGCAGCGGAAGACTCTCAAGTCTATGAACAACATGCATATGTACAACCTAATATACGACTGTAGTCGTAGGATTCTTAACAACCGATCTCACGGCTCAATCTTTACCTCACACAACGCATCCCCTTGCTCAACTTTTCTAACTTGTTTCTCTTCCCTTCTCTAGAGGGTTCTCCTTATAGCCTGCACAATACAACATAAGGAATGAGCGCAAATCGCCCAGTAAAGACAACACGAGGAATATCGTGTACAAATGATTCAAAAGACTCGGAGGAATAATAATCATCTCAACGATAGCAATGAATCAAGAGTAGTCAATAAATTTTAGCATCAACATAACTTGTCAAACGAAAAGTTTTCTTTCGTTAGACTGAGCGGCTTTAAGGCCCAATAGAACAGCATTACTGCCACCTCCTCATGGACTGGACTGACTGACTAACTGACTATGCAAGTGAATACTAAAACAGGAAATTGAAAAATAAACATCAACGAAATACAAGTCATTAACATCAAAAGAAAATCAAATGCAATGCAACTCAGACACGACAGACTAGACTCGACCAGACATGACAGACTCGACTCGCGCGCCCTACATCCTCTTTGCCAGTGATCATGTTTCACAGGCCATCCTCCTCATATTGATGTCCCATTTTACGGGATGTTCATCTCAGTCTCAAGTAAATAAAAGAGACATTGTCAACAAGCAGGGAACTCATTTAGAGTGCTTTCCCTAATCACGTTACAGCCAAGCAACAAGACATCATCAACGGGGCGGACTAAGGGAAAATTTATTCCACCTTATGTCCTCAACAACACAGCTCAACAAGGAATACCAAATCAGAAGATTGACCGGTGTTCAGACCTAACAACAAGAGTTCAACGTAACATCATCAACATGGTGGACTTGGGAGAAGATTACCGCAAGCCCTCAACAACGTTCTTACATAAGAGAAATGTCGGTTATCAATAAATGCCAACATTTCACAACAACACGCAACGACCTCAACAACATCAACGACATCATTATCAACGATAGGACGGACTCGGGAGAAGATTACCGCAAGTCCTCAATGGTGTTCTCAAAGAGAAGAGATATCGGCTATCAATAATTACCGGCATCTCACAACCACCACACAACAATCCTACACAACATCATCATCCACTTCAGGTATGCTAATCAAATCAAGTCATAGCATATAAGGACGCCCATCATCCTCACTAAATTCTATCAACAGGGCGGACTAAGGGAATTTCTTCTACCCTAAGTCCTCAACAGCACAATTCAAATATACGTATACCGGTCACAATGACTAACAGCAAGAGTCCAACATAAACGTCATCAACATAGTATGCTAATCGAAACAATGCATTAGCATAATAGAACCGCATTGTCCTTACCTGCTTGGCTTATAGCCGAAGCAACTCGCAATCTCTGATCGCAATGAGCTGCATCACCTAGTCAAATCATATCATGCTCGTTAGTCATCATTCATCATATACGCACTCCTTATTCTACCCATTCCCACTTAACCGTTCATAGCATCTTACGATAGCTAGTTAATTCGATCCGATAATTGGATCCTTAATCTAGCCTTATCGACTTATTATCGATAACAACCCTCATTTTAGACATACTACCACTATTCCTTGCTTCCCACCCCTCCAAACGCTAAATTATGCACGTTCTTAAAAATTTAACGCTAACATGGCAAATTACCAAAATACCCCCTGATGGCCGCTACATCACCAACACCCCAAAACCACTTTAAAACTACTTTTTAGATGTACTGCATCATTTATAGACCAAATATTCCCTCAAAAAATTTTAAAGGGAAAATCACCAAAACACCCCCCTCTGGGCGTCAAATTACCAAAGCGCCCCCGGGATTCACTGTCACCACATTGCCCCCCTAAATCACTTCAAAACAACCTTTTAGGTGTTTTACAACTCTTTCTGGACTACAAATTCTTCTGAAAAATTTTATAGAAAATTACCAAAATACCCCCTCTAGCGGCAAATTACCAAAATGCCCCCGGGGTTCACTATCACCGCAATGCCCCGAATCAGCTTCAAAACAACCTTTTAGGTGTTTTACAATCCTTTCTGGACTAAAAAGTCCCTTGAAAAACTTTCTGAGAAATTTATCAAAATACCCCTCTCCAGGTGGCAAATTACCAAAGTGCCCCTGAGGGTTCTCGGCACCATAAAAATCTCAAAACCACTTTAAAATGATATTTTATACCTCCTGCATTCCTTCTTGAGCTAAAAAGTATTTTACAAAATTTGTGCCCAAAAATCCCGAACCGGTGTCCGGACCGAGCGCTTAAAAGCCCGTTCGGCCAAAAATAGCTAACAACTTTGGAATGACCCGAAAACTTGGAAAATGGAACTTCTCAGCATTATAGCATCCTCATTAAATTTTTGCACAAAACCGCATTCGTTTGATATTTTAAATTTCACCATAAAGCTCTAAACTTCCCGCATCCGTTCACCCCCTTCCAGATCTCGGAAAAATCTAAAATTTTTCCACGATACAGGTCTCTCAAAAATAATTAGGGTCTATTTTTTGTACTTTGGCTAAATCGGCCTCTAGATATTTTTAAAAATTCGGATTAGAACCTGTATGTTGAATCTTTACTTTTTGCGATAATTACATCTACTATTGAAATCATCACACACACTAACACACCTTGAGCGCACACACAAGTCTTCTTCCTCCTTCAGCCCGTCATACACCTGGGCACACTCTTCCCCAATCCCACATGTATTTCTCATTAGTTTCACATTATAATCACTCGGTTATATCACAAATTACACATGGACACCCTAACTCCACTTAATTTACACAATTACACCGTATAAATTCATACCCATATCCACCCGAAGGACACACACTCACACAAATACATGTTTACTGTGTAAGTTCATCCAAAAATAACCCAAATGAAACCCACAATTTCTTCACAATTAATGGTTCGAGATGGAAAGATTACCCTGTTAGGGTTTATGATTTTTTTTCTTCTTCTTTCTTCCTCTTTTCTTTTCTTCTTTTTTCTTCTCTTTTCTCCTCCCAGTTTCTGGGTTCTTCACGGGTTACTGTTCATGCCCAGCAACTATTCACGAGTTTCCCTTAATTCCACTTTCCACCCCACAAACTTTCTTTTATAATTCCCTCATTCAACTTCATCCATTCTTTATTTTATTATTTCCCAACACTTAGTCAGCCCAATTCCAATCAGGAGGTGGCCACGACTCAGCTGAATTCTCTCAATTGTGATACCTTTTACAACTTTCAACAATTTGCAATTTAGTCCCTCAAGTTTCCAAAATTGCATTTTGACCCCTCGACTTTGGAAAATTACAATTTGATCCTAAAATCACCCTAACCCCTCATTTAGCCCCCTAACACCTCATTATCATCAAAATGATGCTACTTAATAAAAATATGCATCCCGTTCATCATATATTTTCAAAATTACACTTTTACCCCCTTTAACTTTCTAAAATTATATTTTGACCCCCAAGGCCAAACTAACCTCCCATTTAGCTCCCTAACACTTAATCATCATCAACATATTGCTACGTAATAAAAATAGTACCCCTTAATTAATCAAACTCACGATTAGATTAATTTCCAGTATTTTCGGGGTATCACAGATGGGACCCAATTGGATTGAGATCCCCATCAGGTAGTACAGACACGGACACCGCGTCCGATCGACGCTGACACCAAAACAACATATTTTAGCTTTATACTTGTGGACACATCTTCAATGGGTGTCCGACTATCTGGAAATTAAAAAATAAATCAATGTCTTCGAACACCCTATATGAGGTGTTGAACACGTGTCCGGAGATGTCCGACACGTGTCCAGATGTGTCGATGAGGTGTCGAGGTGTCGGTAGGTCACGGACACCCCGTCCGATCGACACCGACACTGAAAAATGTTATATTTTTGCTTTATACTTGTGGACACCTCTTCAAGGGGTGACGGACACAGTGTCTGGGATTTAAAAAATAAATCAATGACTTCAGACGTGCCTGGTACCTCTGGTACGTGTCAGTAGGTGTCGGACACATGTCCGGAGGTGTCCGACACATTTCTGGAGGTGTCCGACACGTTTTCGGATGTTTTGATGAGGTTTCGAGGTGTCGGTAGGTCACGGACACTGCGTTCAATTGACACCGACACCGAAATGTCACATTTTGACTTTATACTTGTGAACACCTCTTCAAGGGGTGTGTGGACACAGCGTCCGGCATTTAAAAAATAAATCAATGTCTTCAGACGTGTTCGGAGATGTCGGACACCATACCGACACCCTATATGAGGTATTGGAAATTGAGATTGTTGACTGTGCATTGAGAATTGAGATTGTTAACGGAGGATGAGACCCAATTGGATTGAGATATCTGTGAATTAGTTGAATGGTTGGTTTTTAAATTTAGGTTAATTAGATTAACGCGACATTTTTAGTACCCTTTAGAATCTCATCGTGGCTCCAGCATGGCTATAATTAGCCATAATTAGTCCCGATTAACCCTAATGAACCCAATTAACCCTAATTAGCTCTAACAAGCCTAATTAGTTTAATTTACCCTAAGAACCCAATAAAAATTAAATTAGCTGTAATTACATCAAATTGATCATAATTAACACCAATCAGTCCAAATTAAACCCTAATTAGTCATAATTACTCATATCTTGTAGACCCGTGATTAGATTTATTAAACCATAAAACCTAACTAAACTCTGATTACGCGCCTAAGTAGTCGTAATTAAGCCTAATAACACAATTAACCTAATTAGCCCTAATTAGGACTAATCAACACTACTTCGCACAATTAAACCCTAATTAGCTCAAAATAACCCTAATTAGTCATAATCAACCCTAATTAGCTATAATTAGTCCAAGGTAGTCCTCATTAACATTAATTAGCCCTAACATAACTCAATTAAGACTAATTAGCCCTAATTAGGACTAATCAACACGACTCCGCATAATAAAACCCGGCTATTAGCTCAAAATAACCTTAATTATTCTTAAATAACCCTAATTAGCTATAATTAGCCCAAGATAATCCTCATTAACACTAATTAGCCAAGAGATTGTTCAATTACTCGTTTCTTATAAAACTTGCATTCTTTATATTCGTTGTTGTTTTGCGAAGTCCATTGGCAACGAGATGGTTCAACTCGTTGCCAACGAATTCTATTTAAAGTGGAATTGGTAACATATGCAACGATCTTTCTGCAGTTTTGATATTTCGGAAAGATTCTTGCATATATTATCAATTTCTGAACGCATGCATGCATAAAACCCTTAGTTCCCGTTCAAAGGTACTCATTACAAAGTAATGCTTTGTAATGAGCCTTTGGATGTCCAGTTTGGACAATTTGGAAAAGCTACGTGTTTATAAAACAGTGTTTCAACTCATGCTCTGTGTTCTATGTCGTGGATATTTGGTACACGTTCTCATGTGTTTCTCTAGGTGCATACAGATCTGGTGTTCTAACATCCGTCAAACCTTACAAAGCAAGGTTAGATGAATGTTAGAACACCTAATCGATGTCGTGTACTTGGAGAAATGCGGGGAGGTGCTGCCGAATTTTCCGCAGACATAGGACTAAGCATGAGTTATTCACTGTTTTATAAACATGTGCTTTTCTGAATGGGATAGGACCACTACCTATTAGAGAATGGAGGGAAAATACATAGACATGTTGTCACATTCATGCATTCATATTTACATCGACCCTGCCTAATGATTGGTCATAATTGAAGGTGGTATACAGTACGATAATTCAGTCGTCATGTCGGTCGATCGAAGTTGGATGAAAAGGAAGAATGCTGAAATTTTGAGGATCGCGTTGACGAATTTCTCGACTTCGCTTACGCGCATCCTGCACATGTTGACCTTGATAAGATAAGGTGTCCGTGCGGTAGATGTGAGTTGTTGCATTGGAGAAAAAGAATTGAAGTAAAATGGCATCTTCGTCGGTACGGTTTTATGGGTGGATACACAAGGTGGACGCAGCACGGGGAAACGATAGTATTGTCGTCCAACCCGGCTAGTCAAACTGAAGTTAGGGAGGAGGCACGGTATGTTTACCGAGATATGATTATGGATGCTGGGCATGCTAATGTTGACTGGGGTAACGACGGTGGTGACGACAGTCCACAACTGCCGAACGAGGGGGCTCATCAGTTTTATGAGTTGTTGAGAGCTGCGGAAGAGCCGCTGTGGGATGGAGCTCCGAAACACACACGGCTGTCTGCGGTTAGTAGGTTATTACAGTTGAAATCAGACCACGGGCTGAGTGAGAAAGGTTTTAACGAGTTTGTTACCTTAATCAAAGAAATTCTGCCCGAAAGTGAAAAGCTACCGCCGTCGTACTATGACGCGAAGAAGATGATGAGGAAACTTGGGTTGAGCTATGAGCGGATAGATGCGTGCAATAACGATTGTGTATTATTCTGGAAAGAGAATAAGGATTTGTCACGGTGTCCAGTATGTGATCATTCGAGGTACAAACCGGACAAAGGGAAGAAGAAAAACATTGCATGGAAGATATTGCGATATTTCACAGTCACACCACGGCTTCAGAGAATGTACTACTCCTCCAATACGGCTGAACATATGAGGGCTCACCGTGAGACTCGTAGCAACGATGCCGATGTGCTGACACACCCAGCTGATGGAGAGGCGTGGAAGGAGTTTGACCGCAGGCATCCAGTCTTTGCTCAGGAAGTTCGGAATGTTAGACTTGGTCTGGCAACCGATGGGTTCAACCCTTTCGGTCAGTCTACCACGCCTTACTCCTGTTGGCCTGTTATTATTGTCCCGTACAACCTTCCACCAGGCATGTGCATGAAGAAGCCGTACATGTTCTTGTCGTTGCTTATTCCGGGGCCGAAGAGTCCCGACAAGGACATAGATGTGTATTTAAGGCCGTTGATTGATGAGTTAAAACAGTTATGGAATCATGGAGTCGAAACATATGATGCATCCCTTAAACAAAATTTTCAGATGAGGGCTGCTTTGATGTGGACTATACATGATTTCCCCGCATTGGGAATGACGTGTGGCTGGAGCACACATGGGAAGCTAGCATGCCCTGCTTGTATGGGCGTGAACCCCGGTCATACGTTAAAGCACGGCGGAAAGCCCTCGTGGTTCGGATGTCACCGTAAGCTTTTGCCACCGGGCCATCAGTTTCGTAGGCAGAAGGATAAATTTGACGGGACAATCGAGCGTGAGGTTGTCACACTGGACTACCCATCTGGTGAAGAAGTGCTCTCACACCTGGAGGCACTTGATACTGACATACCACACGGTAAGGGTGTGCCAGATCAGAAGATTCCAGGGTACGGGAAAGAGCACAACTGGAGAAAATTTTGTATCTTCTGGGAGTTAGCCTACTGGAGGACGCTCGTTATCCGAAACAACATGGATGTGATGCATATTGAGAAGAACGTTTTTGATAATGTGTTCAACACAGTGATGAATGTCAAGGGCAAATCGAAAGATCACCTTAAAGCGAGAAGGGATCTACAACAGTTGGGTGTACGCCGTGAATTGCATCCTCGGACAGTCAGTGGGAGGACGATACTTCCGAAAGCACCTTACTGTCTAGACAAGAAACAAGTGGAGAAGGTCTGTCAGTGGGTTAAGAATTTGAAGCTTCCGGATGGGTTTGCGTCCAACATATATCAGAATGCAAGTTCCAAGGGATGAAGAGTCACGACTGCCACGTATTCATGGAGAGATTCATTCCTATTGCCTTCCGGGGACTGTTGCCACGGGTTGTTTGCGAGACTTTGACTGAATTATCTCATTTCTTTCGAGATATATGTTCTTCTACGATCCGGGTGAGTAACATGGAAGTGCTTGAGAAGAACATTGTGGTGACGATTTGCAAGCTGGAGAAAATCTTCCCACCTTCGTTCTTTGATTCAATGGAGCATCTGCCTGTTCACTTGGCATATGAAGCTAAGATGGGTGGACCCGTGCAATATCGGTGGATGTATCCCTTCGAGAGGTAATCTTTAAATTGTTACAGTTGTTCGTTTACACTTAATGCGACACTGTTATCATTGATATTCCACCTAACTCGATTCGCTAAACTTCTAGGTTCATGTTCCATTTAAAGAAAAAAGTCCGCAATAAGGCTCGGGTTGAGGGCTCAATTGCGGAGGCTTACGTAATGGAAGAACTTGTAAACTTTTGTAGTCAATATTTCGGGCCTGATGTTGGTACAAGGTTAAATCAACTAGGCCGAAATGACCCCGGATCAAGCACAAATTTGGAAGGGCAATTGTCAATATTCAAGCAGTCAGGTAGTCCGTTCGGCCGAACGTATACTCGATGGCTAACGGATGAAGAGTACAGTGCTGCAACAATATATGCCCTTCTAAATTGCGATGAAGTTTCGGCATTCGTTGAGTAAGTTAAAGTCTTAATTCACTTACATTGCTGTACATAATTGAAAGTGTGTGTTAAGCGAGTCAACTATATTGGTTTGCAGTGAGTTCGATGCGGAATCTTTAATCACTGATCCCGCTGGACTTGAATCTCATCGAAAATCACAATTTGTACAGTGGTTCAAAAGGCGTGTAAGATTGTTAACATTATATTATGTGTTATATACAGTTCTGTGGCCAATTAGTATACTGATTTATCCTTAATTTTTACCGTCATCTACAATAGGTTCAGTCAATGGATAGACCAGTGGCCTCCTGCTTGAAATTACTAGCTGAAGGCCCTAACAAACAAACATCCTGTTACGGAGGCTATATCATCAACGGGTTTAGGTTTAACGTAAAAGATGATGACCGAACAAAACAAACCCAAAACAGTGGAGTCTTGGTCAACGGCGACTGTTATGCCGAGAATTGCATGGACTTTTACGGAGAGCTAGATGAGATTGTTGAGCTAACATATCTGGGTTCCCAAAACCGCCTGGTAATGTTCAAGTGTACGTGGTTCGATGTCACATGCAGTAGAGGAATCCGTGTTAGCTCTCAAGGGATTGTAGATGTCAATGTCAAGTCAAGACTTGCATCAGACGAGCCCTTTGTGTTTGCTAGTCAAGCTGTACAAGTCTTTTACGCGGAGGACGTCGCCAATCCCAAATCTCATTGGTATACAATTATCAAGTCCAAGAAATTGCCCGTGACATATGACAGTGAGCTAGACTCCTTTCAAGCCGACCAACCACCTGTCTTGTTCCCTGTTGAGGTCAACAACGAGGAGGACGATCTTCCTCTTCCAACAACACTTCATGTAGGAGAAGAAGTCGTAGATGATGACGCGGAAGACGTGGAAAGTGTTGGAGATGATGTGACCGAGTCTACTGATGAAGAGGATGAATTAGAAGATGAAGAGGACGACGAGTCCCACGAAGAAGAGGACGACGAGGAAAGTGATGAAGATGATGATGATTCTCAAACTGAAAATGATTGACTTGTAATGTTGTAACATCCGGGAAAAATGTAGTAACATTTTAGAACTTGGTTCATATTGATGTGTTTTTGCACCTCCGTTCATATATATATATTGCCGATGATGATTTTTGCCAAATTATTGTTTTTAATGTGTTAATGTCTTTGTAATTTATCTATACGAAGTCAGATATGGATAGGATACGGGCTATTCGTGGCCGGGCTGGACGCCGAGCTGCTTCCTCCCCGGTGGGTCCCACCTCGTCATTGCCCACTGATGACGAGGCACAGAGTGATCGCGTACAGCAGATGGGGCCCCAGCCGTCGCCGTCGCCCCAGCCCGACGCAGATCCCACACGCGCGTTGATTCTCCTTCTTCCGTGGGTTCTACCTCAGGTATAGTTGATAACGGTGTTTAGTACATTTTCGCTAGCCTTATATTTAAAGTATATTTGAACTGTATTAATGTCTGTGTTTTGTAGGATCTCGACGAGGCCGTGGTCCGACACGCGGGGTACGCATCGACCCCCAGCGTAAACAGAGAGTTACGCTCACCCAGGAGGGCCTGTAAGTAAAAAAAAATCACATCATGCCTTATATTTAAAATTTTGGGGTGTTAATTTATATTTGAACTGTATTAATTTATTTATTTACTTCTTTGGCAGGATCCTGGAGAATCAGGCGAGGACGAAGATCGGCGTTCTTGTGAAGGGCCGATTCTTCGAGCCACGCCTGTACTGGAAGGACTGGGATGCCGCTGCGAGGGAGTCCCTATGGGAGGAGTGGCTGGTACGGTGAAGTATTTTTTTCAGCGATAGTATTTGTTTAATTAGAGTTTGTTTTCTGTTGTTAATTTGTGTTATTGAATGCCTTACAGGAGGGGTTCACGTTTGACTCGCCTGAGCAGCAGGTACTGGGGCAGCAGGCCTTCTTTGCTTACATCGGCAAGAATTACCGCCGATGGCTCCACGACGCACGGGACCGGGCGAAGAAGATGCTGCCCGAGGGTGCCCCGATGACGGAGATGACGAGATATCCCCCACATTGGATATCTCAACTGTATGGGGGAGATGATAGATCGGTGGGCTGCGGATCCAGGTTGGGACGCCAAGAGTAAGAGCGGGGCTGAGAACAGACAGAACAAAGATCCGACGCACACGGGGGGGTCGGTGCCACACGACATCGTCCGACACAAGAATGCGGTCGAGCACCCGGATCTGGAGGAGGATGAGGTCGTAGCTCTGACGTATAATCAGACGCACGTGCGGAAGAAGGACAAGGACGAGGCGCACCGGGCGGGCGACTATATTTCAGATATTGCCCGGCGGATCGATGTGAGTCAATTTGTTTAAGTTGTTAATTTTTTGTCTTTCTATCCTCAATGTCTGTTGCGTTAATTAATGCCCTAACATATCTTTAAATCACTATTTTTGCAGGCCTCGTATGAACAGCTTAGGGGGTCCGAGCAGCAGTCCGGACAGCCATCAGCGTCCACTAGTACGGGTGCGAGTACTGGGGGGTTGAAGCGATGGCTGGATACGCCGGAGGTCGTCAATCGGCCGAAAGGCCGCATACGCGGCCTGCCTAGCACGACTGCTCGTGCCGTGATAGGAGCGTCCTCACCCCCCACTGCCCCTCCACAGACACCGGCTCCTCGGCATCCAGTTGGACGACGAGGAGATCCAGCGCATTGCTACGGTGGTGTTGAGGATGATCAGGGAGCAGGATCAGCAGGGTACCGTAGCTGGACATGCCAGCCGGCCCCGGATCAGCAGGATCCAGATCCGGGACTCGGCAACCCCTGATGAGCCCCTTCTCGTGCCCGTTCCCAGCTTCCCCCCCAGCCCCCGCGCCCGGCTTGTACTCTTCTCCCCTCCCTTAACCGGCTGTATCCGGTTCCCAGCTTGTACATAATGAGTCTTTTTTATGATTAATTATATATATTTCTTTGTGTATTGATTATTGCGCGTTGTTGTTGAGGATTGAAAATTTTATTACAGGTTTGGGCATTAGGAAAATTTTAAAAAATTTTGACTTTTGGCGACGGATTATATCCGTAGCTAAATTTTTTTAATTACTATCGGTTTTTTAGCGACGAATATTCCGTCGCTAAATAAGACATTTAGCGACGGAATATTCCGTCGCTAAAACATTTATTCTGTCGCCTGAAACGCACGCTCTGGATCCTCTCCCCATCGAAAGGTCTACCAAAAAACCCAGGATGAGGAAACATACCCAAGTCCACTTTCCCTTTCCGATGGGGTTAGTTAGGGACCGTCTCACCAGTACGAGTGCGCGTTTAGCCTCTCAAATGAAGTTATCGCCTGTAACAAGCTAGCTCAAAGATTCTGTACCGGGGAGGAAGGCTAGAGCTGCTTTCTTTCTAAGAACGGAACGAGGGCAGCCGCCACTGTTTTTAGGTTATCCCATAGAACTCAATTCAATTGAGAGATGGTGGAGTACGGGCTAATTTAACAAAAAAGAAATTAAATTAAAAAACTTAAAATATAATTAGAGACGAATATTCCGTCGCTAATTAATAAATAAATTCGTCATAAAAACTTAAATATTACACAACGGATTTAAAAATTCCGTCGCCAAACTATTAGTAACGGGCTTTTATACGAGGGACTTTTAGCGATGGTAAATCCGTCGCTAAAACATTTAGCGATGGATTTTAAGCTTTTAGCGACGGATTTTCCCGTCGCTAAAAACCTTTTTTCTTATAGTGTATGTCCGTTGATCAAACGGAATTTGAAAAACCCTAACGGTTTTGATAAGAAGACTGCATTACCCTCAAGTTACAAATTTATTTATTCAAATGCCATTTTTCTTTTTTTATCTTTTTTTTTGTTCTCTCTCCTTTCTCTCTCTCTGATTCAATCTCTCAAATTCAATCTTCAAACTCAATCTCTCAGATTCAATCCCACGGCTTCCCCGCACTCCCATCCTACCTCACCCTGCACCTGCCCCATCCTCTCTCCCCACCCAGCTGTCGCACACCCATGCTCCCCCCATGCAGGCCCCGGCCCTGCTCTTCCCCCCCACGTCGCCGTTGTCCCTCTTTCCCCACCATGCCGCAAGACCCCTCTCTGCCGCAAGACAACGCGAATTGCCCATCTCTCTCTCTCTCTCTCATGCCGTAACTCAGAATCACGGTAGGATGCCTCTCTTGGGTTATTGAATTGATAGTGGGTTTTGGTTTGGGAAGAAAGAAGTGGGTTATGGCAGTGGTGCGGGGTGGTGGGTAACGACGGTGGTGCCGAGTAGTTGGCTCACGGAAGTTGGGATGGTGGTTCGCAATGGTGTGTTGGTATGGTGGGGGGCGGCTATGGCGTGGGGAAGGGTGGGGCAGGGATGGATGGGGTGATGGAGCTGCCGGTCATGAAAACATATTTCAAATTAGGATTTTGAAATCCTAATTTGCAAATTGAGACCCTAGTTTTTTTATGCAGATTGAGAAATTTCAATGAAATAGACTATAAGCGGCAGATTCTCCATAAGAGACACTAGAAATTTTTATGAAATAGACATAGCAAATTGAAAATTTTTAAAATCTTAATTTAAAATTTTTAAAAATATTCATTATATACAGCACAAAGGGTAGTATTGTCAATTTTAAAATACGTATTGATGACATCATAAAAAAGTACACTTTTTGGACGGAATCTTGACGGATGGAAACGGTTGATAGATTTTTAAATTGTTTGGTCACGAAATGTTACATTTTAAAACTTTATATCCTTGACTGTAATTATCCCATAACCTCAGGGACATAGGTATAATTAGCCCTACTAAATGTCAAAAGAGTATTTTCAATTAAATAGAAGTAGTTTAATGTATCTTTAGCGATAAGGGACGCGTAAAAGAATACAATGGTACGTGAAAATATTATATTTCATTTGTAGGATTCTCAACGACATAAGCACCTTTAGAGAGTGTTGTTATTGGGCCAATGCATGTTGTTTGACTGACAACCTTGGATTATTATGAATTCCTTGTTGAGTCGGACACTACTCGAGCTCATTCAGCTTAATAGTCACTTTGATATGGACTCAACTCCGAGCTCGATTCATTTGCAATTCTGTTGTTAGATCATTGACCAAAAGTCAATTGAAATAACACGAAGATGTTCCTACACCTCGAACAAAATGTCTAAGACAAGTTTTCAAAAAGACGTGATTGAATTAGGTTTTAAAAACTAGAATGCGATGACAAAAATATCATGAACGGATTAAACAACAAAAATGCTATTGAATGTATAGCCAGAATATTGTTGTTTCTCTGTCTAAAATCCAAATGTTCTCTCAATTTGACAGTCAAGACCGTTTCCTTGCCCGATCCAAAATCAAAAAATGTGGAGAGACGGGGTGGGGTGTATCTCATGAGACGCTTGAGAGGAGAAGCAGTCGAACATTAAACTGTGAAAGGACAATGATGCGATACCACCCGCCCGATGCTCGAAATATCTCTTTTCTCGAGGTCTTTTGAATAGTAAAAAGACTACCTTTTCTTTCGGTGATGCCCCTCGACGTGACAAATCTACACCGTGTTCAATATTTTACAAACATGAATGTGTGCCATTCTACACTTCACATCCCTATTGGCTGATATCCTGCACCAATCGTTGAGTACAAAGAGTAGCAAGTTTTTCTCTTTTATTGTGGGTACATTTGGGGAGGGCCAAAGGCTTAATAAAATTAGCAGAAAGTCCCTGTATAACGTCCCTTGTGATCAGCACATAAAATTTCCCCAGTTACCAGTGAACCATCTCATTGGAAACTGCAGAAAAGACGTCAGACTTGCCTGGCTTTGTGGGTAATGACAGCTATATGAGATGGGAGTAACTGAATAACGATGTTAATAGTCATGGAAATGGGCATCTAGGCCACTTCAAGTACCAATAACTCAGGCCACGTTTGACGCAGCTTTTTTTTCCAGTTTTTTTTTCAGTTTTGGAAACTGGAAAAAAAAAGTGCGTTTGGTAACCATTTTTTTTTCCTTCTCCAATTTAAAAAATCAGTTTTTAAACTGTATAGTAAAAAAAAAACTCCAGAAACTGGTTTTTTTTTTTTTCACTTTTGGTTTTTTTTTTGGAGACCACCACCAACACCCTCCCACCACCGGCAGCCACCTCCGGCCGCTGGCCACCACTGCCGGCAGCCACCACCGGCCGCCGACAGCCACCTCCGGCGGCCGGCAACCACCGCCGGCTACTGCCGGCAGCCACCTTCGGCCGCCGGCAGCCATCGGCGACTGTCGGCAGCCACCTCCGGCCGCTGGCAGCCGGCTGCCACCAGCCACCGCCGGCCACCACCACTGTCGACCACCGCCACGCCCCACCACCACCACCGCCACCGCAAACCACCCAAAAAAAAAGTCAAAATAAAAAGGGGTACCAAACACCAAAAAAAAAAACTCAAAAAAAAAAGGTTATCAAACACCCACTTGTTTTTGTAAAAAAAAAAAAAATTAAGCTGCTCTTTAAAAACTGAAAACCAAAAAAAAAAAATTTTGTCAAACGAACCCTCAGTGTCGCTGAACCCAGATAATGCTAGAGAAAAGAGGCTCAAGGTTGCAAGTCTAAACCACTTTTCGAGTCAAGCATGTCATTGTTGGTGCAGACTATGACTAAAGACAGATTATGGTGGCATAAGCATCTTTGTGCCAGCCAATCTGCCCTTGCCATTAATCGTATTGCGCATATAATCTTACAATAAAGTAGCCTAGGATTGGCCTGTGATAGGTATAGTTCAATCATAAAACTAAAGTTACTCTGTCACCCTCCATTTATCCGGGATCAGGATCCCCTGCTGTACAACAAGGAATTCTGATTCATTTATCCGGTATGAGATTAGTCGGATAAACCCTAGTGCCATAATTGATCTCAATCATTTCACTTTCTTTGGAAATTTCTGACAAAATCGCTTATTTTGTTGAGGTTTTTTTTGTCTGACATGACGGTGAGATTTTGACATGGTAGGAGGGCTAAGTTGCATCAAACATCTTGGTTTGACCATTCTCGTATACAATTAGTAGCATTTTTTTAGCGTCACTAAATAAAAGTCACTAAAAGTGTTTAGAGACGATTTATTGTCGCTATACAGGGGGTAGGAGGAAGATTCCTCCAATCGGAGTAGCAGCCAAATTTTTTCCTTTTCAGAATTCAGTGAGTAAGTCCAAAGTTACACAACGTCCTAAAAGGATGGACGAAATTAGCACGTGAGCTACACATGATATTTTTTTTGTAAACAATGCAAAAGATAAAAAAAAATGAATGAGAAGTAGGAGTTTGATCGGAGCACTTGTGTAGTCCCTAAACCATATGGTTGTGTTTGGCGTGCCGTGTAAGAGCTCCAGATAAAATAAAAATAACTCTCTTTGATGTTTTGTCACCTTAAATAAAGGACATATATCTATCCAAATAACGATGGGATAATTCTATACCACATGCCGGGGGGGTGAGTATATTATTTATCTAGGCAACTGAGGATGAAAAAGACCTGCCAAGGAGCACCAACAGCAACCATTGCCTGCGACACAGCACCCACCTCTAGAGAATCCATAGCCTTCGACACCCTGCTCCACCAACGGAATTGGTGGTGTCAGTGCTTGTATGTGGGAAGGGGGAGGGAGGGGGATTGATGGTGGTGGATTGACCGATCGGCAAGGAAGGTAATGGGCTGTTCGAATGGGTTTGACAAGTGGTTGCAATGGTGGTGGTGGGCGTGCTGATATGGTGATGTACTGTTGCCGATGTAGGTGCAATCAGTTAATGGCAGTGGTGTAATCTGTTGATGGTGGTTTTTGTTATAATCATAAGCATGGTTACGATTAATCGAGAGAAAGCGGAGAGGAGAAGGCACAACCTCGTGGGGGCAGTGGGCCCATGACAGATCGTGTAGTGCCAAGAGTAAAATCAGAAAAATAAGTGAATTGAATCATTTCTTAATACAAGTGCAAGTCAAATATGCATAATGATTTTAAGAAAGAGGGAGTATAAGATAAGACAAAACAAATATGACATCTTAAAAAATATGAAATAAAAATATTACAAACCCTTAGTCTAGCTAAGCTTTTCTTCACAAAGACCGGACCATCACGACTCATGTACGCCATTGTTTAGCAAATCTTTATCGAGCAACCCCATAAAGTGGACTCTACTCTATCCATAACTTCCCAGAAAAAAGGCCTAAAGGCGTTATCTAAATCTTATCAAAAGTAGTAGCTAACTCAATAAATGGCGTTGGTTCATCATTATTAGTTTTAAACAACAATTTATGTATAATCTGATTTTCTGCTCTCAGTTTCAAACTGCTTCTGCTTGTGCTGGCAGATCGTTTGAAATAACACATAATTGAGACGAGATTTTATCATTTCGCAAAAGAAAAAAACGGAAACAATATGTGAAATAGGCAATTTGTGCCAGCTCGATATTATGGACAAAATTAATGCAAGACAGGGATGTAGCAAAACTAGGGGTGTATACGAACCGAGTTCGAGCCGAACATGGGTGTGTTCGAACTCGGTTCGTCTATTTTCTGGGATGTTTGAGCTCGGCTCGTGTTCGTTTATGAGCCAGACATGGATGTTCGAACTCGGCTCGAGTTCGTCAACGCAAAAGTCAGGCTCGGCTTGGCTCGTTTGTCTAAAAAAGCAAATCAAGAGAACACAAAGCAAATCAAGAGAACACCGGAGAAGAAGAAGAAGAAGAATCTGAATTCATCAGAACACCATGTCGTCTTCTTCCACAACAACCGCTGCCGTCATCTTCTTCCACTACCACCACCACCGTCGCTGTCGTCTTCTTCCACCACAATCGCCACCATCGTCTACTTCCACCACGTATCATCTTTTTCCACCACCGTCGCCGCCACCTCTACTGTATTTACTAACACCACCAGCTTCATCAACCACTCGTTGCCTTCATCATCAACCACAAAAAACTTTACAAGAAAAAGGAGCTCAGATCTGCTTCTGAAGTCGGCAATTTCTTGGATCTTCACAAGATCGGAGATCGGAGCTGTAGAAGAACCCAGATCTGATCTGGGGTGATGGGTGACTGTGGCCTGACTTGGCGGTGGTCTAACCGACGGTGTGGGCTATGGTTTGGCCAGAGGTGTGGGCGGTGGTCTGGCCGGCGATAAAAGACGAGGGCAGTGGGCAGTGGGCAGTGGTCTGGCCTGCGATAAGAGACGGGGGTAGAGGGTGTTTGACTGTTCCGACTATCTGAGAGAAGGAGGCGATGTGGGCGGTGGTCTGGCCGGCGATAAAAGACGGGGGCAGTGGGCAGTGGTCTGGCCTGCGATAAGAGATGGGGGTAGAGGGTGTTTGACTGTTCCGACTATCTGAGAGAAGGAGGCGATGTGGGCGGTGGTCTGGCCGGCGATAAGAGACGGGGCAGTGGGCGGTGGTCTGGCCGTGGCGTGGGGAGTGGTCAGGCTGGCAGCGTGGGGTGTAGTCTGGCCGGCAATATACTGATGAGAGGTCTGAGAATTAAGAAGGGAAATGAATTTGGTGATTGAGATAGCCAGAGGATAAGTGATCCAAATGCCTCCACGTCCCAACACACGTCCCCAAATCCCAATACAGAGATATTTTGTGTAGGCTGTATTTTTTAATGAGTACAAACGAACCGATGTTCGTTTATAAAACTCGGCTCGTGTTCGGCTCGTTAAATAAACGAGCCCTCTTGTTCACGAACATTAATAAACAAACATCATTGTGTTCAAACTCGACTCGTTTAATAAATGAGCCCTAAAATTGTGTTCGTGTTTGGTTCACCTATTATATGAACGAGCTATTAAGAGAACGAATCACGAGCTATTCGTGAACAACTCGGTTCATTTACAACTCTAAGCAAAACACAAATGCTAAAGAGTAGTTGATCTTTTCAAGGACATTTCTTGTATAATGCATTTGCTTTTTCCCAGCAAAAGGCCCTACCAGATGCATCAGAAGCCCTAACTAAAATATTAGGGCCAACAATTTTCTTCTTTAGAAAACTAATTGCTGATTATAATATCCTGTTAGGATAGGGATTGCTTGATGTAATCAAGAGGGGATACATCATCGAAATTGGAGGTTAGCTAATTAAAAAAACGTTGCTTGGAAGAGCGTCATTATTGGTGGATAATGGTATTGAAGTATTGAACTGTGGTCCTCTGGACATCATCTGTATTGAAAAAATATTGTTAGATTCTACAAAAGATTGTCACTTTTAAGTTTAATAACAACAAGAAAGTTTCACTAAAGTCATTACAGTAGAAAACTGTTTTAGTGACAATTTTTTTTTTTACTAAAATTGTTACGATATAAATATCGTACAAGATATAATTGTATAATAAGTATTAATTTACTGATGCCTTTGATTTGGGATCCAAATTATTTATGCATTTAAAAACGTCAACTTCAGAGCGGCAGCCACAGGCCATGATCAAATGCAACAGTACAAAGCTCAGAACGCATATAATAACGAACAAACATAACAGAAGTTGAAGTACCAATTTTTTTTATGTTTGTGTAGCATATTGGGAAAATGAGGGATTAAGGCTTCGTTTGATAAATTTTTTTTTTTGATTTTCAGTTTTTAAAGAGCAGTTTTTTAAAGAGCAGCTTAATTTTTTTTTTTTATAAAAACAAGTGGGTGTTTGATAACCCCTTTTTTTTTTGAGGTTTTTTTTTTGGTGTTTGGTAACCCTTTTTATTTTGACTTTTTTTTTTTGGTGGTTTGCGGTGGCGGTGGTGGGGCGTAGCGGTGGTCGACGGTGGTGGTGGTGGTGGCCGACGGCCGGAGGTGGCTGCCGGCAGTCACCGGCGGTGGTGGCCGGCGGCCGGAGGTAGCTGCCGGCAGTCTCCGGCGGTGGTCGCCGGCGGCCGGAGGTGGCTGCCGGCCGTCTCCGGCGGTGGTCACCGGCGGCCGGAGGTGGCTGCTGGCAGTCTCCGGCGGTGGTCGCCGGCGGCCGGAGTGGCTGCCGGCAGTCTCCGACGGTGGCTGCCGGCGGCCGGAGGTGGCTGCCGGTGGTCGCCGGCGGCCGGAGGTGGCTGCCGGCGGCCGGCAGTCTCCGGCGGTGGTCGCCTGAGGTGGCTGCCGGTGGTGGGAGGGTGGTGGTGGTGGTCGAAAAAAAAAAACCAAAAGTGAAAAAAAAACCAGTTTTTGGAGTTTTTTTTTTACTCTGCAGTTTAAAAACTGGTTTTTTAAATTGAAAAAAAAATGGTTACCAAACGCTCCTTTTTTTTCAGTTTTTAAAACTGAAAAAAAAAAGAGGGAAAAAAAGAGTGTCAAACGGGGCCTAAGACTTTTTGGAGTATGCATTGCAATGGACAAGCAAGCAGTGCATGCTGGCACTATTTCACCATATTAATATGTAATTATTGTACCAAATGGGTACTTCAAAGTGTATCTTTTGGGCTAACCAGTTAACATATAGTTTGAACATGTAACCCAAAAAAGAAATAAAGTGTATTTATAGTTTGAACATATCTCTTGCATATTCATTAATTTATGTATATCTGAATTTGATAAAAAGAGTAACAGCTTCCACAGCATCTAAGTGCTGATATGGACAGTATGAATGTTTCCGATTTTTTTTTTATAATTTGTAAATTCTGGGGATTGACGAATGGAGACTATATGGATTACATTCAGTTACGAGCTAAAAGGGATAAAAATAACTTGAGTAGGACGATAGTCGCTCTTAATTAAGTAGCATACTAGTTTCGATGAAAGACGCTCTTTCGCTACGTTGACCCTGCTCCACGTTCGAGCTCGTTTGTTATAAACATACAAACTAAACTCTGATAATTAATAGAAGAAATCATGTACTGTAACAGCTTAGAACCCAGTTTCATTCACAAGAATCAAAACATTTTTTACTCAACTTACAAATTGATAGAGTAAAAATGTTAACGTCACTAAACTTCGAGTATAGGAATAAATAACGGTCAAAGACAATTTTTACAAAGTAGACACTCGTATCTAAAATGAAAAATTTTGTATCAGATTTTTCCAACGTTGGGGTTCCAGAATCCTAACTAAACGTGGTCATTTTCTATTTTAAAAATGTCAATACTGTCTTTAATACATATATGGACATTAAGTACGTATTTTATGTGTATCTCTATCTCTCCTCATTTCTCTCTCCTTGATTCTCTTTCCTCTTGTCTCTTTTCATCCGCAACCACCATCCTCTCTCTTCTCCCTACTCATTTCCTCTCAACCCCCTTCCCTTTATCCATCGCTCTTTACCCTAGATCCGAATATCCACATGAAAGTTGATCTAGCTATTTGAACGGCAAAGGTTCCACCGATCTGGATTATAAAGGGGACAACGGAGCTGGACAGGCAATCAGCAAGTTGACAACAAAAGTGAAGCATCAATGTCGAATCAATTTGGTGTCAGTGTGCCAGCTTTGTGCGTATATGTAGATTCATAGTCGACTTTTAGCTGAATTTGATGGTGTTGGGTGGTGCAGTGGTTGTGGTTGATGGTGTTGCTGTGGTGCCATGATAGTAATTAGTGGCTGAAGTTGAAGGGAGTAGCTTAGATGGCGCTGGTGATCCGAGCACAAGAAAGAATTGTGAGAAAAAAGGCTGGAGGGCAAGTGTCAAATTAATGCGATCACCATTTTGTTTGATCAACAAAATTACTTTTAAAGCAATAAGTTACCCCTAATAAAACACAAATTCGACGAGATAAAAAAAAGTTGCATATTACATGCTAAAAAACGTTCAATGAATTAAGACAATACGAGTTAGAATTTGTACCTTAACTCCCACACTAATACATTAAAAATGTCACGCAAAAAGGTCAAATTAACTTCGTTGTCACGAGTAAAGCGTGATATTCGGTTCAACGTTCAACCAAGCTCATTACGAACTACGCGATGTAATGCCCCAATTTGGGTTTATTCCCCCAGTACAAAAAAGCATAATTATATGCGATATACTGGACTCAGAAAAAAACAAAATAGGACGACAAGATAAAAAGACGATACGATACACCAGCGCGGTATTTTGGACTGTCGCATTTGAGTTGAGAGGACAGAAGAGGGCCAGAGAAGGGAGCTGGCAGAGGCGTCGCGCTAGATCATAGCCCCCTCCCCCCCCCGCCACACCCCCTGGGCCCTCACTTCACGTGCCCTCCTGCCCCTCTCCTTACGTCAAGCCATACGCGGCCACCTGGTGAAGACTCCATGCCCATCGACACGTGTTGCCATTTGCTGGGAAGCTCGGGACCAGTTAGCTTCGGAACCAGGTCAATCCCCTCTCTACTCGAACGTCGCGACAAATATGAAAACCACTTCTTTATTATTATTGCTACATTAAAGTTTTATCTACATTAAAGTTATACAATGCCATTATTATTATTATTGCTACATTAAAGTCTTATCTAAGTTTTTGATTACACCCGATGAATTAAAAATAGTACACATGGGATGAAGGTTTAGTAATTTGGACTAGGTATGAGTTTTTCTTTTTATATTTTGAGTGACATCATAGTACAATCTTAATCATGATAATGTAGAATGACTGTTGTGTGTGTGTTTTTTTTTTTACATTTTTATGCTCGTTACTTTGCAACCTTAAATACAATTGATATTCATAATATAAATGTTGTTGCTCATTATATTTCAGTTTGTGCATCTGCTCTTTTCATTAGAAATTTAAAAAGTCACCAGAAGCCCCATAAGAACAAAATCAAATTTGACGCGGCCATATCATTTGCTCATTATATTTTATACTTTAATTACATTTCTAATACTAGTTTTATTATTTCGTATCAAAACTAGTTCGATTTGTTCGGTCACATCAAAAAAAAAAATTGCACACCAAAACAACACTTGATTTTTTCCTTGTACATAAGTAATTACTATTAACTCCATTTCGGTCCTCAAAACTATGCGGGACATGTTTGGGTAACGTTTGGATTTTATCCCATTTTTTCACGGTTAAAAGCGGATAAAGTAGTTGATTGTACTCAATCTCTAATCACATCCAAACAGATGTAGCTAATCTAAAGCCCCAGGGGAGTCACTTTCACCACCCTCCAATCACAGGAGCCCACGCCATTACCTGATCGTGCTGAACAGCTATAAGTTCGGGGGCTCTTCCGTAAATTCGTAACTGGAGTTGCCGGCAAAATAAGGAGCAGGGCAGTAAAGAAGAGACGGTTTACGAGGGGTAAATGGAGGTTTTTGCAGAGCCAGCCTTATCCATTTAAGCGCCTTTATAAATGCAGACGAAAACGCTCATCTGAGAACCCAAATCTCCACACACACACACACACAGGGGGAGAGACCCACAAATTTGCTTGAGAGAGAGAGAGAGCTTGTACGTACGGTATATGGCGGCCTCGAAGAGCTACTTCGCCCGGGCGAACTACCGGTTCCTCTCGACTGACGGGGACGGTCCGATCGGGTCCGACACGGGCTTCGAGCTCGACGAATCAGACGTGTGGAGCTCGGTCGGCGGCGGCGGCGTCTCGCCGGACTACCGGAAACCGTTGGTGAGTTCACGGAAGAAGCCGCTGGCGACGGCGAAGAGGGCTGAGGCGGTGGTCGGAGGAACGGCGTCGTCGCTGCCGGTGAATATACCGGACTGGGCGAAGATACTGAAGGAGGACTACAAGGACAACCGGCGCCGGGAAAATGACGATGACGTGGACGGCGAGGATTTCGAGGAGGGCGGCGATCGGGTGCCGCCGCACGAGTTCCTGGTGAGGCCGTTCGCGAGGACGAGGATCGCCTCCTTCTCGGTGCACGAAGGGATTGGGAGGACCCTCAAGGGGAGGGATCTGAGTCGGGTCAGAAATGCAATCTGGGCGAAAACTGGGTTCCAAGATTGAATAATTTTGCTGCGGGCGTGAGGAAAATGCATTATTAACTGTTTTTTTCCCCTTTCACCCTCAATTTTTTTTAATAATATTACTTGTCGGGTGATCTTCTAAGAAGCGGATTATTAGTGAATGTAAGTCTCTAACTTTTGAGAGGAAATTTGAGAAATTATTTTCCATTTTTTTCCCCATATGTGGACGTTGTTTTATTGGAATTTTGGGAATTGGTTTGGTCAATGATTGGTGAAGAAAGATTTTGGGTGGTTGTGGGGTCTGCACAAAGCAGGCAGGGGCTACAAAGAAGTGGTACTGATTGGCTTTGAAAAGTGCTTTATTCCTTTGAAACTTGCCCTTCTTTTTGATCTTTTGCTATGGCGCAGTTGGTAGCCAAAAAATTGCTGCCTATTTACCGACAAAAGTTGTAATCGCCCTTTATTCAGCAACAAGATTGAATGCAAAGCAGGTTGGTGCAAATTACTGCACAGAAAAAAACTACATTGACCTTCTGGCGTTTGTCTACTTTTTGCTTGCCGCTTTTTGGTTTGGTTTCAAAATTAAGGAGTGCATGACTGTTTTCTTCCCTTACTTTTGTGCTTTGGAAGACTGTCTCAGAAAATAAAACCAAAAGTTTGCTGCCCTCTTCCAATGCAATTGTGTTCAATCAATCAATCAAGGGCCTTGCATGGTTCACTTTACTCCTTGGCCCTTGCTCTGTTGAATTTTTTTGAGGATGATGATAAGGATAAACGTTTCATCCCATTTGTACTTTTTAATGATGAGGAAAACAATCTCCTTATCATCCGGACAAAGAGTGAATATAGCTTCTTCTTTTTTTTTTTATCAAATTCGAGTTCGTAGCCAACACTTCCACAGACAAATCCCTGAACACAGACTGTAAGAGAAACCGCGAGCAAAAACCGTGAGAGTATGGTCCTGTCCCAAGTAATTGAATATATGTGTAGCTATATCACGGCATTTACTTAATGATTACTTCTTAATTTTGTAAAGTAGATAAGTATAACAGCATCGTATTAGCTAGAAACTTTGAGCTAATGTGTGATGTCTTTTGATTAGACCACTTCATTGCGCGATCTTAAAAGATAATTACGACATAAATTAGTTTTCTAAATCATTTTCATAGAATACGTGCCACCTACCTATTTGTCGATATATATCTGTTTTAAAAATAAACATATAACACGTGGTAATTTAAAGTTGTGTCAGGTTCTATTTGTTTATGCGGTGGCTTCAACCAAGTTTTGTCATCTTCGGAAAAATCAAGGTTACATTCACGTATTTTCCTAAGGCGCAGAATTTGGGATTTTTCCTTGAGTGTTTTGGGTTATCAAACATTGGCTGGAATGGTTCAAAATTGATGCCAAGGAAAGTGGGTTCGCAGTCGACGTGGAGGTGCCACAAAGAATGCAGTCCTAATCAGGTATCAAGTGCGCTAATGTGAGACACAGCAAGGGTGGAGTAAGGGCAGAGACCAAGGGCTTCCCAGACAGAGCTTGAGGGTGGCAGTGCTGCGAGGGCGATAGCGCGAGATGAATACACGACGACAGTCACAGTCCGATGCTTAGGTCCAGAGTCAGGGTCCTGTATGTTTCTCTCTCTAGGATTCTAGAGTGAGAAGGTGAAGATGTTCTGAAAATGTTCAACCATCAGAAAATGTCCAAGCCTCTCAAATGAATTCTCAAGACCTCTATTTATAGAGATTGAGATGATGATGTCATTAACCGACACGTGGCACTCCCCGAGAGTGACATGTCACCGAGGGGTCCACAGCTATCGGTGCTCCACGGACTGTCGGATCGCATATTCACCCGGCCTGTTCCCTCACAGCGTCCCTCTATCTGTCTGGAAAGACTGGCTCCAACAACGTCCGTGTGGCCAAAGAACCCCCTTGATCTAGCCACCAATTCAAGCCCTTGCAGAGTCCCACAGGCTTGGCAGCGATGGGGAAGACTTGACGCCCAGCTGCTAGGTGGACTAGGCGCGATGCCCTCCGAAGACCTGCTCCCGTCTCGGAGTGACCCGAGGGTCATAGTCCTTAGGGGTGCCGATGCAAGCCCCCAGTGCCGGAGCACGTATGCTAGTCACGAAGACACCCTGGCAGAGATAGTGTCCCAGAGGAGTCGCCTATCCTGCGGGTGAGTCCTTGTGCCGGAGCACTCAGAGCATGTCAAGGTAGCATCCCGGAAGAGTCGTCTACCCGACAGGCCAGGTAGTATCCCGAAGGAGCCGTCTACCTGGCAGAAGGGGAGTTGAAAAGCTTCCTGGCAAAGATAGTGTCCTGGAGGAGTTGCCTATCCCCGCGGGTGAGTCTTTGTGCCAGAGCACTCGGAGCGCGTCAAGGTAGCATCCCGGAGAAGCCGTCTACCTAGCGGAAGGGGAATTGAAAAGCTCCCTGGCGGAGATAGTGTCTCGGAAGAGTCGCCTATCCCCGCGAGTGAGTCTTTGTGCCAGAGCACATGGAGCGCGTCAAGGTAGCATCCCGGAGGAGCCGTCTACCCGATTACCCGAGGTAGCATCCCGGAAGAGCCGTCTACCAGGCGAAAGTGGCGGAGATAGTGTCCCAGAGGAGTCGCTTATCCCCGCCAGTGAGTCCTTGTGCCGGAGCACTCATAGCACGTCAAGGTAGCAATCCGGAGGAGTTGTCTACCCGACTGGCCGAGGTAACATCCCGGAGGAGCCGTCTACCTGGCGGAAGCGGAGTTGAAAAGTTCCCTGGTAGAGATAGTGTCCTAGAAGAGTCGCATATCAGCGGGATGCTCCACACTCCGGAGAGTGGGTCGAAGCATGTTTTACGTCCATGGCGGGGGCGTATGGTGTGGTGAAAAAGAGTGGTGTCCGAGGGCATGTAACATGATTGTGGCGCATGGGTGCGGCGGGACAATAGCTGGTGCCGGGGCACATGTCATGGAGATGGCGCACGAGCGCGGTGAAGTGGGTATGGTGCCCGGAGGCACGACATTGTGACAGAGAGCCTCGGGGCACGACTGTATCAGTGACACGGCGCATGGGCGCGGCCTATTGAATAAGGTACCGGGGGCACGTCTATGTTAGTGGTGCGGCGCACAGGCGAGACGGAGTGCGTATGGTGCTGGGGGCACGGTAATGTGACAGAGAGCCTGGGGGCACGTCTATATCACGGGCGCGGCAGAGTGAGTATGGTGCCGAGGGCACTGTAGAGTGACAGAGAGCCCGGGCTTCCATACTTAGAGTGTAGATGAGGATCGCAATGAATGAAGTACCTTTAGCTTTGGTGAAAAGATAATAATCAGCTTTTTATTGTTGATAACCTGCTCTCTGAATGGTCTCTGAAAATATGAGAAACCAATTTCTTGATGCTTGTTTGAGACCATAAAGGGATTTGTGGAGCCGATATACAATGTTCTCCCCCTGTCGGTGAAGACCAGGTGGAGGTTCCATATAAACTTCTTCAAGTCACCATGAAGAAAAGCATTTTGAACATCTATTTGGTAGGTGAACCAATGTCGAGCAGAAATAACGGTGAGAAGACAGCAAAGTGTAGTGAGTTTTGCTATAAGAGAAAATGTTTCCTTATAATCGATTCCCTCAAATTGAGTATATCCCTTTGCGACAAGGGAGCCTTGTAACACTCAATTGTGCCATCAGAATTGTATTTGACTTTATAAACCCATTTACAATGAATAGGTTTATGACCAGCAGGAAGTTGAACCAAACTTCAAGTCTTATTTTGTTGTGATGCTTCTAATTCTGCTTTCATTGCTTGTTGCCAATATGGATCAAGGATAGCCTGAGCATATGAATGAGGCTCGGTGTGACTTGTAATGTTGGCTAAAAAAAGTACACTGGGCAGAAGAGATACGAGAGTAGGAAAGAAATTGAGAAAGAGGATACATAGTACCTGTCATAAAACTTGGCACTGTGGAAGGATGATTGAGTGTGCTGACAGTATGTAGTCTCAATGCCATGTTGGAGGTTGCTTGGACCGAAGGGATTGGCGCAGGGGAAGAGGGGAAGGAATGATAGAATCTGAAGAGGTTGAAACATGTTCAGTGGATTGCACTGAAGGCGAGGATGTAGGAGGTTGGGTAGGATTGGGAGAAACATCTTCTGCGGCAGTGTATTCAGCTAAAGGAGATTGTATGGAAGATGTAGATTCTTGTATGGTTGCTGGCTCGGTGGGTTGAGGTTGGGAATATGAGATGTTTGTGGGCAAGGATGGTGAAGATTGCCAATTGTCCATGAAGTCGGGAGAAAAATGGGGCAATGTAAAAGTTATATGTGTAGTCAACATAAAATGAAAGATACTTTCAGAAAATTTGACATCACGACTAACAAAGAAAGTTTTAGTCGCCAAATCATAAAGTTTGAAACCTTTTTGACCAGTAGGATACCCAAAAAAGACGCAACGTTTGGCACGAGAATCAAATTTATGTGTGGGATGAACAACAGTTGCATAACACAGACAACCAAAGACTTTCAAGTGATCAAATGATGGTGGATGATTGTACAATAATTCAAAAGGTGACTTGGAAGATAACAATGGGGATGGCAATCGGTTGATAAGGTAGACAGCGGTCAGTATGCATTCTCCCAAAAGATAAGGGGCAAGTGGGACTGAAAATGTAGTGCACGTGCTACAGTTAGAATATGGCAATGCTTGCGTTCAACTACTCCATTTTGTTGTAGAGTTGAAACACAGGTGTGTTGATATTCAATGCCATTAGAGTGAAAAAAATTCTTCATGGACAAGAATTCTTTGCCATTGTCTACTCTGATTGCTTCAACCGAGGCATGAAATTGAGTTTTAGCAAATGCAATAAAAGACTCTAAAAGTTTTTGAGTTTCTGACTTGTATTGCATAAGAAATAACCAAGTGCACCTTGTAAAATCATTCACAATTGTAAGGAAAAAATGAGCCCCTAAATGAGTTTGTGTGGACCCCATATATCACAATGCAACAAATCAAATGAAGCACGAGTTGATATAGTACTTAAAGGAAATGGAAGCCTAGTTTGTTTAGCCATAGGATAAACATCACAATTACTATAAAAACATATATATATATATATATATATATATATATATATATATATTATAAAAAGGCAATAATGGAGCATTTAATCTTAGGCAAAATGGTGACGGATGTCCTAGACGCATAAGCCACAAATTTGAGGGTTGTGAAACTTGATGAGAAACAGATGCCTGTTATAGTGGGGACATGTAATAGTGTAACACCCCAAAACTTAAGGCTAGTTTTACGCTAAAAATCTTAGTTAATTATTTACTGGATCCTTAACGATGAACCGGTGAGCATTAAATTTTGTTATCTTTAGCGATAATGTTTAGAAACTATAATGAAGCATTGATTTAACGATAGTAGTTATATGAATACCTATTTAGACCTTTAGTGATGATTAGTGTGATCCAAAATTTAACGGCTATCTTTAATGACAAAATTTTGCTAAATCATAAGTTATAAATTAAAATGACAAATACAGAATGACATTGATTGAGGTTTTAGTGACAATTAGCGAAACAACTTTTTTGAATTTTTGGCGACGAAATTCCTTGTAGTTAGCGTTGATATTTTTACGTGGCCGCTTCTAGCGACACATAATGGAGCGGGTTAGTGTAACAGCCGTTAATAATCCTTTACATTTAGTTATCGTGAGTATTTTATTTTTAGACCATTTTCGCAATCATAAGTTTGGGTTAAAAATTTTTAGCGACAAATGGATGTGTAGGGTTTTCTTTACATGTTTTCAACTAGGGTTTCTTTTTAGCATATATATAAACATATAGCACGTTTGGGCAGCCGTTCATGGGCTCCCAATTCAGCCGCCAGACTCACCTAGAGAGAGAGAGAGGGGCGGGGAGAGAGAGAGCTTCAGAGGGACAGATCGAGGGACTCTTTCTGGCGAAGCTTTCCGGTAAGAGATCGTCAACTTACGTCCATTTTTCAATATATATATGCATTTACATATCATGGGTTAAGGGAATGGTGTGTATACGGGTTGTGGGTTTCGGTAGTGTAGTAGCCATGAGTGTATTTTTGTGTGTTGTGTGGGTATAAGATGAATGGAAGTGGTTGAATTATATTCATGGGTTTGAAATGAGAGGAAGGAGAAAAGAGAGATGGAGAGAACCCACTGCCGCACGGCAGTGGGCACCATGGCCGTGAGTTTGTAGCTGCAGTAATATGACAAAGTGCAGGGGAAGGAGAAGCTGTGTGGTTGTTGGGTGATGTGCGTGTGTGAGTGAAATACCTGAATGAGTGTTGGTGTGTGCTTTGCGTTGTGCGTGTAGTGCTGTGTATATAATGTGTGTGTGTGAGGTAGTGAGGCTGAAATCTCAGCTGTGAGGAGGTGTGCGTATGCGTGCTTTGTGTGTGCTTTGTGTGTACGTGAACTGCCAAGGAGGCAGTGTGTGTGTGAGAGAGAGTGAAGTGCGTATGTATGTGCTGGTTGTGTGAGTAATATGTGTGTATATGTGGGAGTTTGTGGCTGCCAGGAAGTGGGTGTGAGTGTTGTGCTGTGTATTATATAAGTGTGTGCGTGGGTGTACAAATGGGAGAAAAGGAAGGTTGCAAAACACCCCATGGACATCAAGTGGGTTTGTGAAATGGAAATGGGCATGGAGATGAATATGTAATAAAGGTGAGTGTCTGTGGAAGGTGTGCGTGAGTGAGGCAGTAGCTAGCTGTGCAAGAGTGGGTGTTGTGCATACTTGTGTCTGTGAGAAGATCTTGTGGGTATTAGAGGAGTGAGTTGGTGTGTATGTAAGCTATGTCCATGAGTGTGTGCTTATGCGAGTGTAAAATGGGTATAGTGTAGGTATTTTGTGCAGCCATGAGAGTTGCTCTGTGAGGGGGATAGTGTGATGTGTGCTTATGTGTGTTCCTATATGTGTGTGTGTGTGTGTGGGAGAGGACGGCCACTGTGGTGAAATGGGTTTAGAGGTGTTAGGTGTGGGAAATGAAGCTAATAAAAATGAGGGGTCTGTAGAGAGTGGGATGGTATGTGCGGTGGGTGTGAGTGTGTACAGGTGTGTTGCTGTGTGGTTGCATGCGTGTATAGTGTATAGTGTAGTGTGTGTGAGTGTGCTGTGTGCTTGCGAGTGTAAAATGTGTTAACAGTTAGCCTACCAAGCAAACCATAAACAAGCTACTCACGCACAGCCAAGGCTGTTGCCCCATATACCATGCACAAGGCTGCTGCCTTATCTCAGATTGAAACTCAGCATTTTCAATTGTTTAAAGTGTAAACATGGTCCATCTGTCTCTCCACAACTCACTCACGTCACCTGTGAAATCAATATATATTATTGTAACTATGCAAAGGAAAGTTTAATAAATGCAAAACATAAAACCTTTTCTCTACAAAAATGAATGTGTGTATTGTATGTGTGGGAATTGAGACAAAGAAGAGGGAAAGTGAATAAGTGTGCGTGTATATGTGTGTTTGGCAAATAAAGGTGAGTTACAGGTTGTTGGTTGGTGGGTTGGTGAGAATAAGGCTTGGGTTGACGCGGGTCTATGAGTATAGAGATTTAGAGAAGAAGAAGAAGAGAAGTGCGGATCACGTACCAGAATAGCGTTAAGTTCGGCACGTACATATATTAATGCACGCTTATCATTAGCACATGAAAATTTACAGTATAATACGTTAGGCCATATTAGAATTCGTGGCAAAATTTTATAATTTTCTGAGATCGTATGAATTTTTAGTATTTTCTGTAATTTCAGATTTGGAAAATTCTTTTGAAGCCTTTGAACCCTGAAAATGTTTTGGGAAAAATTGCAATAATGTCGTTATGGTATAAATAAGACTCAGTTTGAATTTGGTAATTTTAGGAGTTGTTTTGCTATGATTTCCATATCGCATTGGTTTTAGCAAAATGAAAAATCTAAAAATACTTCTTATGTCTTTTAAATTCTGATTTCAATATCTATAATTTTTATATATATTTTAAAGTTCTCATAAAAATTATGGGACTTATTTTTCAGCTGGAAGAATTATGGCTATTATTGGGTTTTTATTGTATTTAAAAAAATTATTTTAATTCGAAAATATTCAAAAATTCAGAAAATGCATATTTTGACTTTTAATAATGTTTTAAGTTATAAAAGTGTTTTAGTGTAAATTATTATAAAATCTAGAGTGTCGGTACCCATTAAGGAGTGTATAGGATTTTCGATCAGGTTGGCCGTGTGCGAGAACCGTTTTGAGTGCGCGATTTCGGAGAGAGTGGGTACGCAGTGGGTAGTTGATATTAGGGTTTGTAGCGTATTTGACATAAATTATGTTCTAACGAATAAAATGCCAATCTAGGTTCATTCAGAGATTTTAAAATATTGATCGAGGATTGGTAGCATCGCCTAGCTTGGACCGAGGTAAGGATTTTCTCTCCGAACCCTAATTCATTGTTCAAAATTCAAATGTTTTATTATGAAATCTTTACAAAGTTCATTGAACTCTGATTTTATCATTGATATGAAAATACTTTTGAAACTGTCCATGAAACCCTAATTTGAGCCTGATAGCGATCGTTTAGAATTCGTTATTCTCATCTATTTACTAAATTCAATCATTGTAAAACGTTTTGAATTGTGTTTAAATTCCTTGATTACTTTCAAAATGCATTTATTACTTCTCAATGTTGACATGAGTTAGTAACTTGGGAGCCATAAGGATGGTCTGTATTGTTGGCGTTATAAGGATGGTCTGTTGGATGGGTTTAACTAGTACCTAGATGGACTAGTCAGTGTACATATGCATATGTAAAGTGTATCGAGCACTGCCGAGGTGGCTTTGCTTCTGTACTGCTCATGTTCAATGTTTCCTGTCTATGTTTTATTACACTTGAATTGTTTTGAATTATTATCTATTCATGCTTTATTATATCCGAAGTGTTTCAAATGACTATTATTTAAGGGATTGAGTTGAATATTCATCCCTATGTTTATATCGTATTGTAGTGATTTCATCGAAAGCAAAATCCCTCAAAAAGTTGTTATTGAACTTGAATGTAAAATCGTTCGTTTTGTTCATCTATGTCTAAGTGTTGTATTTTATTGAAATACTCTCCAAAAGTTTTATATGAAAAATCGTCCGAATTGTTTTGTGATTTTAAATCTTTGTGCGACCTTACTGGGCTCTCAAAAGCTCACTCCCCTTTGACTTCCTTTCTGCAGGTAGTAACCAGCGTTAGATTTCTTGAAAATTGGACTAGAGGCAAGCGAGCGAGTGAATTTAAGTTATTATGTTCTTCTATTCGAACGCCTGCGTGGGTGAAGAGTATTGTTTAAATTTTGTAGGATATCAATTTGGTATTTTATTTATGAAATCAGTTAAGAGTATGATTTCATTTAAGGTTAGTTGCTCTGATGATGGTTGTCCACTTTGGATTATGAGGACATATTCTCTTAGTGTATCTGATCGATTGAGTGTTAACATTTCGGAAAATTTCGGGATGTTACAAATAGAGTCCACCATGCTGCTTACTCGAGCCAATCATATTCCCCATAGCCAAGTCCTGCAAAGCACAAAAAGAAGGAAACAAAATGGCACAACAATTTAAATCATTGGTGAGTTGCTAACATACATCAAATTTAAACGAAAAGAAGGAACACATAAAATGTTGTCTAAGGTAATATCTAAGTTAAATGGTATGGTGCCAATGGAATTGATTGAGGCAGATGACCCCGTGGATAAGTTGACAATAGGCATTGATGATGATTTCATTTGAGCGAAAAGCATAGAATTGGAAGTGATATGATCAGTAGCTCCGCCATCCAAAATCCAAGGCTTAGTGAATACAGAATTAATTGAAGCATTTTGAAAAAGAGACAGACATTTGCATAAGCATCGCTATTACCAGGAGGCTTCTGATTTTGAGTCATCATAGACAAGGCATGAGTAAGTTGTTGAAGTTGATCTGTGGAAAGCCCAGGTGAACTATTGGTGTCTTGCCACTGGAACCATGTGTAGATTGAGAAGAATCTATTGCATTAGCAACATGAAATGAATTGAGTGCATTTCCACGTTGTCACTGTTGTGAAGTGTTGTGTCGTTTACCTTCGTCTCCTGTGTTGTTGGGAACCCATGTCCTATTTTTAAATTTGCATCTGTCCTCTGTATTACCTTTTCTATCACCATACTTACAATGAAATTTTAGAGTGCAACAACTTTCAATTGTATGACCTTATTTATTGCAATGCTCACAATGCTTGTCTTTAGATTTATTTGAGAAATTATTTCGACGTCTCTGAATTGCAGCCGCGATGGAAAATTTTTCAGTTGTTTCCGATGCCATTTGTCGCTGTGTTTCCTCTTGAATAACAAGGGAATAGGCTTGTCGAACATTAGGCAGTGGCGACATCATGAGGATATTTGTACGCACAACGTTGTAGGTGTCGTGGAGACCCATGAGAAATTGTATTAAACGGTCTTCTTCCCTTTGCTCATCATGTGCTTTCATCTGGCTGCAATCTCGATATGTATCTAACTTGTCGTAAAGGCCTGTGAGTTTTGTGAAATAAGTTGAGACAATCATGGTACCTTGTGAAAAAGAAGCCAATGATTTTTGAATCTAGTAGATAGCTGGCGCATTTTTTTGTGAGAATTGGTCTTTGAAATGTTCACACTTGATAGGCGGTCTTTACATGAATAACTCCTTTGGCTAGATCGGGTTCTACCGAGTGAGTAACCCATGATAAAATTATGTTGTTGCATTAGTTCGATAGAGCATATTCTGTTGGCTGATCTTTTTCCGAAAGTTGCTCAATGGATCCATTGATGAAGCCAATTTTGTTCTTGGCTGTGACGGCATGAATCATGGATTTACTCCATGATGGATAATTGGCTCCATTTAATTTGATGGGAATGAACAAGTGACCAGGATGATCTGAATGATGAACAAAATGTGGGTTTGATGGATCCATGCCGCAATTGATGTTGCTTGAAGGTTTGGAATGAAGAAAACAAATACTTGAAGGATGGCTCTGATACCTACCATCTTAAGAAAATAAAGAAAACAGATAAATGAAGATATAAAGAGAATTGACTGAATGTTTTCTGTGTATCTTTTTACATTGAGAAGATCATGTATTTATATACACAAGAAGAATCAATTAACCCCTAATTCTAGGCCATAAAACCTGTGATCCACTATCAGTGGGATATGATGAGCATAATTCATGTGATCCACTTTGTTCATACCCTATTCTGGTCGCACCCCAGGACCCGCTAAGGGACCCACTTTGCACGACACATCACCCAGTCAGCGGTCAACTTTTCAACGCTCAGGAGCCGGTCAAAGCAACGCATGCTCAAGTCACGTGAACCATTCGTGAAGCGACCTCGGCGTGCCTTCCACCCCAAGGGGTCGGCCTCCCTTGGGGGTCGGCCACCCTTTGTGGTTGGCCACCCCAATGGGTCGGCCACCCTTGGGGGTCGGCCACCCCAAGGGGTCGGCCTCCCTTGGGGGTCGGCCACCCCAATGGGTCGGTCACCCTTGGGGGTCGGCCACCCTAAGGGGTTGGCCTCCCTTGGGGGTCGGCCACCTGCCTTGACGATCGATGACCGACGACCGTCGTTCGCAACCTCGCTCCGTCGTGGTCGCGACGACCATCACTCTCGGCCGTGTTCCTTCGTCGCGATGACCATCGCCCGCGGCCACGCTCCGCCATAATCACAACAACCGTCGCTCGCGGCCGCGCTCCGCCATAGTCACGACGACCGTCGCTCTCGGCCGTGCTCCGTCGTCGCGATGACCGTCGCTCGTAGTTACGACGACCGTCGCTCGCGGCCGCGCTCCACCATAGTCACGATGACCGTCGCTCTCGGCCGTACTCCGTCGTCGCGATGATCGTCGCTCGTAGTCACGACGACCGTCGCTTATGGCCGCTCTGTCGCCATGACGACCGTCGCTCACAGTCACCCCCCTTCCACGCAATGACCACTGACGCTCTCTGTCACATTACAATACCCCGGCACCAGGTAAGGACCCGCGACAGTTGTCACAGCGCCCTTGCGCCACAATTAATGTCTCGTGCTGTAGGCACCGCGCCTATGCGCCACAATCATGTTATATGCTTACGGGATAGGCGACTCCTCCAGGACACTATCTCCGCCAGGGTGCTTGCGTGACTGGCCTACGTGCTCTGGCAGTGGGGGCTCGCGTCGGTACCCCTAAGGACTATGACCCCCGGGTCACTCCGAGATGGGAGCAGGTCTTCGGAAGGGCATCTTGCCTAGTCCACCTGGCAGCTGGGCGTCGGGTCTTCCCCACCGCTGCCAGGCTTGTGGGATTCAGTAAGGGCTTGGACTGGAGGCTGGGGCAACGGGCTACTTTGACCATGTTACCGCGGCATGATCAGTCTCTTCAGACAGGCAGAGAGACGTCGCAAGGGCAGGGCAGCACGAACTTAGGGACCGGCAGTCCCAACGGAGGATCAGTGCTTTGGCCCCCTGGCGACGTGTCGTTCCCGGGGGGGGGGACACATGTCAACTTATGACACATGCACGTTTTTGCCTATAAATAGTGGACTCCGGACCTTTTTCAAGGATCTTTTCTCTCATTTTGAACTTTTCACTTTCTCTCTCTAAAAGACATTCTCTCTGAAATTCTAGTGAGAGAAACACACTTGGGCTCACGTCCACGAACACTCGACGATGCGCCCCAGTCGCACGGACCGTCGACTGTCGCCCCTGTTCGTCGTCCCCCTGCCTGCGCGGCGCTGCCAGCCCTCGCGACCTATCTGGGGAGCCTTGCCCTCGGCCCTTACGCCGTCCTTGCTGTCTCCCGCGTTGCCTATCTGGAAGCTGACTCAGACCGCATCCTTTGTGGCACCTCCACGTAGCATCGAACCATTTTCAGCATCATCATTTTGGCGACTCCGCTGGGGAGGTGAGCATCGTGTTGCAGTCTGCATATCTTCCAGACTCGGGCACCATGCATGTGCAGCGGAGGGCTATGAGGACTACCAACAGTGCAGTTCATTCCTTGCCTGACACACTCACGTAACCATGCCTCAGCAACGTATGGCTACTAGAACTACCGGTCACATCCTCTACCCAGCCATCCAAGAGGCCGTCATTTCCAGACTTGGAGAATATTCAAGCTAACATTGTTCTACGGGCACCACCCTTGGTGTTATGTCTCACTTCATTCGGGGCTTCACCCCTTGCCTACCCCAAACAAGCCAAGCTCCCTACCCCTTCTGCATGCCTCTCATTGCAGCGACTTGATACATGGTGCGCGGGGTGGCTCGAGCCACGCTACTAAGTCCCAACTCCGTCAGCCGACATCCCCCTCGGGCAGTGCGACCTCGCGGGCATGCATGCAACACATCTTGCCAACCCATCCGTGCCTCGGTCACTTAGTCGGTCGTCGATGCCGACCCACCGCCGAGCTCCTCCCCCCTCTTCGACACTTAGAAAAATTTCTTCATTTTTCGCGGTCGGGTCATCACCCCCGCGACTTCGCTCGGCACCCTCCCCCCTCTTCGACACTTAGAAAAATTTCTTCATTTTTCGCGGTCGGGTCATCACCCCCACGACTTCGCTCGGCACCCTCCCCTCTTTTCGACACTTAGAAACATTTCTCCATTTTTTGCGGTCGGGTCATCACCCCCGCAACTTCACTCGTCGCCCTTGTCACTCTTCAACACTTAGAAACATTTCTCCATTTTTCGCGGTCGAGTCATCACCCCCGCGACTTCACTCGTCGCCCTTGTCACACTTCAACACTTAGAAATATTTCTCCATTTTTCGCGGTCGGGTCATCACCCTAATTCTACACTTAGAAAAATTTTCATAAAAAGTTTTCACCCTCCGGTGCTCTCTCCAACACTTAGAAAATTTTTCATGAAAATTTTCATCAATCCCCAACCTCCCTCTTTCTCTCCCTTTCACCTCAAAATTATTTCTCCCTCCAAATTTTACATCCCCTCTCATGCTCCTTTTATAGGCTCCACAAAAAAAAAAAAAATTTTGCATTGCAATTTTTTATTTCCAAAGTCAAAATAAAAAAGCGGCCCAGATGGGCAGAACCCGAACCGCGAGGGCCCCGACCCGCGCCTGCCCCGGCCCGTTTCCCCTCTCTTTTTATTTATTTATTCAGCTTGAACGGGTCAACCCGCCCGCCCGTTGACCCGACCTGACCCAAACCTAATTTCCCCAACCCTAATTTCCCTTCTCTTTCTCTCTTCTCCTAGCGCCGCACCTGCCTCGCGCCGCCGACGGCAGTTCGGCCTCCCTTCCGCGCCGACCACCTCGCTCCACCGACCCCCCCCACCCCGCCGACCCCCCCTCGGCCCCTTGGCCGACCCCCCCTCGGCCTCTCTCTCTCTCCCTCTTCCCCGAACCCGCAAGCCCCACGGCTCCATGGCCGCCGGAGACTTCTCCTTCCCTTCGTCTTTTTTTCTCTCTGCTTCGGCCCCTCCCCGCAACCCACCTGGCCGACCCCACTACCCTGCCGACCCCCCTGCTACCCCGACCCCCCCCCCTCAGCCTCTCTCTCTCTCCTTCTTCCCCGATCCCGTAAGCCCGCATTGCGTGGCCGAAGGTGTGCGCCGCCGACCTTTTCTTGTTTCATCTCCACCCCGACTACCCCCCTCAGCTTCACCATACCTCTCTCCTCTCCCCCGCCCCACGGCCGGCCACGGCAGCCTGCCGCCGCCGCGCCATCCTCTCCATCTTCATTCTTCATTCTTCTTTTCTTTTTCCCGCACATCCCCAAAGCCAAGGCCAAAAAAAAAAAAATTCTCTTTTTTCCAACCTTGACCGCTGTGCATCGCTCGCGCACATGCGCCTGTCGCCCGGCCTTCACCTCCGCGACGCCCGTCGCCCGAACATCGTCTCCACGACCCTTGTCGCCCATACTTCATCCCTGCGGCGCCCGTCACCCGGACTTCATCTTTGCGTCGCCCGGACGCCGCCTTCCGCAACACTCGTTGCCCAGAGCCCGGGCGTCGACTCTGCGACCCCAGTTGCCCGTAGCCTAGGGGCGCCGTCTCCACGACGCCGTCGCCCGGGGGGTGTCTCCGCGACCCTCGTCGCTTGTCGTCCGGGCGCTGTCTCCGTGCCCCTCGCTGCCCGGGGGCTGTCTCCGCGACCCTCGTCGCCCGCCTTCGTCACTCAAAGACGATGTCAATAACTTTTCGGCCAAACGACATCAACATCTTACTATGTGTTTATGCGTGCGGCGCCCGCTCGGGTTGCCCCTCCGCGCACGCCGCACGCAGGTGGCTATGTTCCCAACTTATTCTGGTTGCAATCATGGGCCCACTAGCGGACCCACTTTGTGCGACCCCCCTCCCTTTTTTTGTTTTAGTTTCACTGCTTTTTTTTTTGTTTGAAAAATACATTTTCACCATTTTCACAATGCTAACAAAAGCACCCACCATTTTCAAAAGGCAACACCGCATTCAGCCTCCACAGCCACAGCGCCACACCTTCGGCCCGCTGCCCATCGCCCGGGCGCCGTCTTCGCAACACTCGTTGCCCATCGCTCTGGCGCCGACTCCGTGACCCCCAGTTGCACGTCGCTCGGGCGCCGTGTTCGCAACACTTGTCGCTCGTCGCCCGGGCGCCGTCTCCGCGACGCCCGTCGCCCGGGGGCCGCCTCCCGCAACCCTCGTTGCCCGTCACCCGGGGGGCTGTCTCCGTGACCCTCGTCCCTCGTCGCCTGGGTGCCATCTCTACGACCCTCGTCACCAACGTCGTGCGCACCTCCTGCAAACCTCGTTGCCAGTAGTCCGGGGGCTGTCTCCGCGATCCCACTTGCCCGTCGCCCGGGCACCATCTATGCGACCCTCATCGCTCGTCACCCGGGCGCCTTCCGTGACGCCCGTCGCCAGCACCATGGCCACCTTCCGCAACACTCGTTGCCCATCGCCTGGGGGCTATCTCCGCGACCCTCATCGCTAGTCACCCGGGCGCCGTCTCCGCGACCCACGTCGCCAGCGCCGTGCATACCTTCCATGCGGACCCCCGCCACCAGAGTCGTGCGCACCTTTCGCAACTCTTGTTGCCCGTGTCACTTGCGTCCACGCGCCGGCTCTACAACTCTCATCGCCCTCACACATTTGTTGCTCACGTCCGTGCTACAACTCCGTGCTCTCTTCACCCGCGCTCCTTCGCGACCCTTGTCGCCCGCGTGCCATCTCTGTGACCTTCGTCGCCCGCGTCCGCGCGACAGCTCTGCGACTCTCGTCGTAGGCCCTCCAACTCTGCGACTCTCGTCGCCCGCGCGCCACCTCTACGACCTTCGTCGCACGCATTCACATGACAGCTCCGTGACAGGTCCCGTCGCCCGCGTGCCGTCTTCTCGAACCGCGTCGCCCGTGCCAACTCATCGCGCTCTCTACAACGCGCGCTCAATGCCAATGGTCACTTGATACTCGTCACCGACCATGCACAATTGCCATGATGACATCACTAGGTATTGCTCCGCGACAGTCGTCGCTGCGCCCTGGTGCCATGCTTATGATGCGTGCCCCAGGCACCAGGTATTGCTCCGCGGCGTTCGTCGCCGCGCCCATGCGCCATTCTCATCATGCGTGCCCCCGGCACCAACTTTAGCTCCGCGACGTTCGTCGCCGCGCCCTGGTGCCATGCTTATGATGCGTGCCCCAGGCACCAGGTATTGCTCCGCGACGTTCGTCGCCGCGCCCATCCGCCATTCTCATCATGCGTGCCCACGGCACCAACTTTAGCTCCGCGACGTTCGTTGCCACGCCCGTGCGCCATCTTCATGATACGTGCCCCCGGCACTAACTTTAGCTCCGCGACGTTCGTCGCCACGCCCGTGCGCCATCTTCATGATACGTGCCCCCAGCACCAAGTATAGCTCCGCGACGTTCGTCGCCGCGCCCGTGCGCCATTCTCATCATGCGTGCCCCCTGCACCAACTGTAGCTCCGCGACGTTCGTCGCCGCGCCCGTGCGCCATCTTCATGATACGTGCCCCCGGCACCGAGTATAGCTCCGCGACGTTCATCGCCGCGCCCGTGCGCTATTCTCATCATGCGTGCCCCCGGCACCAAGTATATGCTCCGCGACCTTCGTCGCCGCACCCATGCGCCATTCTTATCACATGTGCCCCGGCACAAAGTATTGCTTCGCGACGTTCGTCGCCGCACCACTTTCATGACATGTGCTCCGGCACCAAGTATTGTCCCCGCGACAATCGTCGCCATGTCCATGCACCACGACCATGTTACAAGCCTCCGGGCATAACACCCGTTCACCACACCATGCGCCCCCGCCATGGGCATGGAAGACCTTCAACCCACTCTCTAGAGTGTGCGGCATTCTGGAGGCTCCGCTCGTAGTGCTCCTGCACGAGGACCCCTCCCTGCGGCATGGGCTGAGCGCCAGCACAGGCTAGTGCCATCGCCGGCACAATCAACTACGGGATGGGCTCACAACCTTGAAGCCATCGCCGGCACAATCAACTACGGGATGGGCTCACAACCTTGAAGCCATCGCCGGCACAATCAACTACGGGATGGGCTCACAACCTTGAAGCCATCGCCGGCACAATCAACTGCGGGATGGGCTCACAACCTTGAAGCCATCGCCGGCACAATCAACTGCGGGATGGGCTCACAACCTTGAAGCCATCGCCGGCACAATCAACTGCGGGATGGGCTCACAACCTTGAAGCCATCGCCAGCACAATCAACTACGGGATGGGCTCACAACCTTGAAGCCATCGCCGGCACAATCAATTGCGGGATGGGCTCACAACCTTGAAGCCATCGCCGACACAATCAAACCGCGGCATGGGCTGAGCGCCATCACGGACTAGCGCCATCGCCGGCTCAATCAAACTACGGGACGGGCCGTATGCCGTCGCCGGCTCAATCAAACTGCTACACGGGCTTAGCGTCATCGCCGGCTCCATCACCCGGGACCCTGGCCCCCGCAGCAAGAGGGGCTGTAACCACATCGTTTATGCATGCGACGCCCGCTCGGGTTGCCCCTCCGCGCCCGCCACACGCAGGGGGCTTATGTTCATACCCTATTCTGGTCGCACCCCAGGACCCGCTAAGGGACCCACTTTGCACGACACATCACCCAGTTAGCGGTCAACTTTTCAACGCTCAGGAGCCGGTCAAAGCAACGCATGCTCAAGTCACGTGAACCATTCGTGAAGCGACCTCGGCGTGCCTTCCACCCCAAGGGGTCGGCCTCCCTTGGGGGTCGGCCACCCTTGGTGGTTGGCCACCCCAATGGGTCGGCCACCCTTGGGGGTCGGCCACCCCAAGGGGTCGGCCACCCCAATGGGTCGGCCACCCTTGGGGGTCGGCCACCCCAAGGGGTCGGCCTCCCTTGGGGGTCAGCCACCTGCCTTGACGATCGACGACCGACGACCGTCGTTCGCAACCTCGCTCCGTCGTGGTTGCGACGACCATCACTCTCGGCCGTGTTCCTTCGTCGCGATGACCATTGCCCGCGGCCACGCTCCGCCATAATCACAACAACCGTCGCTCGCGGCCGCGCTCCGCCATAGTCACGACGACCGTCGCTCTCGGCCGTGCTCCGTCGTCGCGATGACCGTCGCTCGTAGTTACGACGACCGTCGCTCGCGGCCGCGCTCCACCATAGTCACGACGACCGTCGCTCTCGGCCGTGCTCCGTCGTCGCGATGATCGTCGCTCGTAGTCACGACGACCGTCGCTTGTGGCCGCTCTGTCGCCATGACGACCGTCGCTCACAGTCACCCCCCTTCCACGCAATGACCACTGACGCTCTCTGTCACATTACAATACCCCGGCACCAGGTAAGGACCTGCGACAGTTGTCACAGCGCCCTTGCGCCACAATTAATGTCTCGTGCTGTAGGCACCGCGCCTATGCGCCACAATCATGTTATATGCTTACGGGATAGGCGACTCCTCCAGGACACTATCTCCGCCAGGGTGCCTGCGTGACTGGCCTACGTGCTCTGGCACTGGGGGCTCGCGTCGGCACCCCTAAGGACTATGACCCCCGGGTCACTCCGAGATGGGAGCAGGTCTTCGGAAGGGCATCTTGCCTAGTCCACCTGGCAGCTGGGCGTCGGGTCTTCCCCACCGCTGCCAGGCCTGTGGGATTCAGTAAGGGCTTGGACTGGAGGCTGGGGCAACGGGCTACTCTGACCATGCTACCGCGGCATGATCAGTCTCTTCAGACAGGCAGAGAGACGTCGCAAGGGCAGGGCAGCACGAACTTAGGGACCGGCAGTCCCAACGGAGGATCAGTGCTTTGGCCCCCTGGCGACGTGTCGTTCCCGGGGGGTGACACATGTCAACTTATGACACATGCACGTTTTTGCCTATAAATAGTGGACTCCGGACCTTTTTCAAGGATCTTTTCTCTCATTTTGAACTTTTCACTTTCTCTCTCTAAAAGACATTCTCTCTGAAATTCTAGTGAGAGAAACACACTTGGGCTCACGTCCACGAACACTCGACGATGCGCCCCAGTCGCACGGACCGTCGACTGTCGCCCCTGTTCATCGTCCCCCTGCCTGCGCGGCACTGCCAGCCCTCGCGACCTGTCTGGGGAGCCTTGTCCTCGGCCCTTACGCCGTCCTTGCTGTCTCCCGCGTTGCCTATCTGGAAGCTGACTCAGACCGCATCCTTTGTGGCACCTCCACGTAGCATCGAACCATTTTCAGCATCATCACACTTTTAGTGAAATTTTATTACAAACCAATAAAGAAGACGTTCCTTAACAAAGGGCGATTAATCAAGTCCGACAGCAGGATTTTCAATATGCCTTACAAGGAGCTCTAGGAACTCTAAACAGTTGTTTGAACAATGACTAAGATTTATGTACCATTAGTGCCAAGATTGGCATGTTGGAGGTGATGAAAGAAATAACTGATCAGTCCTACTATCGATATCATTTTTTTATTTTTTCTATAAAAAGAATTACAACGCTCATGAGCTTTACTAGTAGTACCAGTACCAATGAGAACAATATAAAACTAAGACCCTGAAAGATCTAGTATAAGAATGGCTTGAAGTATGAACCATGGATAACAATAATGACCATCAGTATGCTTTTAGCATCTAAAGAATCGGCAAAACATAAATCACTCGGCACATCTAGCATACTTCTCAAAAACTAAAATGTTGTCTACTTGCATGTCCTGCATCCTTCTCCTACAAATGAAAATCTTGCCTCACCTTTTAATTTGTTTTCGGAACTGAGAGCCTAGGGCATGGATTTTTAAGGCTTGGGGTTTTGGAGTCAATTTAATCCACTCTTCCTTGTAATAGAACCTACAGTTTTAAGGACTCCGTCTCTTTTAACTTAATGTTGGACCTGCTAATTTAGTATGTCCCATTGTCAAATAATAACAACTAACAAGTACCTTAAAATCTACAGTGGGTTTAGTCAATGGCCTTTCTTTGGTTTGTATCGAGTAAGGCTTGTTGATATAGAGTTTCATATGAATCCAGGGTGAGAGAAATTCTGGAATGATAGGTAGGAAAAAAGATGAAGAAGCCTCTCTCCTGTACTAGCGTCCAGTAGCAACTCTTAATTGTAGGAAGACCTCCTACACTAACAATGTTCCCTCAACAAACACACCACACCACGTCCCACCCGCGCTCCCATCTCGAAGCCTTATTTATTTCTGAGGCTCCCACCTTGAAATCTCGAGCCTGCTCCGGCTTCCTCTCTGTGCAAGTAAGGTCACATGTTAATACCATTGAATAAATGTTCACACCAAAATATTTCCTGGTTGGTGAACTTATCCTGCTCTTACTACGACTAAGGAAACAACAAGGGAGCTTTGACATATTACCAGTGTTACGCCATTAAAGACGTTGTATAAAGACCTCTTATCTTGACATAGCATGTGATAACCCTGAGATTAGAATGACAAAGCCCCCCTTACGACATAATTGAACTTTGAATTTTCTAAAACACAAGGAAAAAATAACGGATAGCCCATAGAGTTGAACTGCAAGGCTTAACTTATCCAATGTGCTTCATATTTACTTACAAAGTGTTGATAACATGTCGAATGTGCAGGCATTTAGACCGCAGTCATCTATGCCAATTTTTCTCACTCTATACTAGAAGCAACTCTTAGTGTAAGCCCACCTACAATCTTCAACTTCAGCCCCAGTTCTAATGAACTTGATGGGACCAATCTTCTGAAGAAAATGCAACAATGAGAATAAATGTGTGTATGTCTGTGTGTGTGTGTGTGTGAGAGAGAGAGAGAGAGAGAGAGAGAGAGATTACATACTTCATTATGTAAGTCCCTTAAGAATTAGACAAATTTTCCATGTTCCAGGCATGCCTTGCCATCTTTCCCAAAGAAGTACCTAACAGGCCTCCATTCTCTACAGAGCCTGAAACTTTAAGACCAACACGCAGACCATCCCTGTGGCGAACCCCCTGTCTGTTCTGAGCTCGTACCAAGGCCATCACCTCCTTATATTCGTTCTTGTCTATCTCTCTGTTTCAAATTTCAGCAGCCAACACTTACCAATTTTGCACAAGGTGTATAAGCGATATTCAATTATGGCTATAACGTGGATTGCTATGAGCGATATATGATGTAGAAAGGCATGCCTTACAAGATTTGACACCATTTCGGTAATGTATTTAGATAAGAGAGATGGATCGCAAGATACCAATTTGAATGGCTTATCCAACTAACATAGAGCCTCACCAGAAATAAAGACATCAGATACAGTACAAATCGCAGTCAATGAAACAGAATTGAGTCGAGTTGAGACTGGACCCAGGTCATCTCTAGTAAAGCAACAATACTTATGCAAAAAGCAGAACAATAATAACATAAAAAACACATATATTTGGATCTTTGAATCAGAAACATGTCAACTTCCTTATTAACACTATATCAAGAACAAAATGCAAGTTCCAATTGTCATGCTAATTAGGCAAAAATACCAGAATTATACATTACATCTCCATTGTACATAAACGGTTACAAAATCAGTAACCCGCGCACAAATTTATGAGGATTGAACAACAAAGAAAATGAAACAAGGAAAAGGGATCTATGACAACGAATTTCCAATTATCACAAACTGACGATACTGATTTGGAAGACTGTTTAAATAGTGTTGTTTTTTGGTACAGGAAACGTACCCGTTATTATCAAGGTCTAACTTTTTGAATGCCACTGAAAAGCTTGATTCCTGGATGCTTAGTGACGTAACAAAAAAGATGTACCTGTTACAACAAAAACAATACTGAAGAGATTAAACTTCAGCTAACAATAACTTGGTGTATTTTGCTTGAACCTTTGGTCCCAAAGGGGTTTTGTAGATAACATAAATAAAAGCTCCTGGTCAAGAAATTGCAAGGAATGTTAAGCAGATGAAGTAGCACGCACTCTGCAAATGATATTAGTCCATCATTGTTAATATCAAAAAGCATGAAGAACTTTGAAGTCTGCTGGCATCATAAATATATCTCTCTAGTGTGGGATTTTAAGGAGGCAAAGTACTTGAACACCTGTAGGACAAAAACATAAAAAAAAAAGACCACTACAATTTTACAAATCAAATAATATGACTAGAGAAATGCAGGTGTATTGCTATCTATCAAATTGACATCTTGAACCATGCTTCACATTAAGCCCAAGAGTTCAAAAATTGTTCATTCAATATGTTCCCCACTGACGGTATCTTGTTGACTAGGAACCCGTATTATCCATAAGATCCCCAAAGAAGATAAAAGGAAGATTTATATTGAAGTAAATATGGCCCATTAACTCTACAAGCTCCTACTTTTTTTCCCTCTCTTGCCAGTTTATAAATTTGACACCCACGGAAACATCAAGGACGATAAAATGTTTAGAAAAACAAAAAATGTTCCCAGACAAGAGTATGATTGTCTGTTGTGTGTGCGTGTGTGGTTGCGCTTGAGTCTCTGTGGAGGTAATGATATAGTTCAGTGGTGATGATACTTTCAAGAGTTCTTCTTCAGATGAGAAATTAATTTTGTGCTGCATTAGTACTGCTTTTGGACTGAGGTTTGAACTGTGAAGCATATTATCAGTGCCACTGAAAATCCAAGTCATATTGCATCAGCATGAAGGATTTGTCTATGCGTGCATTAGAGCTAGTTATGCATAAACCAGAATTACTAGTGGCATACCTTTTTAGATGACTTTACGTTCTTACGCATTTCTCATAATTGAAGAATACCTTTCTCCTTTAATCATCTGAGATAGAAAACAAGACTGGTAAGTTTAAACTTCTGCCTGATCTGAATAGAATGCATCATGTCTGGATAGGCATTTAAATGAATTTAAACATGTAAAATCCACTGACAAAAATATGCTTCAGTCATTCTCATCGTCGACATTGGTTCTTCAAGCCTCGCTCTGGCTTATGCCTTCAAGGTTAGCCAAGACCTTCAAACTAACATTATTGATTTCTCATCTTGTTGGAGCACGCTTTGCAGTTGGAACCAGATCATTTAGACAGAAGTCCATCATTTGTCACTTTAGCTATTCAACTTCTCATAATAGCACTCCATTTACACTTTGAAATGGGGTTGACCATGTTGAAGGTTCAAACAACAAATTTATACAGCAATCAATAGAGAAATTCATGTAACTAGACTTAAACTTCACTCAAAATTGACAGCTTTCTATCATGTTTTGCCTCAGCAAGCAAAGCCTTGCCTCAATTCAACTCCTTTGAACCAATACATCCATCAACCAATTATTGGGAAACAAATCACGCTTCACATAGCTACTAAGTCCATATTTAACATAGTGTTTTCGAGCCTGAAGAGATACGTTATCCAGTCCTTGGGCTTTTCAATTTTTATTTTTTCCGACTTTAAAATAATTCTGGGCCTGATTGTTGGAATCACCAGAGCTTGACTGGTTCGCAGCACATCATATTTTTTACTTTTTGATTGCTAAGACGGTCTAGCTAGCATAACATAACTCCCACTACTAACTAAATCAAGTCCTTTACTAGCAAACTTATCAGGTTCCTACTAAACCACATCCAGAACAAGATTGAGGACTATAACATATCGAACCAGGAAACCTAGAAAAGGTTTGCACCTACAGTCTTCTTTTTGAACTTCGGAATAAGGAGAGATCAACATGAAATTGTTTCAGAACAAAGCAATCTGAAACAATTTCCACCCAATGGCTTTTTTTGCGCCCACTTTGCACAACAAAAATTTAGCTTGTAATGACAAAAAGGTACTTAGACTCGGTCTCGTACCGTTGGTCCGACCATCTAGGACCTTTGGTTAAAGGGAGCTGCAGTGACAGGTGAGACAGAAGCATGGCAGAGAATAATCTAACAACATATCCAACTGTCCAAGATAATCGAGACCATATAATATTTATGGGTTATGTGTGTGTCTGTGCGTGTGTCTGTTTCAATCATGTACATGTATACGATACACAAGGCATGGCAAAGGTGGCATCAACCTCCGAATAGGAACCTCTGTTTCTTCAATGGATCCGTATTTCTGTCGAGTGAATATGCGTAAGCCACTAACGAACTTGCATCACGTTGAGAAGAAGACCAATAACATAGCCCTCCTCAGCTCAGCCCGATAAAGAAAACGCCATAGTAAAGTGATTTCAGGAGCGTTTCTCCGGCCGACTCGCTCCTCGTACTACCTTCATAGCATAGCCCTTCGACCCGTTATTTGATATCAATATTGAAGATGAATATGGTGAATTTGATTGAGTGAAGATTGGGCATCGAGCTGCGAGGACTCGATGAGTATGAGATGATGTTTGATGCTAAGAAAAGTGGATTCGTACCTACGTGGAGGTGCCACAAAGGCTATAGTCTGAGTCAGCTTTCAAATGTACAAAATGAGAGACATTGAGGGTGGAATAAGGGCAGAGAGCAAGGCTTCTCAGACAGGCCGTGAGGAGTGGCAGTGTTGTGGAGACAAAGCTGAGACGAACAACAAAAATTTAGCTTGTAATGACAAAAAGGTACTTAGACTCGGTCTCGTACCGTTGGTCCGACCATCTAGGACCTTTGGTTGAAGGGAGCTGCAGTGACAGGTGAGACAGAAGCATGGCAGAGAACAGAAGCATGGCAGTGACAGGTGAGACAGAAGCATGGCAGAGAACAGAAGCAGGGCGGCAGTCGACAGTCCAAGTCAGGGTCCAATGCTACGGTCCAATGCTATGTCCAAGGTCCTGTCCAATTGTATTTTTCTCTCTAGAATCCAAGAACTCTTGAGTTCTAGAGTGAGAAAGTGATTTTGAGAGAATGAGCCAAAAAGTCCTTCAAATGAAGTCCAAAGTCCATTATCTATAGGCAAAGGTATGCCTATGTCATCAAATACCACATATCGTCCCCTGGGAGTGACACGTCACTAGGGGGTCCAAAAATACCGGTTGACATTATTGGCTGCCATAAGCATATGCTGGAGGAAGGTACGATTTTATAGAACCGTATTTTGGTTAATGAGAGTGGGGTAGGATGAGGGTAGAGTTAAAAAGTCTGCCTTGATTGTAATTGTGTTGCTCCTTAGCCACGTGTTAGAATAACATTGATAATTGTACGTTGTATCAATATGGTCTGTACTTGGAGCACTAGTAGTGGAGATAGTATGGAGAGCTTGGGGTCCCCGATAGATGAGGTTATAACATATTGTATAAGATGGAGCAGGGAATTTCCCGGTATTAGAAAGACTTGACCAAACAATCTTTAGATTGAAAAATGTACTGTATGGGTTTTATGATTGTAGAGAGGCAACCCTACCCAATAAGGGAAATAGTAGAACCCTAGAACTAATAGTTATGATTCTGAACATTAGGAACCCAATTCTGATATGATGAAATGCATAATTTGGCTAACTAGTAACCAGGATTTTGAATCTGGCCTAACCACAACCATAACCTCAAAATGAGAGTATCTTGGTGACCTTAACAGTTGAAATGACTAGCTACATGTAGTTATTGAATCCTATAAAGATAGTGAATTGGATTAGCAAAATTGAGAAAATTTTGAGCAACCGATTATACAAGTTTGAATAATTATAGGTGAAGTGGGATTGAAATTGTATATAAACTGAGAAGAAAGGTTGATCAGGGTAAGAAATCATGGCGAAGAGTTCGACTCATCAGCAATTGATTAATATCCCTTGGGAACAGTTTAGAGAATTACTTTTGACCAGGATTTGTTTGAGATTTTATAAACAAATGTTAAAGGGATTTGTTTAATGTGACGCAAACAGATCAGGATTTGATAGAAGAATTTGAAATGAGGATTTATTGCCTCACTATATTTGCGGTAAGGATGTTATCAACAAAGGAAAATGGATGCCAGAAGTCTGAGTGGGGGCTTAGGCCTGAATTGAGAGATTGGGTGATCCCAGCTGATGAGCTATGTGGAATGTCTTTATTTGGTATGTATTTGGAACAATTTAAGTCTGACAATGGAGGGAGGCATGAGTAAGCAAGGCCAAATAGAAGAAAGTAGGTAAGAATTTTTCTCGAACAGATTGTAGGCGCTGACAACCGTCAGTAAGAAGTTTTTACAGTCGGCACAGCATGGTACCCAAGATGAAAGGCTGGGGCAAAATCAAGGATTCCGGCCCACTTCGATTCAGTGATTCTGAGATCCGAATAGAGTTCTGGAATTAGATCAAAACATCATATGGGATTTAGGGGAGCGCAGGGTAAATGGGCTCGATCAATTCAGGGTACTAGAGTTAAACCATTGTATAACTTTGGAGTTCGACCTACTCGGAGTACTGGTCAGGGTGGCGGGTCAATTTTTTGGCCACCCCATGTGGTAAGTGAGATAGAAAGTCAGAGTGGTGAGTTATGCAATAAAGTGACCGAATGATATGTTGGCATAGCAGTGTGAAGCATTAAGTTCGAAACTGTTTGCTTGTGAGAAATAATCAGTCGTGTACCTATTGCTAGTGTAATAACGAGCAATGTTCCTCGACAGGAAGAGGACAAGATCAGTAGGGGCTGAGGCCCAGAATATTAATTAGAGTTTATTTAATGTCTGCTCAGGATGTAGTCATATCCGATGATGTGGTGCTAGGTACACCACAAGTTAATCTATTAGATGCGTGTATGCTATTTAAGTTTGAAACATCATATTTCTTTACATATGTTACTTTGGCAGAGAGATTGAGGATGAAGATCCGTCCTTCAATAACTGATATTGTGATAAGTACTCCATCGGAAGAGTCTTCGACTGTTTTGTGGTTCTCTGTGAATGTACAATCTATGTTTGGGATAAAAATCTTTCTATGGACCTCACTCTATTTGTTGTTCATAATTTTGATATCATATTAGGTATAAATTGGTGAATTCTTAATCACGCATCCGTGTACTATCAGGGGAAAGCCCTAGTCATATTTGGAAAGTTTAGAAGGTATAAACAGTAGTTAAGTTGGTGATTTGATTTATGAGTAAGAATAATGTTTTGGAAAGATGGCTAGTGTTAATACTGAAGCTTTGGTTTAAGGTACAAGAAGGGATTAAAAATTTCCTCTGTTGTCTGATTCATTCTTTTGCATATTGAACTCAAGTACGATTTAATTGAATGGCAACTTACCCTAAGACGTCAGGGAAGATTTCATTCATGTTCAGTCGGCTTATCCCTGATTTATTTATTTTCTTTCCGAATCTATTTGGACCTAATGGGGAAGTATCTGACCCACTGGCCATGGGAAAGCTATGAATCTTATTAAGGACCAATAACTCCTTCTGATTTTGATTGTTTCGAGTCTTTGGGTTGACTTTGCTTCGCCAGAGCTATATTATTGTTTCTGTCTTCGTTGTTCTTCTGGAATGTCATAGAATTCTGTTGTGAATCCCGAGAGCCAATATGCATGATTTTGTTAAAGATTTTTGTATTTTGACTGCATGATTACGATTATTATTATCATTATTATTTACATAGTTTCCCCTACCAGGATATGAGGTTAGGTAGATTCCTAAGCCTCAGATAAACTGTGAGCAAGAATAGATTATGGGAACGTAGATTAGGTTTGGATAAGCTATTTGATGATTTGATATAAGATTAAGATCTTGATTAAACACATGATGATAGACAATATGTTACTTGCTTGTAGAACTGAAGAAATTTAAACGTTTAACCGAAACGGATGATTTAAGGATAAGGCTATGAGACTTTTGTAAATAATGTGACTGTGAATCGGAAGTGATGGGACAACATAGAGCCTTACACTCTAGTGTAAATGAATACATATGTATTCATAATCATGTGCTGCACTATGTTAGGAGAACACGTCTCAAAGTGACAAATTCGGTAACAGCATGGACTCGTTGAGATAAGGCACAAGAGTATGCAGTAAAACCGTAGTGGTTAAAGTTTCTATTGTTCTGTGAAGTGTACGCAGAATCGTAAGTATGCAATAATGGCCATGTTAAAATAACATGCCTCTCGGTGATGAATTGGGAAACAATTCGAACTCGTTATATGAGGTATTTGAGCTTGAACCAAAAAATATATATATGAGGTATTTGAGTGCACAGTGCAAGTTGGGTAATTACAGCTTCTGTTCTCGGTTGATTATCCCTGCTAGTGATTCTGAGGTCTGAGGTGCGAATGCTTATAGGAATCGATTATCCTATCCACGTTAGCTTCGTAGCGTGTAAGTTATGTATGATCATCGTTTGGTGTACACTACACCTTAAACTCAAAATTAAACTCTCAATCATGGAATAAGTTGTGCAACTGATAGAGTTTTAGGTATTGGATCAGTATAATGCAATGTAATGCAATGGGAGTTTATTGTAATAGAGTTTGATTAATCCGTTGGACCTGCGTTGAATTCGGAGTGGTGTAGGTTTAGCTTAGTGAGTTTCGTATTAGCAAGTCATTGCTGTGAAATACTGGAACGATTAGAGCATGAGTGACAACCTGATCGGACTGAGTTAGCATTACGATTAGAATATTATTGTTGCGTCCGGGTGTTCGTAGAAGCGAACGTGGGCACGAAAAATTTGGTGTAGCTTGGCTATGGTGCAACAGTTATCAGAGTTTTGCAACGAAAATGAAATACGTAGACGTTATAAGTGATAGGCTTTCCAATAGCAACTTTCAAGGAAAAAATTTTTATAAGGTGGGGAGAGTGTAATATATTGAACTTTGGCAGCGGGTTAAAAAACCATCGGTGCTCCGAAAAAATAAACGGACTATAATTTTGAGCAACGTTCGGGTGTTAGTATGGTATCGAGGTTTAAAGAGAGTTTGAGGCAACAATGTAATTTTTAAAATTTTGGGGGCATCTTTGTAATTTTGAAAAAATAGAGGGCTATTTTGCAAATTGTGAAAATTTGTAGCTAGGTGTCAAATTTTTGGGAAGATGATTGCCACCTCCTTGTAGGAAAAGGAAACAAAAGGAAAACAAAGTTATGTGTATTTAATAGTGGGTCTGAGTCTTGGGTGGATAAGGGAGCTTCGGGTAATGATGGAAGAAGGAAAAGGAAACAAAAGGAAAACAAACAACAAGAATAATCAAATGAAAAGAAGAAAGAAACAGAAGATAAGAACCAAAAAAGAACAGGGAGAAGCAAAGCTTCGAGGGAAGATGAACAAGGGAAAAGAGAGGGGAAAAAGGAAGGAAATTGGTGAAAACGGATGGATTTCCTCATAAGGGTATTCCCTACTTCCTTTGGATGATTTTATGTCTTAAATTCGTGAGTGTGTTCGTGTGCAAAAATCAGGTGCAAAGTAGGCATGTTCACAGCCGTGAACATGGCTGCGTATTGGGTGTTTATATATTTGTCTTGGCAATTTTGAGTATGTGTATTTGGGGGTAGTATGTAGTGTTAGTGTGTGAATTTATGCGTGTTCAGTGTGGGAGGTATGTGCGTGAAAGTGTGGGGTTACAGTGTGTGTATATGTGTACGGGTGTGTGTATAAGTGGGTAATCGTGTGTGAGTGATTGTATGTGTGATTGTGTTTAAATGTGTTAGAATATATGTTTAGGTCTTTTAATTTGTGGGGTTATGAAGCAGGTTGTGTGGGTGAGTGAGTGGTATGTGTTTATGTTTAGCTGGGGAAGAAACAAGGTTGAAGAAAGTGTGTGTTTTGAGGTGAAATAGTAGGTGTAGTGATTTGAATAGTACTTGTTATCGTCACTAAATATATAAAACTAAATTAGGCAGTCTTCCCACGAATTTTCATAAATAGTTAGCGCCAAAATTAGACAAAGTCCAAAATAGTAACCCCCAATTTTTTTTACGAGATCTACGCTCTGAAATATTTTGAGAATTTTTGGTATTCGCGAAGAGCGCTAATTTGGGGTACCAATTAAAGAAATTTATCAAATTATTTAGCATAGCAAACCAACCTATTTTGATCTGAAAATTTTAGAAAAATATCATTTACTGATATAATTCATTGTCTAAAATTTTGTGCCATTCTGAGACCGATAAGTATTTTTTTTCAAAACTGGCCTTTTAGCACTCGATCCGGAAACCGGTTCGGAATTTTTGGGCAAAAATTTTTTAAAATACTTTTTAAGCTAGAAATGATATCAGGATGCTTAAAATAGCGTTTAAAATCTTTTTGAGATTTTTCGGTGTTGAAAATCCACCGGGGCATTTTGATAATTCGTCACCCAGAAGGGCTATTTTGGTAATTCGACCTAAGAAATGTATTTTTGTATAAATTCACATATGGAAAGCTTATTTTAGTGATTCTACTTACGGGAAGGCTGTTTGGGTGATTTAAGTCCGAGAGGGACTTTTTGGTAATTTTATACCTCAGGAGAATTTTGGTAATTTTACATACGCGGTGAAAGAGGTTTCTTTTGGGAGCACGTGTGAGTCCGTAATAAGTTATAATATTGTGATGTAGGCTATGTTCTGATGATTTGATCATTCCGTTTAAGATAAAGCTAAAAACTTTCAGTTATGAAAAGCTAGCTGCGGATCCAGGTAAGGGATTCTATCTGAACCCTGGGTAAGGACTTTTGTCCAAACCCTTATTTTGATAACTCGTACGCATAAGTATTTCTTGATACATTTATGACTAGTGTTGAACTCTGAGTTGTGTACTGATATCAATATGTTATTGCCCAGAAAACACTAATGTTGAACCAGAATCGATTATTTGAAAATCTTATGATGCTCGCATGTATTGCATGCTGAGCAAATTTGATAATTTTTTGTATCCGTTCTTTCAAATTGTTGTGCCTAAATTCGATAACTATTTGCAATCAGTTTGCTGTTTATTTGTGGTTTTCTTCTGAAATTTTTGAATGATGACTTATTCGGTATGTTATGGTTATTAAAATCCAATCTGATTCTAGTGATTTGAGCTTATGTTAAAGTTCATTGATATTGTTGATTATTCTGTCTTGACCTGAGAATCTGTATGTTCTGAGGCGGGCGTTATAAGGCTAGTCTAAATCATGTATGGAATGCAGACAAGTACCTAAATGGATTAGTATTCTAGTACATCATGCATGTGTACAATATGTTAGCTTACCGGAATGGCATTGCAATCACCTCAGGATCAACGCTGATTTTTTATTTTCACTGTTTTGTATATTGCCGTGACTGCTACGGAAATGCCTGGAAAGTATTCTCTAAAATAATTTTGCTCGTGTTGAACTGTTTTTGAGAAACCTTCATTGTGTTTTGGAAAGAACTCTCTCAGATGATCTGTGTACTTTTTGAAATCCTATTGAAAACCATGATCGTATTTTGGAATGATGGCTTTGAAGATGATCTTTTATTGATTGTTCTGAAATCCATCCTGAGTATTATTGTTTATTTTGGTATCTATTCTTGATGAATTTTGATCCTTTTGAAAATCATTGAGTTTTTTACCGTTTGAAGCATTCTGGAAATTTTCGTCGGTTGGATTCTTTGAAATCGTCTGGTAATTCTTTGTTAGTTCTTGTACAACCTTACTGAGCTCTCAAAAGCTCACCCTTCGTTTGATTCCCTTCTGTAGTTTTTGATCAACAGTAGATTGTTCGGGAATGAGGATTAGAGTCTGTGCGAGATTCTGGTGAGCCCAGCACTACTGTACCGTCAGACCCCTGTGCGGGTCGGTACTGTCATCTTGTCTTATAAGGACTCAAGGTTGTTAAAAATTAGGTGTTAATAGTTTAAGTTTAAGAAGTTTTGTAAACTTGTATTTGAGGAATTTGAGATGGTATCGGATTAAATGTTTTAACGTATGTGCTTGTGAATAGGATCTAACAGGTTTGATATGATACGACCCGTGAGTTCGGGGCGACGGAGCTCCGAATATTTGGGGGCGTTACAGTTGTTATTAGAGCCATTCGGTCTTGTAGTATTAAGAGTATAGGCATATGATTCTGTAGGCACGGAACCACAGAGTGTAGGTAACACGATTCTGTAGAACCGTATTTTGGTTAATGAGAGTGGGGTAGGATGAGGGTAGAGTTAAATAGTTTGCCTTGATTGTAATTGTGTTGCTCCTTAGCCACGTGTTAGAGGGATTTGTTTTATGTGACACAAACAGATCAAGAGTCGATAGAAGAATTTGAAATAAGGATTTATTGTCTCGCTAAATTCGTAGTAAGGATGTTATCGACGAAGGCAAATAGATGCCAGAAATCTGAGTGGGGGCTTAGGCCTGAATTGAGAGATTGGGTGATCCCAGCTGATGAGCTATGTGGAATGTCTTTATTTGGTGTGTGTTTTAGAACAAGTTAAGTCTGACAATAGAGGGAGGCATGAGTAAGCACATGCCAGATAGAAGAAAGGTAAGTAAGAATTTTTCTCGAACATATTTGCAGGAGCTGACAGCCGCCAGCAAGAAGTTTTTACAGTCGGCACAACATGGTGCCTAAGGTGAAAGGCTGGGGCAGAATCAGGGATTCAGGCCCACTTTGATTCAGTTATTCTGAGATCTGAATAGAGTTCTGGAATTCGATCGAAACATCATATGGGATTTAGGGGAGCGCAGGGTAAAGGCGCTCGATCAATTTAAGGTACTAGAGTTACACCATTATATAACTTTGGAGTTTGACTTACTTGGAGTACTGGTCAGGGTGGCGGGTCAATTTTCCAGCCACCCCATGTGGTAAGTGAGATAGAAGTCAGAGTGGTAAGTTATGCAATAAAGTGATCAGATGATATGATGTCATGGCAGTGTGAAGCGTTAAGTTCGAAATTGTTTGCTTGTAAGAACTAATCAGTCGTGTACTTATTGCTAGTGTAATAGTGGGCAGTGAGTGTTCCTCGACAGGAAGAGGACAAGATCAGTAGGGACTGAGGCCCAGAATATCAATTAGAGCTTATTTAATATCCGCTCTGGATGTAGTCACATCCGTTGACGTGGTGGTAGGTACACCACAGGTTAACCTATGTTCCCAACCTATTCTGGTGCACCCAAGGGCCCATTAGGGGTCCCGCTTTGCACAAACACGTTGACAGGGTCAATGGTCAATTTTTCAACGCATCGAACAGGTTAAAGTGTGCGTGCCCAAGTCACGTGCGTTTTTCCCTTTGCACGCTTCGTGCGCAACTTAGGTGTCAATTATTTCATGTTAGCATGACTCACGGTAGCACGATCGTCACGCTGCGACCACCTGAACACCTTTTCATCAAAAACATTGACCGACGGCACAACCAGAGCGACGGGGTCAAGGGCAAAGGCCTTGGCCAACTCCATGGGGTCGCCCTCGGCCTCCCCCAAGGCCATAGGGTAGGCCTCGACCTCCATGGGGGGTCAGCCTTGGCCTCACTGGGGGGGTTGGCCTTGGCCTTCCCCCCCTCGGTTGTTCACTTTTTGTGCAAAGTCCTTTTCACGCTTTGTTCGCTTTGTATGCTTCGTATGTGACTTTGGCACCTTGTTCGTCACATGGGTACAACTCACAGCAACACGTTCGTCATAACGCAACTCTCAGATTCGTCATTGCCCATCAAAACACCTACTGTCGGCGTGCCCAAAGTTCACCGAAAGGGGGAGTGGCCTTGGCCTCCCTTCATGGGAGTTGGCCATTGGCCTTGGCCACCCCCTAGGGTCGGCCTTGGCCACCCCCTAGGGTCGGCCTCGGCCTCACCAGGGGGTCGGCCTCGGCCTCCCCAGGGGTGGTGGCCTTGGCCTTCCCCTTTTTTTTGGGCTTATGGCCTCCCTTCTCGCGCGCACTTGTTTTCTTGAGTCTTTGTACGTTTGCGAAGTTTATGGACATTCATACATCAACCTCACGATGCCCGTCGTCCATTACCTGTGACTGCGCACCGCCCCCATGACGCCCGTCACCCAAAGTCGTGCGCTACCGCCGAATGACCAGTCGCCAACGACCGCGTATCATCATCCCCGACTTTGTCATTACTATATATTAAATTCATTATTTTGATATAATAGGCACACTCAACTCATGTCCCGTCTTCGGGACACCCGACGCCCGCTTGTGTGCCTTCTCCACGATGTTCGACGTCGCGCCCGTGCACCACTTTCATGATATGTGTCCCGACATTAGGTATTGCTTCCGCGACGTTCGTCGCCGCGCCTGTGCGCCACTTCCATAACATGTGCCCCCGGTACTAGGTATGGTCTCGACATGGTTGTCGTCGCGCCTGTGTGCCACTTCCATGACATGTGCCCCTGACACTAGGTATGGTCTCGTAACGGTCATCGCCGCGCCCCTGCACACCTCCATTACATGTGCCCCCGGCACCAGGTATGGTCTCGCGACGGTCGTCGCCGTGCCCCTGCGTCACTTCCATGACATGTGCCCCCGGCACCAGGTATGGTCTCGTGACGGTCATCGCCGCGCCCGTGCGCTACTTCCATGACATGTACCCCCGGCATTAGGTATGGTCTCGCGACGGTCGTTGTCGCGCCCTTTTGCCTCTTCCATGACATGTGCCCCCAGTACCAGGTATGGTCTTGCGACGGTCGTCGCAGCGCCCATGCGTCACAATCAATGTCTCGTGTCATTGGCACCTCGCCCATGTACCACAATCATGTTACAGGCCTTCGGGCATCACACTTATTCACCACACTATGTGCACCCACTATGGACGTGGAACATGCTTTGACCCATTCTCCGAAGTGTGCAGCATTCCGAGGGGCTCCGCTCGTAGTGCTCCGGCATGAGGACCCTTCGCAGCGGGATAGGCTCGTTACCATAAAACTATCGTCGTCTTCATTCTGAGGGGCTCTGTTTATAGTGTTTAGAAGGTATAAACAGTAGTTAAGTTGGTGATTTGATTTATGAGTAAGAATAATGTTTTGGAAAGATGGCTAGTGTTAATACTGAAGCTTTGGTTTAAGGTACAAGAAGGGATTAGAAATTTCACTCTGTCTTCTGATTCATTCTTTTGCATATTGAACTCAAGTGCGACTTAATTGAATGCCAGCTTACCCTAAAACGTCGGGGAAGATGTCATTCATGTTCAGTCGGCTTATCCCTAATTTATTTATCTTCTTTCCGAATCTATTTGGACTTGATGGGGAAGTATCTGACCCACTGGCCATGAAAAAGTTACGAATCTTATTAAAGATTAATAACTCCTTCTAATTTTATATTATCGTTTCTGTCTTCGTCGTTCTTCTGGAATGTCACATAGTTCTGTTGTGAATCCTGAGAGCCAATATGCACGAAATTGTTAAAAAAATTTGTATTTTGACAGCATTATTGCGATTATTATTATTATTATTATTATTATTATTATTATTATTATTATTATTATCATTTTTACATAGTTTCCCCTATCTGGATATGAGGTAAGGTAGATTCCTAAGCCTCAGATAATTTGTGAGCAAGAATGGACTCTGGGAATATGGATTGGGTTTGGATAAGCTATTCGATATAGGATTGAGATCTTGATTTTAAACACATGATGATAGACTATATGTTACTTACTTGTAGTACTGAAGAAGTTTAAACGTTTAACCGAAGCATATGATTGAAGGATAAGGTTATGCGACTTTTATAAATAATGTGACTATAAATCGGAAGTGATGGGATGATATAGAGCCTTACACTCTAGTGTAAATGAATACATAGGTATTCAGAATCATGTACTGTGCTATGTTAGGAGAACACGTCTAAAAGTGACAAATTCGATAACAGCATGGACTCGTTGAGATAAGGCACAAGAGTGTGCAGTTAAACCGTAGTGGTTAAAGTTTCTATTGTTCTGTGAAGTGTACGCAGAACCGTAAGTATGCAATAATGGCTATGTTAAAATAACACGCCTCTCGGTGATGAATTGGGCAACAATTCAAACTCGTTATTTGAGGTATTTGAGTGCACAGTCCAAGTCGGGTAGTTACAGCTTCTGTTCATGATTGATTATCCCTGTTAGTGATTCCGAGGTGCAAATGCTTATAGGAATCGATTATCCTCTCCACATTAGCTTCGGTAGCGTGTAAGTTATGTATGATCATCGTTTGGTGTACAATACACCTTAAACTCGAAATTAAACTCTCCATCGTGGAATAAGTTGTGCAACTGATAGAGTTTCGGGTATATGATCAATATAATGCAATGCAGTGTAGTGGGAGTTTATTGTAATAGAGTTTGATTAATCCGTTGAACATGCGTTGAATTCAGAGTGGTGTAGGTTTAGCTTAGTGAGTTTCGTATTAGCAAGTCATTGTTGTGAAATACTAGAATGGTTAGAGCACGAATGACAACCTAATCAGACCGAGTTGGAATTACAATTAGAATATTATTGCTGCGTCCGGGTGTTCGTAGAAGCGAACGTGGGCATGAAGATTTGGTGTAGCTTGGCTACGGTGCGACAGTTATCAGAGTTTTGCAACGAAAACGAAATACATAGATGTTATAAGTGATAAGATATCCGATAGCAAATTTCGAGGACGAAATTTATAAGTGATAGGATATCGCTGACCGATCTCTTCTTGTATGTTTTCTATTCTGCATCCTCTTCTTCCTTTTATCTTCTATAGATCGTTTTTGATCCTTCAAAGTCTATGGCTTGATTGCGTCAAAGATTGAGAAATTTGAGAAAATTTTGGGATTTGGTTGGATGTGAACATGAACAAGGTCCGAGTTTTCGAACTCGAGTTCGGCTAGTATAGTTAAACAAGTCGAGCCCGATTTGCAGAGTCACGAACTCAAGCCGAGTTCAAACGTCGATGGTTTGGCTCTTAGCGAACTCGAGCCGAGCTTGATCACACCGAAACTTAGACGAACCGAGTTCGAACACACCCATGTTCGGCTCGAACTCGGTTCGTTTACAGCCCTACCGATAACAAGTAATAAGCTAAAAATTGTCCAATTTTCTTTGGTCCTTGCATTTTAGGACTTAAGTGATCCAACTGCCCTTTGACTTCTATGTTTTTTGTTGTTAATAGCCCTTTGCGCAAGTCTACATAGACCTGTCTTTTCTCTAGGTTCGTAAAATCTTCCATGTACCTAGATGCATTAACGATGTCAATGCCAATAGACAACCAAAATTAAGAAGAGAAGGAAAATTCTAATGGATTTGAATCTTATGAAATAGGATTTAGACACTATTTTTTGCATTTTTCTGTTCTTAGTGGTCCAGAGGCATGCTAGGAAAAAGACATGAAAAGAAGGCTAAAGAAAGCAATAAGCTATCAATAAAAAAAGAAACATATGTAACGAAAAAAAGAGATTTTTTTTTTTTGCGTACTAATCTATAGTTCTTTTTTTCCCAGACGATAAGTAGTTTTATAAATCAATAAACACTAACAAAATCCAACATCTCTTTGAAGAGAGTCTAGCAAACACTCACGAGGTACTCTACACCAAATTGCCGAGTACATCTATAATCGAGAGTACTCAAACATCATGCGAGCTACTCCATTTATCCAATCACCGCCAAACTTAAATCTACAAAAAGCCCTAATAGGTCGAGGCAGTCAAACAAGTTTCTGAAGAATATTGCACGAAAGGAATAAACTATGATATAGTTATTTTCTTGTGAATTTAAGTACCGTTCTATAGTGTTTAAACACTTGACATGTGTTTTAATTGTGTTGTGATCTATATAAGAGTGATTTCATATTCATTTCCCACTTTTTAAGTTGAACTACTACCTGGTTTTTGATGATTGCTTTCCCTTTTGGTTTGTTACTGTAACCCAGAAGTGAAAATGTTTTCATACCAGTCGAGTCTTATAAACAAATAACTCAATGATGTTACCTAGTTAGGACCGTCAACATAATTATATGCTCGTGTATACATTTCAACAAAAGTTAGGGTTAATTGTACTTTGCATCCTTGAGGTTTCTATTTATTACACACGGCTACGTTTAACTATTGAAACTCCATTTATTTATTTTTTTTGTTCATCGAATTAGTAGAATTAATGGATAGATCAATAGTTACAACCGTCTTAGAAAAATAAATTTACTCAAAGTGCTATCGTTTATTCTGCTCCCCTGTCATTTTTCCAACCCATCTCTTTCTCGCTCATTATCAACCACCACTATCTATCCAGTTTAACCAACCACCACTATCATTGCTAAACCATGTCAACAAATCTAAAAGGTTGACGGCCACGTGGGCATCGCCATCTTGAGATCTCACCGCCTTCAGCCTTGAGCTCCATCCGGTTACGATCGCCAATCACAGGGGGCTCAATCTCACAATCGACGGTGGCGTGGGCTCCTAGTTCGTTCACGGTCACACACGCGCACATTGACCATAAAAGGTAATTTCCTTGTGGTAGCCGCGACATGTACTTGTAGTAGGTGGTATTTTATGTGCAGGACACTGGGTAGAAGAATCTTGTAGTGATATTTTGGCAATGTCGGTCGGATGAGACATTGACAGCGGTGTCACATAAGAAGTCCCATGACAGTTGCAACAGTGGTGGACTGGCAGTTGAAGGGTTTTTGCGGCGGTAGAGTTTGTCGGGTTGAGGACCCATGGTAGTAGGTTGACTGGTAGTAGGTGGGAATGGAATGAGTTTGGTGGTGGGACGACTGTGAGTGGTACATATCTATGGGTTTGGGCCTGTGTACATACGGGTGTACGGGGTAAGGTAGGGGTAAAAGGCATACGAGGCTGTAATAAAATACAAAGACGATTATGGGTGGCACAAATATGTGGTTTTAAGGAGGTGGGGGGGGGGGTTGAGTTATCGGGGATAAAATGGTTTTAAGGAGGTGGTGGCGGTGATGGGCCTAGGGCTGTATACGAACCGAGTTCGAGCCGAACATGGGTGTGTTCGAACTCGGTTCGTTTAAGTTTTGACATGTTCGAGCTCGGCTCGAGTTCGACAAGAGCCAAAACATCAATGTTTGAACTCGGCTCGAGTTCGTGACGGTGAAATTCGGGCTCGGCTCGTTCAACTAGTTTAACAATACCAGCCGAACTCGAGTTCGAAAACTCGGCTCGCATTCGTGTTCAACTTCAATCAAATCCCTAAATTTACAGTAAATCCCCAAATCGTTCAAGCAAAATCAAGCTATAAGCCAATAATAAGTCAAAAACAAGAACCTGTTAACCAAAAGAGAACTATACAATGAGGGATGCAAAATAAAAACACTGTAAAACAAAATCTCGATCGATCGGCGATGAAGCAAGTAAATGATTCAGCATTCTCACTTCTGCGAGAGGTTGTCCTTGGATGATTTTTTGAATGAGCGTCTAGGATAAGCTAAAAACCCGGCGTCTTTGCTTTGGCTCCCGAGCGAGAATGAGAAATAGGCGATGCGCAAATGCTTTTCAGCCCCTCACTCAACCAGCAAAGTTATTAAGTATGTTCTCGAAGCTCCGAACAGGTGGACCAGGTACGAAGAATGAATCTATATAGTGGGTTGATGCAATCAGCTCCCTCTTCAAGTCTTGGCTTTGCAGTTGGGAAACATGATTGAATTAGGCGACGTATGTTGAATCCGACGACGGGCGATGACGACGGTGATGACGGGTAACGTGATTACCGAGAGAGAGAGAGAGAGATAGAGATAGAGAGAGAGAGAGAGAGACGGAGGGGCTGTGTGCGATCTGTATGTGTTAGAGATCGAGAGAGGAGGGACTGTTGTTTGATCTGTGTTTGGGAGTGAGAGTGAGAGATTAGACAAAGGGGGAGAGAAAGATAGAGAGAGAGAGAGACGAGGAAGAGGATGGGGAACAGATTGCGGCCGTGTGAAGATCTGAGAGATAAGGTTTAGGTTTTAGACTTCTAGTTTATAGAATATATAATATATATATAGTTACGGTTTCATGGTGGGCTTCATAAATTGGATTATTTTGGGGTTGGGCTAAATATTTATAAGTGGGCTTAGGGTTTTGGGCTAATTAATTTTAAGGCCTGACTTCCAGGTTTAAATTTTAATTTTATATAATTTATGTAAATATTAATTCTTAAACATATTATAATTAATTTATTAATTATACGAGTTGTTCGCGAACAAGTTTGTAAACATTTTGGAGTATTCATGTTCGGCTCGTTTAATAAACGAGCCCTAAAAACTTGTTCATGTTCGGTTCGTATATTATATGAACGAACATGAACGAATTTTTTAGAGAACGAATCACGAGCTGTTCGCAAACGGCTCGGTTCATTTACAGCCCTAGACGGGCCAGACGTCAACAATGGCTGATGTTGAAGATGAGAAAGATTTCTTGAGAGACGATATTGGTAGATGGATGCATCTAGTTTTTTTGATAGTTATCTAACGAGGGGGGTTTTGTGTAAAACTGCTACAAACTACAAGACGCAGAATGTAATTTCACTAATTAAGCTTAGCCCCTAGGGTTCCTTTGCGACCCCTAGGCTAGAGTTGTCAAACGGGCCGGGCGGCCCGCGGCCCTGCCCGACCCACCCTGAAAAAAGCCCGGCCCGGCCCGTTCATGAACAGGGCTGGCCCGGAGGAATTGGGCTTTGGGCTTGGACTAGGCCGAAAAAATCTGGGGAAAAGCCCGGGCCAGGCCCGGCCCGGTTCTGGCCCGGCCCTGGCCCGGTTCCGGCCCGGTTCTGGGCCCGGTTCCGGCCCCACCTGTTTGAATTTTTTTCCCCCTTTCTCTCCCCCTTTTCCTCCAACGGATATATTCCCCCAAAATTCTACTTTTACCCCCCCTAACAGCAATATAACGGCTAGTTATGTGTTCAGATTTTATTAATAAAGATCACCAAGAAGAGTAAGAAAAGATTTAACATATAGCAAAAAATAAAATGAGAGACAAATAAATATATCTATACATACATACATATATATGAATATTACATATAATGAAATAAAATGATAAAAATTAAATTTGTCAAAATTTGAAAATTGGACATGCCTAAAGATGAAATTTAAAATTGAATAACAAGAAAATTAAAAAAAAGGACCCGGGCCGGCCCAAGCCCGGCCCTAGAAATTGGGCCTAGGGCCAGGGCCTGGAATTTCCCCTCAGCTGGCCCGGCCCGGCCCGGATTGCAGCCTCTTTGGCCCGGCCCCGGCCCGGTTTCTCTTCAAGCCCGATGGACCCGGGCCGGGCGGCCCGTTTGACATCTCCGCTAGGCCTAGGGTTTTACCAGTCGCACGGCACGCGCTGACACCTTCGACCAATTTCCATGGCGTCCGATAATGAAACCCTAGACGATACGAAGCAAGAAGACACGCCTAAAGTCGATGAGAACACCGAACCGAAAGAGGAAACCGAAGAGGAAGTAGGAGAAGAGGAAGCCGAAGAGAAAGTAGGAGAAGAGGAAGCCGAAGAGAAGGAAGACGCGGAGGAGAAGCGAGAGGACGAGGACGTGGATATGGTGGATGCGGAGGCCAGGAAGGAAGAGGAGCCGGAGGAGAAGGCTGAGGAGAGCAAGTAGGATGTTGATGTGAAGGCAAGCAAGAAATCAAAGAGAGCTAAAAAGGCGGATGCGGCGAAAGAAGATCCAAAGAACAAGAGGAGCAAATCGAGAGCAAAAGAGGCGGCGGCTGCGACGCCGAGTGAGAGGCCGAGCAGGGAGAGGAAGACGGTGGAGCGGTACTCGGAGCCGTTGGCTGGGCGAGGCTCTGCGAGTAAAGCATTCTCAATTGGGAAGGTACTTTTGACGATTCGCTATATTTTTGTGCTATGTAATTCTGATATTAATCTCTTATGCGAGGTTTTGGGTGACTGCAGGGACAAGGGACACAGCTTAAAGACATCCCCAATGGTAAGCCTCGATCATTGTTGTCACATACTGCATTTCTGGTTAAGTTTTGGTTGGTGAGCACGAATTTGCAAACATTTATACGAGCTAAGACTTGTGGAATGATTAGCCTGCATGGAGTTAGCTGCATTTTATATTGTGGGACTATCGACTATGTGATATGTGCTCTTTGTGCCTTGTTGTTATTGCTATCCGTTGATTTGTTAACTTTACTACCAATTAGTTGCTTTTCGATGATATTTCTTTCCCTATAGCATGGCTAGTATTTGGTTTATTTGAGACTTAAAACCTAGCTTGTTAGTGTTTGTTGGGAACGAGTCTTCTGATGATGTATGGCCGTGGGTACGACGCTCTTAGTTTTCTGAGTAATAGTTTTGAAATGTAGGTCATTGTTTCTAAGTTGCATTCGGTCACTAGAGGTGTCAAAATTAATCTTATTGATTTGTAATGTCGGCAGCATAAACCAGGACTTATACCATATAGTGGGCGTAAGGCTGCAAACTTCTAACCCTTTGCAGATCCCTAACACGAGACTCATTGAATGCCTCCCTTTACATGCAAGGAGGCACATGAGAAGTAACTTCTTCATCACACCTTCCTTGGAATATTTTTTAATTGAAACCGGAACATCTCGAAGATTTGATAATATTTTTCAGTGATATCAACCCCTGACAATGCTATTATTTTGTATTCATGTCTGTATTTTTTGCCGTAGCTAATTTCAACTGTACATATGTAGTACTCTGCTGCGCAGCTACTTCTCAGCTTAAATGCAGCAAAGTATAGTTACAGTATAGGACATAGTGCCTACGCCTTCAATTGATACTTCTTACTTTCTAGGTTGTTCTTCCTTGGATACAGTTATAAATTTTGTCAGGTGTAAGATCCCATTTGGTGCAGGCATGATTTAGTATACGAGATAACCATGTCTTTCAATGTAGTTCATACGCAATTTAACTTCTATATTCGACGTTGATCTATACACTGTTTTTCTGTTGGAATATGGGAAGAAAACGTTTAACGCACCTTTCATTGGAAAACTATAAAAAGCCTTTACATCATATGTGCTTCATAAGTATGAGAATTCCTCACTCAAATGGTCCATATGTACAGTTTGAGATACTATCTGGGTGAAAAGTTGCATTGCGAATAACATTTAGAAACGTACACAATCAGGTTTGAAAGTTCACCTGCATTTGTTGCCTGTTAGCTGGGTTTCCTCGAGCGTAATTCTTTACAAGTTTGGTGTTCTGTTGAGCTAAAATCCCACCTCAAAGGCAATAAAAACATGGTTTTTTTTAAATTATTGCACATTACATACTGTCCTTGTTTTTATTGGATAAGTAACTATGGTTTTATTTGCTATTACATCTTATTATTGTCTTAGAAGACTCTTCTGTCTGTTTTGCAGGCTTACAGTTTCAAAAAGAACATAGGCTTGTTCTCTGGCTTTGTGGGTGGAAAATGAGGTATGTTATACTACTACATGCGATTGTACAGTTAACTCCTGTATCTATATGTTTTTGGACGCTCGTAGATTTATCGACAGGCATACACGTGCGCCATTGTAGTGAAGGAGGGGTTGGGTCTTGTTCTGAAAGTGAAGCACAGATTATTATCGCACATCAAATATCCTGGATTTAGCAGCTGATTTGCACCTCTTCTGCAGGAAAAGGAGAGAGCAAAGGTAAGGAGAAGCTTGACAAATGCATCAAAGAGAAATTGTTGGATTTTTGTGACATCCTGAATCTTCAAGTTAACAGGGCCAGCATAAAGAAGGCAAATCCTTATTAAGATAACCTTCTTTGAAGTGTTCAATCTTCTAATCAGTATGTGCTTTGCTTTCAGGAAGATCTTTAAGCAAAGTTATTGGAGTTTCTGGAATCTCCTCCCGCGACAACTGACACCTTACTTGCTGATAAGGAAAAGGTATCCTGTCCTCATATGACAATGCGTGAGCGATTATGCAAAGTAGAAGGCTTGTTTGGCTTGAGTGTGCAACTTTTGACAACTTTGTCTTTCCGTGGCTTCTTATTTTTGCAGGAAAGAAATGAATCAACTTACTCCTTCCCTGCTATCCCACTCCCAAAAAAACACAATAGAAAGGAGCCTTTGAAATTATTTTTCCTGAATATATTGGTTGAAAGAGTTTCTTGATACCATCAATCCGAACAGATTTTTGACCTTGTTTTTTGATTTATCTGTTTGCAAGAACTGCAAATTGGTTTTAAAACGTTTTGACTAGCCAGCCCATAATTTTTTACTACTATGCTACTTGGTCTAATGTTAACAGTCTTGTTCTTTTAAATTTCGTGAAGGTAAAAACTAAAAAGCGAAAGGGGAAGACCACAGCTAATGGAACCATAAGTTCTCCAGAAGCCGCAGCAGAAACGCCTGCCAAGGTTTGTGTTATTCAATACCATCCCAAATCTGAAATTTATTGCTGAAGATGTTGATGCGTGTTAGGCTTGATTTTGTTGTTCAAAACTGCAATTTTATTTGGTAAAGATGGTAATTACTTTGTTGACATGTCATTGATGATGTTCATACCAATTCCTTTTTTTAATGAAGGCGCTAAGCCGAGAACCCTTTTAACGTTGCATGTTGTCTCATAGAATACTCTTTCACTTGAAAGAGACGAAGACTGCACCTAAATATGTGAAGATTGCACCTTAATATGCGAAAAGCTGTTGGGATTTTTATATAAAGGTGGCTTGTTTCAGTTTCTAGCAAGTATAAAAGAGTTCAGAGTTATACCTTGATGCTGCAAGGTTATATTAACTTAAGAGTTAGTCAGCAAATGATTTTGCATTCTTGTGGTGGTGCACTTTGTCTTCCAAAGACTTTGCCTTTAAGCCGGTGATCAAATTCTTCAGCAATGTAGTTCAAATATGGAAGCGCTCTTAGTTGCATAATTAAATGGTTTTGCCCATGACGTAACCTTCAACTGCAACTGATCTGAAAATATTTTCCTCTGCTTTGTACATAGGTTGGTTAGGCCTGTAAACTTGCCTTTCTATCATTTATGTATAAACGCTATAGGAATAGAGGATTAAAGTCCCTGATATTACCCAAGTGTGTCAACTAGAATAAAGAGAAAATGAGTAACAAAGTGGGGTCAGAAATGAAAAAAGATCAGGAGAATGTGGGCTTACTAAAATGAATTTACAGAAAATAACTTGCTGTGGGAAATATCTTATAGTGATGTAGTTAAGACTTTGGGCTGCTATTTTGCCTTGATTAATGTGTTACCTCTGCTTTGCAACCCATGAAATGCCTTGCTTTCTTTTCCATGCCCTAGTTTATCCAATAAAATTATGTTGCTTCCAACAAGCACAATACCCTAAACATTGGTAAGTGGATATGTGGAGGGGTAATAGTTCTTTGTGAGATTCAATCAAAGAACCAAATTGGAGTTAGGCCTCTCACAAAGCTGTGAGGATAGATTACCTGAACATAAGGTCTGAAAATATGCTTTCTTGTTAATATTTATCCTTATGGTCTAAAAATACACTTTCTTGTCAGTATGTGCTTTTTACCATATGCTCCAACTGCTGCCAACATGAAAGGTTATGCCAAACTGCACGCCAAGTCTCCCACATCTATTGATTATGCGGATGTAACACCCCGGAATTTCCGGAGTGTTGGCCAATCAATCTATTGATTCTCAATGATCCACTCATCTCAATTTCGCTAAGAAAACCCCAATAACTATCTATATTAGAGCTTCTACAATGACTCAAATTCTCAACTAATTACTCTTAGATGAAAATACTAAATTAAAGTACTTAACTTGGTAAGTTACACACCGATTCCCTCGCAGGGGCTTAAATAGACAAAATACTAAAAATCTAAATCAACTTTATAATCAGGCTCTAACCACTCCAAGAAATCTACTGACGATTACTGCTTGCAGAAGGGAACAGAAAAGCGTGAGCTTTTGAGAACTTAATAAGGTCATTCAAAATCAATAGAGGAGTATAAACGATCAATAGATTACTTCAAAAGCAATAAGGGAAGAGGTTCGACTCCGTCCCTTTAATTAGATAACAATGGAAACAATTGCAATTACACTGTAAACGATGCAGATTATATTGAACATGAGTGAATTGCAAAGCCACACAGGCAGTGCAGGAAACACTTAGCAAAGCCACACAGGCAGTGCTGAGTAATCACTTAGCCAAGCCACAAAGGCGATGCTCACTAACACTGTGGTTACATATGCATATGAACACTAGTTAGACCATTAGGGTACTAGCATCTCCCGACAATAACAAACCATCCTTATATCGCCCCCGATACAGACCATCCTTATAACTTCTCAATACACTAACTCATGTCAATATGCAGAATGTAATATTGGTAATACAATAAATAAATTGATGCACAACGAGTAATGAATTCTGAGCATTGATAAGGATTTTCAATACACGTGTAAGGCTCAAAACAAGGCATTAAGGGCAAACGATACATTTCCATAACAATTATAACCGAGTCAAAAAATTTCGATAATGATTTAGAAAAATATTTACGAGAATAATAGATGAAATTGGTTTCAGAAGAAATCTCTTACCTCAATCCAAGAAATGCGCTCGCTGCTATGCAACCTCGTACAATCCTCGAATTAACCTAAATTGACAGATTAATTATTAGGATACAACCTAGCCTCACAAACAATTAATGTAATGCTAATTCTTAGGGTTAATTACCCACGGCACCCCTGAGGTTTACCCTAAACTATACTCGGACCCCCTATCTTTTTTAATCACACTCCGCTCCCCCAAGTTTGTACCCGCATTTCACGGAGCCCCACAAAATTGACGGGGACCTTAACTCCGTCTAAAGATTCCCTAACACCTTACTTTTTGGATTTTTCATCCCCAAACTGCCCTCCCTTTCTTGAATAAAACCCCTCTTGTCCTTTAGGATTTTTCTTCTTCTTCTTCATTCTCTTTCTCTTCTGCAGACCCATTTCTTTCTCCTTCTTCCTTCACTTCATTCTTTCCCTTCTAACCAAAAAATGTCAAGGATCTATAACAAAGAACTCATCAATTCTCTCTCTCTCTACAAAATTCGATCAGAGCAAATCAGACCCCAATTCTCTCTCTATCTCTCTGATTCCAACTACCGGCGGCAACAACACCTCCTACGCCTCCGCGTCGCTGCCTCCCTGCCGACCGCCACCTCGTCGCCAACATCCTCCGGCAAGCGGCCTTTCTCGACGGCGCCTTCTTCGGTGCCATCTCGTGGTCAACCACCCCTCATTCTCCGGCCACGCCCCTCACCGGAAGTACCGCCCAACACCCCCGCGCACCACTGCAACACTGAACACCGCACGGCTTCATCACTGGTGAACCCAAAGCCGCATGCCTGACACCGTCGCCCTCCATTGGAAGCACCGCCCGCCGCAACCTCCATACAACCATGGAATCACTACTGTCAGCAGCTTATCCGATCCCCGATGGCCGATTCCGGCCAGGGTCATCACCTAACAATTCACTGGTCAATCGGAAAACTTTGAGATTCATTCCATTTTCATGAATCAAGGAAATAACTAGAATTACCAGTCCCCAATGCTTCATATCTCTCTTTCTCTCTCTCTCCCCCCCAAAAAGTCAACCGACGACGACTATAGATCGGTGCTCGACTGCAACATTTTTTTTGACTTGATGTCTGTAGCCAAGAGTGAAGAGCCAACATCTCAGTCCCTCCAAAATCCAAGACGATACTGTGTAGATAATATACGAGGGTAAAAATGTCTTTGCGTCTCACCGTTAACACCATCAAAGAAATGGAGCGGAGTGTAATTAAAAAAGATAGGAGGGTCGTGTGTAATTTAGGGCAAACCTCAGGGGTACCGTGAGTAATTAACCCTAATTCTTAATCATTGCTCACTCCAACACTTTTAACATAAACGAAAAATGAATCGGATCCCTTGAACGGAAGGAAGGAAGGACATATGTTATTCAGTAAGGGTGAGAGCGGAAGGAAGGAAGGCCTTTTCAAATTCTGAGAAAGGATTAAGTTATTCAGAGCCATCATCACCTTCTGCAGAGAATCTCAGTGGCAATGACTTGCCAACTGCCATATCTGAGAGACAAGCAAATGGACATTCTCATAAGGCATTATCTTCCAAGAATTCTTATAGGAAAGATACCTCTCTTGCAAATGAGTTGGAAAGTAAGGAAGCTGTCGAAGACAGCTCCTCAGGTGGAATAGCTGCTCGAATCACCACAACTTTACAATCCAAGGTCATATTTCTTGTTCTTTTTCCGTCTTTGATCTAATATTGTACTGGTTTAGGACGAAAGAAGTTTTTTTAATACCTTGAATGTAGGCTGTCTTGCATATTGTTCTTCTCCGTCTTTTTAAATTTTATAAGAACAGAGCTAGAGGTTGAATTTGCAAAACAAGGAATTACCAGCATGGACAAATGTGTTATGGTTGTTTATATCACTTCAATGGAGAGCACATCCTACTTAGACTAGGAAAAGGATTCACTGGATAGAGCAGAAAAGCGTAAATTTTCCTTCTTCATGAGCATCTTAGTCTTCACAACCAAAAATTTGCTTGCCCATTTGGAATTGTTTTTTGAGGATATATCTCATTATGAACCTTTCCCCCTTAACCCACTCTTCACAGGTATGTCAATACTCATTTTTTAAAATTGACGCTCTAAAACAATTTTGCTAGTGAAGTATTCTTGTTTATTTTCAGAAGATAAATTGACATGTGGCTGTATGTATACACAGTTCCCACATGTACTTGGGGATGCAAGTACATGTGGGAAATTCGTAATAGTTTTCTGAAATTCGTATGGCGTTCTCTGACTTATGGTACTCTTCAGAGGAAAAATATGTTGAAGAGTTTAGCTAGTAGCAGTGGCAGCTTGTTATGTATTTGCTCCAACTCTTTGCCTGCTTTTTGTGCAGCTCCAATTTGCAGCATAAAAGATTGAGGGACTGAAGAAGGAACAAGAAACTTTAATTGATATATTCTCAGAGGAGAGGGCAGGTCGACACGTTGAGTAGGAGAATCTAAGGAAGAAGTTGAAGGCTGAAAAAGAGTTTCGGGATGTAGAGGAGAATTTGAGGAAAAAGTTGAAGGTATTTCTCATCAAGTCTTTCTTAACTGCCTTTCGTACTGACAGTTGCGACTTTTTAGAATCTGACTTGGTAGGATGCCACAAATACCATCCAAGGCTTGGTTGAGAAGGTGAGGCTGTTGGAGAAGATGAAGTCTCCTGCCTGCAAACCGGATCGTCAAAAGTAGCGTAGAGAGTAAACATAGAAGTGCAGCTAGCTGTAGATTGTACATGGTAGTAAGTAATGTGTTAGAAATGGTCAATGTAGTAGAGCATCATTCTTTCCTATGGTTTATTGTCACCTGGTTCCATCGATTTCCACAACTGATTCCTCGTCGTAATTATGTATGGGTGTAATTATGTATAGAAGAGGTAGTAGAAGTATGACGTTCTAATATCTGTGCTAGTTCTAACGGTGTCCAAATTTTGTACGAGAATGGTGCACTTCTGCGGTATATACATGTTTAAGTATCGTTGTGTCTGGTGTCATTTGTTGGTGGAATTTTTTACATGACATCTTATTTACACTTGTGTTAAACAAAAAGAGTGAATTAGGTCCGAGTAATATTATGCTCAATGAGCATATGGTTGTAGCCGTAATGTCACATTCTACTTACTCACAGAAATCGATTCGGAAGACTATTACCGATAATTAGTCTATAAAGAGATCGATCGTCATCTTTATGATTCTACTTTAGTACAATTTGCCTTCTCATTTACATTTAACTATGGTGCCCCTTTGTAGTTAACTGACGGTTAAGTGTGCATTTTGCTGGTTAAGGTCACTCTAAATTGGACCGTTAATGTGAGAGCATTTTGCTGGTTAAGTTTACTTTAAACAATACTATTTATGTGAGATGAACTTGCTGGTTAAGTTCACTCTAAAGTGCACTATTAACGTGAGACGAGTGATCTCCGAGACTGAGACGAAGGCCGGGCTGAGGGTGGTCCATAACTAGAGAAGAGAATCTGAATAAATGGACACTGCACTAAGAGAGTCATTTTATCGGATCCGTTGCGCTATTGAAAGGCTCTTAGCTGCTTATGCGGAATTAAAAAAAAGTTGTCTATTCTTTCTATGTCGTATGCTTGCAACCAAATAAATTTTGTTGGTTTTCGATGTCTTCTCATGTTTTCGACAAAGCTTTCTATTACAAGTAATTTAAAAATATTTTCGATGATATTAATAGATGCCGGTTAAACTACAGATTTTCGTGTAGAGGTTATCAGGCAATGGGAATCTACTTCACTGGGAGTGCTCTCCTATTCAGACTTTAACCACTGCCCAATGTCGAGGGTATCCTTTTCCTGAACCCCTAAGCCTTATTATAATCGGGCTGTTTGAAAATATATTACCCATATTATTCCACCACAACATGCATTTTTGTGAGCATTGGTTTAGCTTATAATGTGTTTGGAAGTTCTCAATCTAACGAGTATTTATGCGAGACAAGAATGAAGAGATAGAGACGATAGAAAAAAGTTGGCAATAAACAAATTTGGTGTCATTGGATGCAAAACTATATTCTGTAGTGAGAGTAATTTTATCATTTTTGATGATAATATATATATATATATATATATATATATATATTTAGTTACAGAATAAATTTATAGATAATGAAAGTGGCTAGGTAATTATCTGAAAAAATCAAGAGAGATTTTAGTACTTTTCACAACCAGATTGAAATAGGCATATGAGAGATAGTTAGCTATCAATAGTGTCTAATGTGTGTAAAGACATTTTTAGTTACTTGTAAACTAATTGCATTTGTTGCAATAGGCCCGTAATTGCTTCTCTAGTGACGCCCTCAACTTTTTATCGCGTTTGAAATAACAAACATGACGTTAAACTTTGTCATTAAATCCTCTAAACTGACTGACTTTCTCGCTCAAAGTTCTTGATTTTGATTCCGTTTTACACTTTGCGCTCTTACATTTTTACTTTTAAATATTAATTGAATATGTCGCTCTCACATATTCCTTTCACTGTTTGTTTTCGCTCCTACTCAATTAACTGATGACTTAATTATAACTCATTTCTGTTGTCAATGGTATATGTTTTTTTTAATTCTTATTGAAATGGACAACTGCTCCACCCCGAACCCACAAAATTATGATGTGGCACTTCAAAATTGACCTTACCGATGAAATCCTCTCTTATCTTCAACCACTGCGACGGCGAGGAAGTTCTCACCCAATATGTCTCTTATCTTCGACCACTACGACGGGAGAGGTTGTGGATAGCAAAACAGAAGAAGAAGAAGGCGAGGAAATTCTCACCCAGTCTGTCTCTTATCTTCAACCACTACGACGAGAGAGCTTGTAGATAGCAAAACGGAAGAAGAAGAAGAAGAAGAAACAAAGCACTGAAGAAGAAGAACAGCTAGAGACATAGAAGCAATGGCCGGGGTGGGACTTTCGTGGCCGTCGAAGTTAACTCACAGACCCAATTTCACCGCTTCGTCGCTATCGCGATCTTCTTCTGGTTGTAGCAGCCGGTGTGCCGTTAAGATGACGGCCACTGTCGACGACAAGAAGACGACTTTTACTCTCAAGAAGTCCAAAGAAGCTTTCAACGCTGCCAAGGTACTCATTCCCCATCCCTGTATGTGTGTAAATAGAATTGGCATATGCAAGATTTGTCCGTCATTAGTTTGGTAGGAGTGATGTAGCTTATATGAGGATGTAGCGTATCCAAAGGGAGACGCTGCTTCCATAGCTGCTGTGTTTGAGAATTTGATTCGAATGAAATTGAATTTGACAGAATTGGAACAATTTAAAACAGAAATTGGAGAGAAGAAGAGAGTTTCTATTAGAGAGAGAGATTAAATCTCAGTTTTCATCATACATGCCAAATTCGTTCATCTCCTCCCCGATTTAAAGGAAGTTGCAACAGAAATTCAAACAGAAATAAGGGAATAAGCGGTAAATTCAAAAAAACAGAAAAGGGTCGCTAAAGCTATTTTGAACCAAAATTCAAATATAGACCAAACGGTTTCGTCTCACTTATTGGTTTAAGTGAGTCAAGCGATGTCGTTTCCAGTGGCTCGAACTCTTGCTTCAAGCGGCGTCGTTTCCCGTGGCGCGAAGCTCTTCTTCTTAATTTTGATTCTGACTGGAACTCGGCTGCTTGATTGCCGAGCTGGAACCTCTCTGGTGGCTTCCTCTCGTGACACCCCTTTATCCTCAGCCGCCTGTGTTCCTTCTTGAGTACTGTGTGGAGTTGTGACATTCCCGTCCCCTTCAATTGACCCTTGTCCCCAAGGGTCGGGATTTGGGAACCTGCTCTTGATGACTTACCAATCCTCCCAGGTCTCATCTCCTTGACTGGCACTGGACCATTTAACCAAAGCCTGTATTACGGCTTGATTGTTGCGTTTGATCAACCTCCTATCCAACACAGCCATGGGTTCTATTAAGAATTGGCCTTCATTGCCCAAATATGGGAATTGAGTTGAAGGGATAGTTTGGTTGCCTAACTTCTTCTCCAATAGGGAAACTTGGAACACTGGGTGTATCTTAGCTGTGTCTGGTAGTTGGAGCTTATAAGCAACCTTGCCAATTCTCTGAGTCACCTGATAAGGCCCAAAAAATCTGGGGGAGAGTTTCATGTTTCTTCTGAGAGCTAAGGAATTTTGTCTATAAGGTTGCAACCTTAAATAGACCCAATCACCTTCAGCAAGTTCTCTCTCAGTACGATGGAGATTTGCATACTGTTGCATTCTAGCTTGGGCCTGTGTCAGGTATCCTTTAACAGGTTCAACACTTTACTCCTGTCCTTCATAGAGTTGTCCAGATCTGCAATGTTGGTGGTCTCTGGTGTGGCTAAGGCGCTAAGCTAAGAGCTTTGGTTGCCTAACTTCTTCTTCAATAGGGAAACGTGGAACACTGGGTGTATCTTAGCTGTGTCTGGTTGTTGGAGCTTATAAGCAACCTTGCCAATTCTCAGAGTCACCTGATAAGGCCCAAAAATCTGGGGAAGAGTTTCATGTTTCTTCTGAGAGCTAAGGAAGTTTGTCTATAAGGTTGCAACCTTAAATAGACCCAATCACCTTCAGCAAATTCTCTCTCAGTTCAACACTTTACTCTTGTCCTTCATATAGTTGTCCAGATCTGCAATGTTGGTGGTCTCTGGTGGGGCTAAGCTAAGAGCTTTGGGCTTATAGCCATAAACAGCCTCAAAGGGAGTCATCTTGATAGATGCATGGTAGCTGGTGTTGTACCAGTGTTCAGCCAGGGTCAACCACTTGGCCCAGTTGTGTGGCCTATCACTGCACATGCACCTGAGATAGTTCTCCAAGCACTTATTCACTCTCTCAGTTTGACCATCTGTCTCTGGATGATAAGATGAGCTGTAGGCCAGCTAAGTTCCTAATAATTTGAAAAACTTAGGCCAGTAATTAGATAGGAAGACCTTGCCCCTGTCACTAGTAATGGATGTAGGCATCCCATGGAGCTTGAAAACATTGTCTAAGAAATTTTAGGCCACCATTTCTGCTGTAAAAGGATGTGTTAGGCTGATGAGTGAGCATACTTGCTGAGTCTGTCGCGCACCACCAGGATAGTATCCTTTCCCTGGGACTTGGGCAACATCTTGAGCTAAGTATGGTTGGCTGAGGGGTATAAAATGAGAAAATTTGCTCAGTCTGTCTACCACCACCAAAATTTGGTCTGAGGGTATTGTTGTAATAATGTATACCTGTCCCTTGAACATTCCCTCAGCTGACATCAACTTTACTTCAGTCTTGCCATTTCCCGCTTGAAAAGTGAAGGACTTCCCTTGCCTTGAAACTGTCATTGTCATAGCTTGGAAGTCAAATTTAACCTACCCTAGGGTCTTCAACCATTGTAACCCTAGTACACAGTCACAACTCCCGAAAGGCAGTAGCATCATATTTGCACTAAACTCCCAGTCTTGTAATGTCCACGAAAAATTTGTGCACATGAAATCACTAGTGACTCTGTTGCCATCAGCCACCATAATAGTCATAGGTGCAGTTGTTATTGCCACACATCCCAGCTTATCAACAGTGGTGGGTCTATAAAATTATGTGTAGATCCTGTATCAATGAGCATTGAAAATACCTTATTATTGTGCTTCCCCCACACTTTAAAAGTGTTGTGAGATGGAATGCCAGTTATTGCATTTATTGCAATTTCAACTCTGTCCCCTCCTTAACAATAGGTTCTTCAGGTGCAGGTGGTTCTTCATCATAGATAGGTGGAATGTCATCTATTTCCTCTCTATCAACTACTAGCATGGAAACTTGCCTGTGCTTACATCTGTGAGAAGGTGTGTACACCTCATCCGAATAACAAAGGCCCCATTTTTCTCCTTTCATCAAAATACCCCGTGATAAGCTTCTGAGTGGGTGCTTGGTTAGGGGTTGGGAGCAAGGCTTTTTGTGGCTGTTTGGGGGGGGGGGGGGGAGTTAGGGGGGGTGGTGAGCAAGAGGGGTGGCTAAAATAGGTTTGGTTTTCCAGTTGGAATTATTGGCCGGTGGCTTAGTTGAAACAGTAGCAGGTGATGGTATCTGTGTTTTGGTCACTGTCCTGGGGTTACGCCATGAATTGTTTAGGCTAGCTTCCCATTTCCTTGCAAGGAAAATAGCTCCAGACAGGTCTCCAACATCGAATTTTTCCATCTCAAGTCTCCAATCACACTCTCCCTAAACAAGCTAGAAAACCTAGCATGTAAGTCCTTGGCAAAATCCTGCCAGTAAACCCTGCCTCTAGCTTTGATGTATGTGCCAAACCAAAATTCTCCTGTTTACTTTATATTGCTCATCCACAGGGTTAAATTCGAAGTACTTATCTGCCTTTTGTGCCCAGTCGTGTGAATCCTCCCCACAAAATCTGGGGAATTCCGATTTTGGCAATTTTGGAAGGAAATTACCTGTACTTGTCTGGTAATATTCTCGGTGTTGGTGTTCATACCCTCTGCCTGTTTTGGACTACTTGGTACCTGAACCAGACCCTTCTCCCTCTCTGAAATAAAGCAATTGTTGCATCATCTGTTGTGATTCAGTCAAACTTTGCCTCACAACTGGTAGCTCATCCTTCAATTGGTCTACTGACACCTTCAGGTCTGGAATCTCTGAGACAATTTCCTTCAGTTACAACAGCTGATCATCTATAGCCCCGAAAAGGTCAGCGAATTGGGCCTCCATGAGGCTCACATGCTCATCTAGCTGGCGTTGCTTGCCTTGCCTGGTATTGTACCCCATTTGAGTTGTTCTTTAACTGGTTATATAAATGAAATGGACTTTGCAGTAATTGATGATTCGAACACTGCTCTGAATACCTATTTGTAAGACTCAGCTAATCTTACGCATGAATTCACAAGCAATTTAATTCAAGCACCACAAAAGGGAATCAACAAAATTGGAACGGAGAAAGATGGAGAAACAGAGAGAAGGAATGAAGCAAAAGGAGAGAGAAAAACTCGCAGGATTCTTGATTTTGATATTTGCATACCTGCTCCTTCTGTTTCTCTCACCTATATAAGTGGTTAAAACTGAGGGATGACAACCCTGATGTTATCAAAAATGAAAATGATGAGAAAAATGGAAAAAGAAAATTAAGGAAAATAGTAAATGCTAAATTAGTTAAATGTAACAACTTTAACTAATTTAGTCTTAATGAGCTTCTTAATGGTCTCTTGCTTTGTTAATGCACTAGAAGTAATGGTGCCTCTTCAGCCAAATCCTCTTTGGGTTTAGCGTGGCCACGCATTGCACGTTCCTGTGCAGTTATTGCTGTTTAGCTACCTCACGCGGGTCCTAGTCCTGAAGATTGTTCTGCGTGTGTTCCATTTCCCTAGCCAAGTCTCTGTTGCAGCTTCTTCCTCCATCTGTCTGAGCTTCTATTCTTCTTTTGATTTTGAATTTGAGTGAATGTCTGGATGGAGGATCCATGACATTTTATGTTCAATTGAGCTCATGGGTTTGCATTTTCTTGCAGTTTATTTGTTACTTTAAATTTGGTAAAGTTGGTTTATGATCCGTGCACTCCCAAGGGAAATTGACGCAGTGAATTCCCTGAATGTATCAAGTGTCGCTAAAAAGGTGCATTTGTTGCTAAAGAGCTAAGCCTTTTTGGAGTTGTCGGCTTTTTAGCATCACTTACCCTTTTCTGTGGCGAACTTGACCCATCAATTTACGTTAAGAAACTAGAGGATCCTGGTCCTTGCAGACTATATAGTCGGCTACTACTCATGGTTATCTTGATTAGTAATGCTTAAAACACTGAAGAGTATTTGCTACTGGACAGGGCCTATGTAGCCAATTGAAGAGACTTAATTTCAGACAAGATTATGGAAGTTGCATTATGCTTTAGTAAGATTTTTTGTTGTGCACTGGAGAGAAGGAAACTTCTCCTCAACCAACATATTGTAATTGAGTATTATAGGTCATAGTAGTGCTATTAACTTATTGATCAGTCGAATCAATTAGTACAAGCAATACAATAAGAATTTAACGCATCATGGGAGAGTTGCAACCTTAAAACCATGTTGTATGACGATTATATACCGCCAGTTGCGACCTTCACCCATATATATGTCTCCCAATATGATTGCGGCGACTTTTCTAACTTTAGGTTTATCCATGAAATTGTGTATGGTTTCGACCTCACCATCTTTGCTCTTCCATGTGTTTGAGTCCAAATTGTTTATTGATTTGTGCAACTCTTTTGGCAGGAATTGATGCCTGGTGGTGTGAATTCTCCTGTGCGTGCTTTCAGATCAGTTGGAGGACAACCTATTTTAATTGATTCTGTCAAGGGATCTCACATGTGGGACATTGATGGCAATGAGTTCATAGATTATGTTGGTTCCTGGGGGCCAGCAATTATTGGTCATGCTGATGACGAGGTTCATAACTTATTTAACTTTCGTTTGAACTGAGTATTGTTATATTAATAGTATGCTGCGACCCACAGCCAAGCTTTGAATGCGTGAATGCACACGTATTCTGGGAGGCTAACTGTTTTGATTATATGGTTCTGCTAGTTGTTTTACCTTTTTATCTTATTCAGAAATACGTATTTAACTTACTTTGCCCCTATCGATGCTTCTTAATGATGATTTGACTTTTCTTACGCAAAATGCAAGTGTTCTTCAATACAATGTTTACTAGTGATTGATCTATTTGGTTTTGAGTGAAGGAAAAGGTCTAAACTCTTTCAATAGCTTTATAGGAAATACCTCTTTTCAGCGAAGGGCTGTCCATGTTAGCATGACTCAGGGAGGGGGAGGGAAGAGAACAAGAAAAGTAGATTCAATTGAATTTGAGAAATGTAGCTATCGAATTTAGCCTAGCAGATTACTACACCAGTGGTGGAGGTGTAGTCATTTTTGGCTTCCCCCACTGCTGATAGCTGAGATGACCTTAAATTATGCACTCTGTTATCTTTTCAAGTACGAAAGCTTTCCTAGACTAACATTTACGTGCAGGTACTCGCAGCCTTGGCAGAAACAATGAAGAAGGGAACCAGCTTTGGTGCTCCATGTCTTTTGGAGAACGTGCTGGCTGAGATGGTCATCTCGGCTGTTCCAAGTATAGAGATGGTCAGGTTTGTCAACTCGGGCACAGAAGCTTGCATGGGTGTACTTCGCCTCGCTCGTGCCTTCACTGGCTGTGAGAAAATTATTAAGTTTGAGGGTTGCTACCACGGGCATGCAGACCCATACCTCGTTAAGGCTGGTAGTGGTGTTGCTACTCTAGGCCTCCCGGATTCCCCTGGTGTTCCTAAGGCAGCTACTGCTCCAACACTGTCATCGCCGTACAATGACATTGCTGATGTGGAATTACTATTTGAGACAAACAAGGGAGAAATTGCTGCCGTAATCCTTGAGCCTGTAGTAGGAAACTCTGGCTTCATTACTCCAAAACCTGACTTCCTGAATGCCCTCCGCAGGATTACCCAAGAAAATGGTGCTCTTCTTATCTTTGATGAAGTTATGACTGGGTTCCGTTTGTCTTATGGTGGAGCGCAGGAATATTTTGGGATAACCCCGGATTTAACAACACTCGGAAAGATCATTGGAGGTGGCCTGCCAGTTGGTGCATATGGAGGAAGGAGGGAGATTATGGAGATGGTGGCACCAGCAGGACCAATGTACCAGGCCGGAACCCTTAGTGGGAACCCATTGGCAATGACTGCCGGCATTCACACTCTTAAGAGGTTGAAGGAGCCGGGCCAATATGACTACTTAGATAAAATTACAAGTGAACTTGTTCAGGGCATTTTGAATGCTGGAAAGAAGGCTGGGCATGCAGTTTGTGGGGGTTACATAAGCGGGATGTTTGGCTTTTTCTTCACAGAAGGGCCAGTTTTCAACTTTGAGGATGCAAAGAAGAGTGACACAGCTAAGTTTGCAAGGTTCTTCAGAGGAATGCTGGAGGAAGGTGTTTACTTTGCTCCTTCACAGTTTGAGGCTGGATTTACTAGCTTGGCGCATACTTCTGAGGATATTCGGCGGACGATAGCTGCTGCTGAGAAGGTTTTTAAACAACTTTAAATGCTGGTATCTGAGACTCTTGACAATTTGTAATTTAGTCGTTCTCTTTGTGGGGTTCTTTTTGGAGGCAATTGGCACGTTGATCTGTAGGCTTACCTTCAATTGTGCGAATGTATGAAATAATCATTTTGTATGTGTTCCATTATGCTAGTTCATTATGCTAGCCGACTAAACCTTTTGTACCATTACCATGTTTCCTGTTCTTTCTTGTGTTACTTGTGTTCTTATCATCTGCTGAAAAGTCTGTTGGAATAGTGATAATAACTCAATTCAATCGTTATCTGGAATTGAACATAGTAGGTTTATTTGTTTACTTCAAGGTGTTCTTGCCAAATGTTCATTACCGATTTTTTGTTAAAATATACCGAAGAAACAATTCCACGCATTGCCCATGATTGATCTGCTTCCATGACTAGTTGATTCTTGATAAAATAAAAAAAAAACTGTCACCGGCCTCCCCTAATTTATTATCCTTGAAGGCATTTCTGGACTTTTTCTTTGACGCCTCCGTGATGTATAGCATTGTCCAAAAGGCAATAATGGACGATAAGGAGGCCTGGTGACAAAACATGTTTTGCATTTTCATTGCCAAGTGTTGGACTGAGGAATTCAGCGTAGAATCTGGCCTTGGATTTGAATTTGATGAAGTTGGAATGGTAAAGCCATATCATTAACATCTCTAATCTAAGCCCACTTCCAGTGTTATTGAGTGTACATTGTTTGAACCAAATTCCAGTTCTTCACTTTTCTTGTTTTGCAATTGGCCATACGAAGAACTTTGAGACCTTGCATCGGATGATGAGCTTGAAGCCTAGAGACTTGCTGCTCTCGCTAAAGCATGTCACCCTTGCGCATAATGGGAAAAAGAAAAGGTTTATCGTAAACCATGCGATTTTCATCGGCCTTGGCGATTTAAAAAATATTTTCTTGTTGTACAGCCCAGATGAGAATCAAACTAAAGACCTGTTTGAGCAACCTCTTAGGGTTGATTTTCAACAAATATGCGCAATCTTCGACTAACTGACCTATATGTCTTGTTACAAAAGGTATGTCGTAGTTATACTTTTAAGTGACAAAATAAAATGCATACAAGTATTTGAAGGCAAAGGCGAGATCGCCCTTTGAAGAGGTGCATTTGCACCCCTTGTGATTTTCAGGATATAAACATATTAATGTACTGAAAAATAAAATATTGAGAAAAAATAAGGTTTACTGTTGTGATTGACTCTCATATCCAAAAAGCACAAAGTTATACATGCAGATAAGTTTACATAAGCTAAGGCAGAACCTACCAAGGGAGAGATAAATGCAGTAGTTGTGAATATTCTGAAGGAAGTAGATTTCAACACTGTAAGTAGCACCTGTTCAGCATTTGCATATTTAAAGTGGTGATGTCTAAATTGTTACGCACTAATTTTTTCTGATTTCTTATCATGTAGGCAACTTTATCTGATATCCTGAGGCAACTTGGTATGGTTCCCGAGTGCAAATATATGCTAAACTAAACTACATATTGCAGCTTGTTATATCGTTAGGTGGCTAACTTGTTAAACTTATAGGCACCCACTCTGGCCTGGCCTGGATCTAATGCACAGAAAAGCGGAGGTAAAAGCTATAATTAACAACATGACTCATTTTGCTAGTATCTTATACCTTCATCGGTGCAGGGGGCATGGATGTCAGGGTTCATCCTAGGTTCCTACATTCAAATTCAACCAGTCAGTGAGGTCTTGGCGGTAAAATTCCTCAAACTATCTACATACCTTAATTTGTCTTCCTGAGTTTAATTTGTTCAGGAATTCACTTTATTGCTTGTACCCTACTTGATCTGTGTGTAAAATTACTTTGCTGCAGTTTTTGCGGAGCTTTTGGACATATCATTGGATGAGGTACATTCTGTCTTTATGTTTCGCGATAATGCATTGGAAACATGCCATCTCTTTGCACTACTATGTTCTCTTTTCTTAACTTTTTTGCTGCTATCAGGTCTGCAATGGTGCTACTTTTGTGAACATTGATATGATCAAAAACAAGAAAGATGGAAACAAAATGTTACTGATTGAAGGTATTCAGGTCTTTTGTTCTGATTTACTTTCTTATTGGGAACAATACGTCAAGTGATAGTCGGTTCCCTCAGGAGACTCTATTTCCCCTGGTTTTTGGGTTTAAATTAAGATATAGCCTAGCCTTTTGTTTGGAAAGAAGGAAATGATTGCAGCCTAGCATATCTTGATCTGTGTAGCCCAGGTGCAATCTGAGGCTTACTGCTACTTTGAGTTGTAAAACGTTGAAGCATGCTAGGATTTGTATAAGGAGATCTAAATTCTACAAATATAATTTTTTGCTCTTTTTCTCTTCGTGCCCCATTTTGCTAGAGGAATTACTTATTTTGGTATTCTTATTTTTCTGGTTTTTTAATTACCTCTTATATGGTGTATGCAATAGATGTTCTATCCTATTACTATGTTTACTAGAAAATGTTTTAGTTTGTTACGAACCAGTAAGATGTATGATTTGACTTTTCGTTTACCCTTTTCTCCTCGAAGTATTTTATATTGCTTGGTATCATCCATCTGCTTGTAATTCTGTTCATTGACTTTATCCTTTTATTGATTTCTGCTTTAGATAATGGCGATCGAATGGATCCAGAAAAAAATAAAAAAATGCAACAATGCATGTCTCTTGGTTATTCCTTAAAAAGCAAAGTTGCAGACACTATTGGACAATGTAAAAGCCAAATCTATAAATTTGATTATAGCACTCAGCTCTACTTTTATTTGAAGTAAATACTTGTCTTTTCAGTACGAAGTAGTCCTAACTACTGTGCTCTTTTTGCCAGATGGAAATGGTTTTAAGACAAGTACAATGAGGCTTGGAGCTGACAGCATTGTTTTCTCACGATGTTCTGGTAAAGATGGAAACAGGTTGGCCGTTTCTTTGCTTCTAGTCCTTTCTGCATCTCTTACGCTTTGTAACTATGATAGTTCATTCTTCTTTGCTTCTGTGTAAAACATAAATTTCTAAGTTTTGCATTTACGTTCATCAGTGATACACTTTCTTGAAGACACCTTGATCTTCGATGGCATACAGATGGTGTTAGTACAGTCAGTAACCCTTTAACTGCATGAAGTTAGCCACATGGTCATTGTATTTGAGATTAATGTAGACATCATTATGACTAACATATGTGTAACCGACCAGAGTGGAACATTTTGAGTAAGGGGACTATATGCCACCATCTGGAACTGAGCTTCTCTTATTTATTTGAAAAGAAGGTTTTAGAGGAGAAAACTTGGGTTTGATTAGCACATATCCAAACTTTCCACTTGCAATTGGTGCAGAATGATGGCCCATTGTTAGAATATAAGGCCTCCCTTGACTTTCCAGAGTTGTACGTTCCTAACTTTTAGCGGGTACTTACTTTAACAAAGGTTATGGCAATGAATGATTCAGGATCTGCGATCTGCGATCTGCTAATACAACCAAATTCTCATCAAACCACCTAGCACGAGAACAAAAAAGTGTTTGCATCTGTCATTCTTTCTCCCCACACTCTAGTGAGTAGGTGTTGTGGTATTCCTCTCTTCCTTGGAGGTGGGGCAGAATTCAAGCCCCACACTTCCACTAGCTGTTAGCCTTGCCAAGGTCCAGCAAGCAGCCCTGCTAGGTGTCCAACAAGTAGTCTGTAACCCAAGTGGGCTTGAGTCTTGTATACTCGGGCATAATTACCATCGGTAAAGCTGATTTAAAGTAAAGAGTACCGAAATACTACTAATTACAGTTTGGGTTGGTTGAGCAACTTTCTACCATGTATGGCAAATGTTAGTATATCCAGTGCCCTTCCACCACTTTGTGGACAAGTGAAAAGAACATCAGCACTTGTTAAAGAATCTACCTCTTTCAAACTCAGACAATTTCTTCACGTGAATAACTTTTGATGGAATGCTTGCTAGGATAACATTGATCGCCGAACCAAAATGAGAACTATACAGGTTAATTGAACTCCTTGCTTCTGCTGGCAATTTGCACTTTTGTTCATTGGAATTTGTAAACCATTTATGTTTTCTGCATTGGAACCATTAAGAGACAGAACCTTCAAAGACTTCACTACCTATGTATGCAGTGAATACACGGGGAAGGCATCAATGACTTCTCTGGTCTTTTCAGCCTGGAAATTTTCCATTACTAGTTGAGCACTTTGATAACCTCCTTAGTGGCCGATTTAGCTTTGCCTAAGATTTTCGAGACCATGCTTTAGCTTTCTTTTTTTTCGATGGCACCAGTTTAATGAGATACACCTAACACACACACACACACAAAGAAGAAGAAGAAGAAGAAGAAGAAGAAAATCAAAACTGTGGGTGCCATGCATATATGTTACTGGTCAGATTTTGTGTTCTTGCATATTCTTCAGGGTTATGATGGCACTTATTGTTGCTAATTCAACTTTTTGCTGTTTTCCTTTAGGTCGACACAAAGTATTGGGTGGTTGTCCTACACGTTTTTGAGGAGCACAGGGAAGGAGGATATTGTGGTCCCCATGGTAATCATGTTAGCCCTAATATTTCTGTCATTGCTCGGTTTAGTCATGTCATCCAATTCTTTAACGACTCGACTGGGAGCTTAGCTTCTCTACCCAATACCTATTCCCTGATGACCAAGTTGGTCCCAAAAGTGGACTTGATTTCTTCTATGGAGTTTTCAGAGGGAAAATTTGAGATAATCCTGTGCTAGTCGTGTTAAGATTGCAATTTAATAACCTTGATTCAGTAGAAGGTTTTATCCCTAGAGGGATTAAGACCATCTTTATTTGAAGAGACTTAAGATCGTTGATCTCTGGCCACATTTGTAATTATGACATCTCCTTGCATAAAGTATAAATACATGTTCTTGGGTTCGCTCTACATGTTATTATCTGTGGTGTATACCTGTGGTCTGGATTGTCACAATCTGAACTATCCTTTCACCTCTTCCACTTTAGTTCTCATTCTCATGTAGCCCTTATCTGGTTCATTTACAAATGCTGACTAGTGGTTATTGACTTGTTTTTCTAAATTCCTCTTTTCAGTTTAATTGGATGAAAGATCGTGGAACGCTTGTAATCATATATAATCTTTGGGAGCATGATCAAGGACTGTTGGAACTTGATTTTGACACAGATCAACATGTATGCTTCCACTGTCTTACCAAATCGTGTATTGTTTTCCTTTTCCTAAGAATCATGAATATGATTTGCGTATTATATTCTTTTCCTGAACTTAATAGTATCTGCTAAATATCTTGCAGGACATCCAAATTAGAGGTGTCAACCGAGATGATAAGAATATACAAATGGAACAACAATACCCCAACTCTCGACGTTTCAACATTCACCAAGGGTAACTGGTGCAAGTTTACCATATTACATGCAGTTGACAATGTGTTCGGCTAGATTGACAACTTATGTCTGGTTTTCTCAACAAGCACCACATTTCCACATGCTACTTTTTCGTACTTGCTTGTAGATTCCAATTTCCCGGTTCAAGTTATTGAGGTTGTTAATCATGAAACAAATTTTTCCTCCAAATTCTAATAGCATAGCCTTTAGATCAATTAGTAACTTAACATGGTATCCAGGGTCTACTTTCACAATTTGCTCACCTTCATGTAATTGTGGTTTCTTTCCTTGATTTACATCTCGTTGATATCTTTTCCCTCGTGCAACTGGGGCCTTGCACATGAGAGGAGTGTTAAGCACTTAAGCTTGATATGCACCATTGGGCCGGTTCCCTAATAGCTCTAGTACTTAACAAGCTTTATACCTATTCTATGCCATCCACTACATAAATTTACCGTTGATTGCAAAGCTCACGGTTCAATCTTCCTATAGATCTTGGAAGTAGTCTGTAACCCAAGTGGGCTTGAGTCTTGTATAATCGGGCATAACTACCATCGGTAAAGATGACTTAGAAAACTAGTAAAGAGTACCTAAATGCAAGTCAAATTAAAATTTGGGTTGGTTAAGCAACTTTCTACCGTATGTGGCAAATGTTAGTATATCCAGGCCCTTCCACCACTTTGTGGACGAGTGAAAAGAACATAAGCACTTGTTAAAGAACCTGCCTCTTTCAAACTTGGACATTTTGTTCACGTGAATATCTTTTGATGGAATGCTTGCTAGGATAACCAAAATGAGAATTATAAAGGTCAATTGGACTCTCTGCTTCTGCTGGCAATTCACACTTCTGTTCATTGGAATTTGTAAACCATTTATGTTTTTTACATTGGAACCATTAAGAGACAGAACTTTCAAAAGACTTTGTTGCCTATGTATGCAGTGAATACACGGGGAAGGCATCAATGACTTCTCTGGGCTTTTCAGCCTGGAAATTTTTAATTGCTAGTTGAGCACTTTGATAACTTCCTTAGTGGCTGATTTAGTTTTGCCTAAGATTTTCGAGACCATGCTTTAGCTGTTTTATTTTTTCGATGGCACCAGTTTAGTGAGGATACACCTAACACACCAAAAAAAGAAAAAAAAACAAGAAGAAGAAAATCAAAATGATGGGTGCCATGCATGTATGTTACTGGTCAGATTTTGTGTTCTTGCATATTCTTCAGGGTTATGATGGCACTTATTGTTGCTAATTCAACTTTTTGCTATTTTCCTTCAGGCCGACACAAAGTATTGGGTTGTTCAACAACCCAATACTTTGTTGTCCTACACGTTTTTGAGGAGCACAGGGAAGGAGGATATTGTGGTCCCCATGGTAATCATGTTAGCCCTAATATTTCTGTCATTGCTCGGTTTAGTCATGTCATCCAATTCTTTAACGACTCGACTGGGAGCTTAGCTTCTCTACCCAATTCCTTGAATTACCCATTCCCTGATGACCAAGTTGATCTCAAAGAAGTGGACTTGATTTCTTCTATGGAGTTTTCAGAGGGAAAATTTGAGATAATCCCGTGCTAGTCGTGTTAAGATTGCAATTTAATAACCTTGATTCAGTAGAAGGTTTTATCCCTAGTGAGATTAAGACCATCTTTATTTGAAGAGATTTAAGATCGTTGATCTCTGGCCAATTTTGTAATTATGACATCTCCTTGCATAAAATATATATACATGTTCTTGGCTGACTAGAGGTGAAAAGGAAGTCAAAAGAGTAGGCTGCTAATCATTTTTGTTATTTTGCCCAAAGCTGTTATCAGTCGAGTATGTAAATAAGGATCGACCGTCTGTAATACCTTTTCCTCGCTTCCTAGAATCTGATGCAAATAGTGTACTTGCGTGCATGGGTCGGTCAAAATGTATTATTAGATAGAAGGTAGTCATGGTTTTTCTTGGAGGAGCATTGTCTATCCAGTACATTGCACCTACCATCATGGTTTTAAAGTAAACCCGTCCGCCTCCTCCTCATCATTCTTTAATGGTATCTTTGGAATATTTAGTTTCAAAAGGAGCTATTGAGGTGCTTAATGCTTTATAAGACTACCTAATTTGTAGCTTAAATTTATATGTTACAGTTGCTACAGGTCTTTCGTAGGCTATAAGCTAGTGCCACTAAGTTGTGGCAAAGAGGCATATAGCTAATTAGACTACTACACAGATGATATAGGTTCTCCTTTGTCGCGTATTCCGCATGTGTATTCTACTGTCTACTGCTTAAGTTATTGTATACGTGGTGAATGGAATTTTCTACTCTTCCTATTTGGTCGTAACCACTAACCAGTATATTTGCTTCAATCTTTTGAGAGCCAGGCTTGCTTCTTCTTGCAACAGTTGTTTAAAATGCAAGGAGCTTTTTGCTGGTCCGTTTTGTCATTGATTGCCTTGTTCTGCGAATAGATCTCGGTACATAGAGTTGAGGAGTTCTTCTAAAGAAAGAAATGTTTTTGTTGAAAGTTTTATCTGGTGTATGCCTTGCAACGACTATCTTGTATGTTTGGGATAAGCTATGAGGGTACCTTGATTTGTGGCTTTGAAGCACCATTGATTTTACTTTTTGACTTTAAGTTAACACTACAATGGCCGAGACCATAGCCCGTTGAGTTTAGTTGAATTTGTGGAAGGCTGTAAATGCATTTTTGAAAGCATGCCAATTGCAACTTATGCTCGTATACTGATTATGGTACTGTTTATTCAAATTTATAGCTTGACTACGAAAGAAGTGCCCAAGATTGGAAGAAGATAACACGATCGTCTGCTGGTGACTGGAATAGAAATGTGGACATAATGGTGCAGTGGTCTCCATTTTCAAGTGAGGCGGATCTTCTACGACAGGTAATATTTGTTTACAAATTCTGGAAGTCCTGGTGTTAGGAAGAATTTTCTGGTTTGATGCAGTGGAATTGGAGAGCTTCTGCTATAAGCACCTTGAGAATATATGCAGATGTGTAATGCTAGACATCCCAAGATTTTTTAATTAGATCAGACAGCTGATATGAGATGGCTCACTGTGGTCAAAGAGTATAAAACTTGGAGGGCATACAGATTTTGAGCACTTCGACCACTGTGTTCCTTTGTTATTTCATCTACTTTTGGTTGGAAAAATGGGGACATATAAGTTATTCTACTTATAACTTTTTTGACTCTGAATCTCGATATGTAATTACTTCTTTTGGTAGCAATAGGATTACATCCAATAATTACCACTCTCCTAAATCTACGTAGGCCATTTTGAAGCAGAAAAAGGAATCCTTCAGTCATGTCAAGTATCAATGTTATACTTCATATCGTAGAAACTCTTCCACGATTCACCTGGTATTATTGTTGGGTTCTTTGTTATACCTTTCAGTTGTTCTAAACCAGAGAGCCTGTCGTTCTCTCTTGGTCAAACTGGAACTAGTATGTAGGAACTTTATCTCTTGGTCAAACTGGAACTATTTTGTGGGAAACTTTATCTCAGGTTAATGCCTGCTACCTGAAGCTTGTAGTAGGACTTCCTTATGGTGCTTTGAATGGGGTATGAACAGGTGGCTTAACGTCAAAATGCTTTACTTCCTCTGTTGGGTTCACTCTACATGTTATTATATGTGGTGTATACCTGTGGTCTGGATTGTCACAACCTGAACCATCCTTTTACCTCTTCCACTTTAGTTCTCATTCTAATGTTGCATAGCCCTTCTCTGGTTCATTTTCAAATGCTGACTAGTGGTTATTGTCTTGTTTTTATAATTCCTCTCTTCAGTTTAATCGGATGAAAGATCATGGAACGCTTGTAATCACATATAATCTTTGGGATCAAGAACTGTTGGATCTTGATTTTGACACAGATCAACATGTATGCTTCCGTTGTCTTACCAAATCATGTATTTTTTTCCTTTTCCTAAGAATCATGAATATGATTGAGTATTATATTGTTTTCATGAACTTAATAGTATCTGCTAAATATCTTGCAGGACATCCAAATTAGAGGTGTCAACCGAGATGTTAAGAATATACAAATGGCACAACCATACCCCAACTCTCATCACTACTTGACGTATCAACATCCATTAAGGGTAACTGGTGCTAGTTTACCATATTACATGCAGTTGACAATGTGTTCAGCTTGATTGACAACTTAAGTCTGGTTGTCTCAACAAGCACCACATTTCCACATGCTACTTTTCCTTACTTGCTTATAGATTCCTATTTCCCGGTTCAAGTTATTGAGGGTGTTAATCATGAAACAAATTTTTTCGTCCAAATTCTAATAGCATAGCCTTTAGATCAATTAGTAACTTAACATGGTATCCAGGGTCTAGTTTCACAATTTGCTCACCTTCATGTAATGGTTTCTTTTTATGTTTGTTAGCTTGGTAATGGTACACCTTGATTTACATCTCATTGATGTGTCTTCCCTCGTGCAATTGGGGCCTTGCACGAGAGAGGAGTGTCAAGCACTTAAGCTTGATATGCACTGTTGGGTCCATTCCCTAATAACTCTATTACTTGACAAGCTTTATACCTATTCTATGCCGTCCACTACATAAACTTACTTTTGATTGCAAAGCTCGCAGTTCAATCTGCCTATAGATCTTGGAAATATTCTGTATTCAGTTTTTCTTTTTCTGATTTGAAGATGCAATTGTGATTGTGAGTAAGAGACTGTTAGTAATATGACCTGTTTAAAAGTTCATCTGAATAATCTGAATGTGGATTCTAGGAATTGTTTAGTTATTTGGGATAGCTGGATTAGGTATTGTCAACTGTAATTGCTTGCAGTTTAAAAATCTTTATCCAACCAAAGGTAGGATACGTACTCTCTGCAGAAGCTATGAAGCATAAGTCTGATGACCCAAACAAATTTTAATATAGGTGGCTTGGTAGCCAAGGGCTTTATAGATATTCATTCGGATTTT